>JAOPJO010000134.1:124960-137492 GCA_027123675.1 Molva macrophthalma | reverse complement strand
TCTACCTAAACATTCCGTTTATAGAACTAAACATTCCGTTTATAGAACTAAACATTCCGTTTATAGAACTAAACATTACATTTATAGAACTAAACATTACGTTTATAGAACTAAACATTACGTTTATAGAACTAAACATTACATTTATAGAACTAAACATGGCATGTTTTGATATTTGCATTCATTGTGCGACCGACCACTGGACACTCGTTTCATCTGGTACGCATTGACAAACTAATTCTGTAATCGGATCAGATGTCAATCACATCAGCCGTCAATCAGACCGGTGATAAGAGCCGTGAGCTCTTCAGTCATGCCCTCGATTGTTTTTAACATCCATTCAATTCTGGCAGCTCCCAGTGCCTCCCAGTCTGTCTGCCAGTAGACCAGCAGCACTGCTCACCAGCAACGGCTCTTCCACTTGCTCTCACCCCCCAGTGTTACGTTTGCGTTTGAGAATGCTTTCATATAGTGTATTCCTGAGCCAATCACATCTCTCCTCTACCTGAGCGTCGATGACAAATATCAGTGCACCGGTTCCTCTGAAGATCATCTCGTAGTCGAAGGTGGGGTCGAAGAAGTCCACCTGGCCGGGGAAGTCCCAGATCTGGAAGTTGACGAAGGAGCTGCTGGAGATGTCGTCCTTGTAGATCTTGTTGGTGCTCTCCAGGAACAAGGTCTCATTGGGGGACATTTTGTGGAAGACCACCTAGAACGACAAGAACACAAGATTCCGGAATGACAAGAACATTCTGGAATGATGAGAAGTACACTCTGGAATGATGACGAGTACAGTCTGGAATGATGCAGAGAACATTCAGCAATGATGAGAGAACATTCTGGAATGATGACAAGTACATTCTGGAATGATGCAGAGAACATTCTGGAATGATGCAGAGAGCATATGGGAATGATGCAGAGAACATTCGGGAATGATGCAGAGAACATTCGGGAATGACCAGAAGTATCCAGAATGACACAGAGATTCCAGTTGGAAGATAATTGCTTATTCAGTTAGTACTATTTGGGAAACTGATCAAGAAATACTCTTGGTGTATTACCAGTAATATCTTCATTGTATCCCTATACAATATCATGCAGTAGACATGAATGTAAATGTCATGGCCATTCTCTGGCCATGATAATGTAAGAGTTCCCCACGAGGACCTGATGAGGCCTGGTCTACCCTGGAACAGGAGCCAGCTGATCCAACACAAAGCCAGATCACATGCCTCTGTATCCGCTAGGAGAACTCCTGGTTCCTCCAAGAGCCCAGTACACACTGTGGTACAGCAGACAGAGCTGCACGGAGAAACCTCCAATGACTCACTTCTGAGTTCTTACACTTGTTACTACTGTTGTGTTGTACTAAATACTTCCATCACTGCATATCATATCGCTGCACCACACAAGAGACAGAAGGCACACGGGGAGGCAGTTGGCATGAAATATAAAATATACCTCAAATTGCACTTCGTCAATATTCAACAAAAGCCCTCTTAAAATAATTCTAAAAGAAAGCCTACTATACGGATCTTTATCCGTGTATGCTGGTGACCGTCTAGATTCAAGTTTAGTCAACTCTTTTGTATAGTTTTATCAAGGCTGAAAGGGCTAATCCAGAAATAGCAAAGACAATGTTTAGGCAAAGCAGATAGCAAATGTTATGGGTCCAACGTCATGACAGGACTAGTTAATGCAAGGAATTGGACATCAATCTCGGTGTTCTTGTGAACCTAGATCTGGCTACGAGGTAGATGCATAATGAACCCATTGATCACACGGCATTACACGCAGCCAAACAACAGCTAATCAGGTATACGGACTGGCTGTAGGGGTGTGGTGGCTGCGCTGTCATGTGACGGTGATAAGCAAAAGTTGTTGTACGCGTTTCCCTCGACACCTGCGCCCAACCTTCTCACCACCACTAGTCACATGACGTGTATTCACACAGACATAACGCAGACTATCTTCACTAATCACCAAGTTACTGATTTACAGACACAGCGGCCATCAATACACTAGCTGCATACTGGAGGGCTAGATGTTAGGTTTTCGATTTGTGATACCTACAAAACAAAAAATATGACATTTAGTTATGTATATCATATATGCATTACTAATCATTGATTTGTTCAATAGTATATACATGTTGATGCTGCTGACCACTAAAGTTAAGACCTGAAATACAAGTATAGACTCTTCTCCGGCTGTAAACGCCTAGGCCTCGACAATAATAATAATGATGATGTATAATATTAGTTAATAGGGAAACATAGTTTGTCTGGTGTCGAGGATGGCCCCTCTAAAAGGGGGGTGTGGGGGTAGTAGCAGAAAAGAACATCTAACACACATGGTCCCAAACTTCCCAGGGATCTTGAGGTCTTGTTATTGTGTGCCCACCATGGGCCTTACAGCCGATGGTCCCGCCAGCCCCCCTGCATGTCCCTACCTTCTGGATGGACGATTTACCACTCCTCCGCAGACCCATGAGCAGGATCCGCGGTTTGCTGTCGGACGGGGCCGGGCAGTCCTCGATGTCGGCCTCTTCTTCCTCTCCATAGCCGAAGTCTTTGGGGAAGGAGTCCGCCACCCCGTAGCTGTCAGCCAGTGGCTCTTCCTCGTACTGAATCGACATTTTTGGACAGGACGACGGCAGCTTAACCCCTACTAACCCCCCTCTCTGGCGCTCTGACACAGGCGGGCTTGTATTAAGAGAAACGCTTCCGAATCGCTAAACTAAACGATGAATTAGTTAAATCCCGAACAACACACAGAAGAGCTCCCACACATTTCCTTCGGATTTCCTTTCCTTGGTTTTCACCCCGCCTCTTAATCTGATTGGATGTGGCTATTACACAGTGAGTTCTGATTGGTCCATTGAGCCGTCAGTAACCAACGGGTTTCCTCAGTCACCTGACTAGTTCTCTGACTTGTTTTGTGACCTATTACCTGATTAAGAAATAAAATAATTTCAATATTTTCTTTCTCGCTTAAGTATTACACTTCCGATGTCATGCCCCGAGTCCCAACATAGCTGTTTTACACTTCTTGTTGTATGCTATCCAAATCAATTGCACGGATTATGCAAGTCGACAAAATGGCAAATCTCGATATGCGTGGTGTTTCGCGGTGTCGCCGCCAGGGGGCGCTGCTCCACCAATCCTGAGCAGGAAGGTGATAAACGAAACTAGTTTTACACTGAATGCGGCACTGTCGGCTTGGGGCTTGGACTGTCATACTTTAAAACACTAAAATACACTCGACCATAAGAATGGCGCATTACAGAGTAAGCGAGTTCAATGTTTTGTCGCTAGTTTGGGGTTCGGTGTGGTGAAGAAACGCTACAATTTCTTTCAAAAGGTCCAAACTGCTAAAGTTAGCGTTAGCGTGTTTTAATTGAGTAATTAGTAATCGTGAGTTTGTCACCTGCAGTCCAGTCCTCGCCTGGCTGGTCGTGTATCTATTGAATATAGGAATACTATGTTTGTTATCAGCACTAGAGTTTGTTTGTTTGAATTAGTCACCGTTTAAACGGTGAGCATATTAACCAGCTCGTTCACGTCAATAACTTTATAATGTGATTTACTGCGTCTCATTACTAGCTGTAGCCAAAGTAAAGCCATGTATGCTATTTATATTTGGATTGTTTACTTGCCCTACTCTATTTTATTATTCCTTTTTGTATTTAAAGGCTTCAGATTCGAAGAGGGAACAGTTTCGGAGATATTTGGAGAAAGGAGGTGTTATGGACAGTCTGACCGGCGGTACGTTGATCACCAAACACACATCCTCTAAAATATGCCATGAAAGTACATGAGAAACCACCGGATATGCACACGTAATGTATTGATTAATGTTTCCCTTTCTTCTCACAGTACTGGTGTCTTTATATGAACAACCGGAGAAGCCAAGCAACGCGCTCGAGTATCCTTCCCAGAACTGAAAACGTGAACTAAGATTCTCCAACACAATCTCAAGGTTCCTCTAAATGAGCTCCTTCGCCAAATTACTGACCGCCTCTACAAACAAATTCACTTTTCAAAATAAGGCTGTGAAAAAATATGACTAGGAGCGTGTCCGTTCCTAATATAATGTACTATAACATAGGCTAATTTAACATACCCTAATTAATAGAAAACATCTATGAAATCAAACAGGGGCTGGTGTTGTACTCACCCCTGTAATTACAGGGGTGAGTACCTGTTTGCAATATTTGGATGTTGGTCTAGTTAGTCTACTGTTGCGTCCCTGGACACCACTATTCCAGCCCTACTCTCCATATTGTGTGTGTGTGCCCTATAATCTAGGCAGCAGGGTCCTAGGAGGCTAGGGTCCCAGGAGGCTAGGGTCCCAGGAGGCTAGGGTCCCAGGAGCCTAGGAAGCTAGGGTCCCTGGAGCCTAGGAGGCTAGGGTCCTAGTAGGCTAGCGTCCCAGGAGCCTAGTAGGCTAGCGTCCCAGGAGCCTAGGAGGCTAGCGTCCCAGGAGCCTAGGAGGCTAGCGTCACAGGAGGCTAGGGTCCCTGGAGCCTAGGAGGCTAGGGTCCCAGGAGGCTAGGGTCCAAGGAGCCTAGGAGGCTAGGGTCCTGATGTTGTTCTTTAACTGATGTCCAGCTTCCTGAAGCAGCAGCTGGGCGTGGCCGGGGAGGAGATGGAGGAGACGCAGGCCCTCCGGCAGGAAGTAGCCAAGCTGAGGGACCAGTGTGATGTCCTGGGGGAGGAAAACAAGGAGCTCCGAGCCAGGGTAACATCTGATCTTCAGAGGTCCCTTATTTACCACCAGTTGCGGTTAACTTAATTGGACCCTAAATAGCATTTAAAGTTTTTATTCAAGGTGGAAACGTCAGATTGTTGTCCTGACAAATTGCTCTTTTGAGTTATTCAAAATGGGGGACTGGGCATGTTGCTGAAGGATACCTTCAGGGGGCTGTTGGGGACCTGGGCCCTCTTCACCATTTGTGACATCACACATTGTCTTTTGGGTTTGGACACCAGCACTACAAACAGCTCTGGTTCCCAGAGGGAACAGGGCTTTGCTCAGTGGCAGAATAGGGAACACATGAAGAAATGTTTCTAGTTGGTTTTGGTGGATCTGTGCTGTTGTGTTCTGGTCAGGTTTGCTGTTTTCAGTGTTACGGTCCAAGGGTTTTTTATTCATATTTTGTCTACTCTTGTTTCCCAGCTTCAGCGCTATGAGTCGACTCCAGAGAACCCTCCTGTGGCCGAGTAGGATGACAGAACTACCCCAAAGTGCACATTTTAGTTTCTTTTATTTTTGTTGTTTTAAAGCCTTTAACTGGAACGTCTGTAAGGCCCTGTGTTTTCTACTAAGTCTTTATTGTTTCAAGTTATTTTGTACAGATGTATGCAGGTGTTTTTATAGGGCTGCACGCAAGCACTCCAACATGATTTCATGGTTCCGCCCTTAAGGTTTGCTTTATGGAAGCAAATTATTTCTAATATTTTGTATATCAAGCATATTTTGCTGTCCCTTTGCCATTATTATGAATCAGTAATGATTGGATTCTAATGATTTCATATTGGTACTGGATGATAAACATTTACCAAAGTGAGGAGGTGCTGAGTCATACGAATGGTTCCTCTTATATGGCACTGAAAGTGATGCAGGAGGAAATAAGGCCAATATCCTCGCTTTGATATTGTTTCTTCACACAAATCAATAGTGGACTAAATTCTGTTTTGTTGGGGTCAAAAACCAATAAAGGGTCGGACCAGTCTTTGTTTCTATGAATGATAAAATCATTTCATGTGTTCAGGAATCATTGAAATATCGCCAGTACATTATGATGTATAAAGAGATAAAAATATACACTGGACGTTACAATGGCCATTAAAAACCAAATGATGCAGACCTTAATGTAGTTGTGTGGCTCTGTAGACTAAAATGAAGTTTGACCACTGATTCACAGCCCCAACATACATCTGGTGGTTCCAGATCGTTATGAAATCCAAACCTTTGTGGTTATCAATATTCTCAAATCAAGGACTTCTACAACTGTGGAAGTCCTAAACAGCAAGCAGCGCCAAAAGCCTTCAGTCAACCATCTAACCAGGGTGGGTCAGTGGTCTGGCATATTTTGACATGAAAGGCTGTTTGTGTTACCATACTTGGCATGGCAGCCAATGTACTGTAAAAGCTTCTCCCATAGTCTTAATATTCCATCTCTGATGTCCCAGACATGAGTCCAGTGGCATGTCCATATCAGAGTACTGTTCTAGTGAAATAATGCAAATGTTCAAACTAGTTCATAATGTCGTATCATGCCCAGGGTATGATTCTGGATTATGCCACTGAGGAAAATATATTGGAAACAACATATAACTTTATTACAAACACTAGCTGTAAAAATAGACCATTAACCAAAAACATCGCTTATCCATGCTGTACATGAAGTCCACGTGTTGCCATGTCAACCCTCCGCTCCAGCCCTTTAATCTTATTGGCTCAGAGTTCTACAGCACAACTATGGTTCTCAAAATGTGGGGCTAGAGCCAGACTCGGCCCATAGCCTCATTTACATTTATTTAGCCTCAAACACATCGTTCTCTGCTACAAAGCAGCATATTGCAGCCATTCCTCCTTTACCTCGTGGGTGGGTTACCAGCTTGTTGCTCCAGTGTTCACTGGAGGCGTCAGATCTGTAGGTCGGGTGCTCTCTTGCTGCTAGAGCAGCTCCCCGCGGAGGTCTTGCAGTTAGACGACGGTGGTCTGGGACTGTGTTGAGACCCCGAGCTGGAGTCCTTCTGGGATTCGGGGGCGGAGGGTCGAGGACCGGGTCGCTTGGCGTCGGACTTGGCCCGGGTCCAGGCAGAGGGGTGTCCCACGCCGCCGGAGGCCATGGCGTCGCCGTACGAGTCCGTGTCGGAGCTTCTGCTCTCCATCACCGTGGAGCAGCGTGTCCACTGTCTCCTGGACGCACACACCGGGAGGGCGGGGCAGGAGGAGGTCTGCCTCGGAGAACCCCCCGCGGGGAGGTCCGCATCGCTGGTGTCCTGGTCCTCTTCGTCGCCTCCCCCCTCCTCGTGGTGCCGGGGGCCCCCCGGGCTCAGGGAGGCCCCCCGCACCGGGGCGGGCCCCGTGGAGGTCCGGGCCAGCCGAAGGTGGTTCTCCGTGGGGCCGCACCCCGGACCCTCTGGGTCCTCCGAGGCCCGCAGGAGAGCTTGTTCCGGCCCTTGGAGGGGCAGGGACACCGAGGGATGGAGGAGGGTGGGGTAGGTGGTGGAGCTCCGCACCCTCTCCAGCAGGAGGTTGTAGTCGCTCGGCGCCGAGGCGATGGTGGTCTTCCTGGCGGAGCGGGCGCCGGCCTGCCCCACAGACGAGTACTTGTACCCGGGGTTGGGATGGAAGTCGTCCAGCAGCTGGTCTCTCTCGCCGCGGAGGTGGGGATCATCGCTGAAGAGGCCCTTCCTGACCTTCTTGTAGCCCAGGTGCGTGATCTCCAGGAGGTTGAGGAAGAGGGAGACGCCGGCGATGCACTGCATGAACGCCATGAAGACGCTCTTCTCGGTGGGCCGCGAGACGTAGCAGTCCACGGCGTTGGGGCAGGGCGCCCCCTGGCAGCGGAACAGCGGCTGCAGGCGGAGGCCATAGAGCAGGTACTGGCCCGTCATGAAGGCCACCTCTACCGCCGAGCGCGTGAAGATGTGTGCCACGTACGTGCGCAGCAGCGAGCCCCTCAGCGGGGCCTTGTTGAGCTTGCCCTGCTCCACCCGCTTCATCTCCCTCTCCATCAGCCGCCGCGCCGCCGCCATCTCCGCCGCCTCCAGCAGCTCCAGCTCCCGGCGGAGGAGGGCCTTCTTGCGCTGCCGGGCCTTCTCCAGGGCCCGCAGGCGGTACAGGGCGTGGCCCATGTACACCAGCGACGGGGACGAGACGAAGATCACCTGCAGCGTGGGGAGGGTCCGGACCGGCTCAGTGGAGACGGCCCAGTCCCGGTTAGACCAGACCACAACACTAGCTTCAGCGGTAACTTAACTGTGTGGAAATGTATAAATCAACCTAACAAATGACGAATATTGCATCTCATCATCAGCCCACAAACAATACAAACAATAGAGAATACACTAGTTATTTTTAGTTTTCAGCTCCCAGATTCAGTTGGTGGTGGCCCCCCCTGGCCCCCTCACCTGCAGCACCCAGTAGCGGATCAGGGAGATGGGGAAGGCGAGGTCGTAGCAGACGTTCTTGCAGCCGGGCTGCTCCGTGTTGCAGACGAAGCCGCTCTGCTCGTCGTTCCACACGTCCTCCGCCGCCACGCCCAGAACCAGCATGCGGAAGATGAAGAGGATGGTGAGCCAGATCTTGCCCACCACGGTGGAGTGGATGTGGACCTCCTCCAGGATCCCTCCCAGGAAGTTCCAGTCCCCCATCTTCACTCTTCCATTGTTATGACTGGGAAGAGGCAGGAAGAACAAAGCTGTTATTAATGGAATTAAAGATGTCAGCGCTCATGTCATCTCAGCTTTGCAATAGGTTGGGTTCTCAAAGTATTTGAGCTTAAAAGTTAGTTTAGACGGCTATGTTTCAGAGCTCAAATACAAAAATAAATAGTTTTAAAGTAAGCCTAAAGAGGGCCCTATCGGATTTAAAAAGAATCAGAATCATACCTGAATCGGGGGAATCGAAAAGTAAACCTGATGGCACATTATTCCTCCCAATTCATCCATCACAAAGAGACTAGATCAAAACGTCAAACTGCATGCCAAACACCCCTTCTGATGGGGACCGGGAATCCTCGAGTAATCCCCTTTAACCAGAACCTGATAGTCCCCCAGGATCTGGATCCTAATAAAGCGACCCTCCTCCCAGACGGACCTATGCGCTGCTTTACCTTGCAGCGGCCTGGACAGACTGCCGGTGCTTCACATCTCCTCGGGTCATACAGCCGTCACGTGCTACCCAAAATGTTTGAAAAAAAAGAAAACGACGTGATGTGACGCGTCTACATCACCTGAACCTCAATAGACCCGCCTCTGTGTCGAGCGGTGCCAGAACCGGAGTATAAGGGACGAGGGGCAGCAGCCTCGGAGCTCTGCCAACTCAACTCTCACCACCGATCGATTCCTTAGGTTCCGTTTAGACCTTCAGCCTGGAGCCTATGGCTGTTAAAGAGGTGCCGAGCCCACCCACTGAAGCGTATTTCATTCGTTTTGGACCGATGCTTGACGTTATGTTCGATTTTTAAACAAATGTCTCAAGCGATGAGACGTTTTCTGGTAGTTTACATATATTATTATATATTTCAGCAGTTTGGGCTGAAGTTTTCGCCACGGCACTACCATGGCAACCCATCGTTTCCGCAGCAATGGGTCGATAGTTTGTTTTTAGCTGTAGAACAAATCGATAAGTCATGTCCGATTTCATACTCCAGTGCGCTTCGCTCCATGTCATTAAATTCCCATGTCCGTGGCCATGTAGATTTTATCCCAATAAGGGCTACACGAAATCAATCAACTGTTAATAACTGCAGGTTGCAGACTACAGCAACTTCTGAACACCCTGGAAGCAGTTTGTCGGCCTCCTGAACACGGCTTGGGTCTAAGGCGAGCATTTGTTTGATTTGTAAGTGTACGGGGAAAGGGGAATCGGGTTCTTGCGCTATGCTCAGCTGGTGGCTTGTCAGTGGAGGATAGTACCTATGCCTCCAGATAGGTCATCGTTAGTTATATAATGAGTTTTATGGAGCGTGACATCCCCGGTGTAAATATGGGTTAGCAGCAGGAGATGTTAACCCAAATCCACCAAACTGGCGTCATTGTCATCGGTTTTTGAGAAACCAGTTGAAGCATTTTCAGGATAAAAAGGCATCAGACTTTTTATCTACAAGGACCGGTAGCTTAAAGAGGGTTCAGTTATATTCCCAACTCTGGAGTAGGTTGGAGCAGTATATAGGCCTAGTGCACACACATCAAAATGTTTCAACTCATTTTGAACAGGAGGAACACAATTGTGCGATTGATAGAAAGCGGTTGGACCCCCGGGGTGGCAGGGGTAGCAGCGGACTCATCCATCGTTTTCTGAGATGAAGGGACTATATGGGTTTGTACACTATACGAGTTTGTACATTTGTAACCAGATACTATTAACGGTTTATGTAGGGGAAAAATATATCAATCGTAAATGACCAAAAAATTATAATATAACTTAACACAATAATAAAACACACATTAAAACAATGAATTGCAAACACCCAAAAAAAATCCTGTTGGGGTTTGAATACGTTGAGATGGTACTTTGAGCAAGGGAGACAGAGATGGGATTTAATAAAAAAAACACTTAATTTAATTTGGAAGATAGTGGTGGCAACAAATAAAATGAACCAAAACAAGCGACGGTCACACATTTTAATTAAACGTTGCGTTTTAAACTGCACAAACTATTGAAAACTTCGCAAGGTACAAAATGGGCTACGGTAAAAAAAATAATGCCGAAAAGTCTGATGTTTTGTCACATTCTCTTGACATATTTCTCAAATTGTAGTCATGTTTATGCAGTGCTAGAATTCACCACCAAGTGGCACAATTCCACTGATAATCCTCATTCATTCAACCCTGTGTACGGTTCCTGATCTTTAAAAAATACTAAATCCTGAGTTTATTAGATTAAAAACAATCCTGATTTCCTGATATTAGCACAGCATTTAAAATAACTATGGTGCCGGTGACAGGAAGACATTGAAGAGCACGGCGGCCATCAGAAAGACGAGGTAGCCCGCGATGCACATCCAGAAGCGCGGGTCCTTCAGCAGCTTCTGGTTGTAGGCGCTGAAGAACACATAGCCCACACTCATCCCTGCCACCGCTCCAGCGATATGAGCCACGAAAGATACCTGCGGGTTTACCAACATTCAACACCAATGTCCAATACAACACGACGTTCTTCTGCCTTCATCCACAGGCGAGCCGTTCTCTCCAGAGCTCATGTTACAGGCGTGACGTGTGTGATGGAAGGGTCATGTTAAGGGTTAGCCAGTGGTAATGTAATGAGCCAGGGTCAGGAGTTAGAGGGGTTAGAGGGGGTTAGAGCTCATACCTTCATACCGACTTCGTCACTCAGGAATCTTCTGTAAACAGCGAAGGCTACGTCAGTGGCCACTAGCAGGAGGAAACAGGTGTGAGTGCATCTGATGTTACCTTCAAAACACTCTTCCTGATCGTTTTCAAAGTTAACCTTTAACCTTAGACTAGGGGTTCCTCAACGATCAAGTTGGAGGTGGATCCCGACCCTCCGTAGAACACTCAGAACACTGAGCATACCGGAACTGGGGATCCCAAAAGATCCCACGTTCCGGTATTCAGAGTTTTCAGTTCCCACGGAGCCACTTAAATTGTCTTTTGGGTCCCGGGATTGAAAGTTTAAGAATCCTTGGCTTAGACCAACAAGGAAAACGTATCAACAAAAACTAAAAGCCAGCAGCAACAGGAAGTGGAAAAACATCATTCTATCCTGTCAGCGCATTCCCTCTAAAACAGGCATCGTTGTGATTGGTCGCCGTGATTGTGTGGGGGCGGGGCATAGCCTTCCAACCGCTAATAATAACATTGAGAAATGTGTTGGTGCGTCGTCTAACCATCACATCCGTTCACTGTGTTTAGTCCCCGCCCACTAAGATCCTGTTTTAGCAGGACGTGGTCCCATCAAAAGAAGCAACAGCCTCAGCGTCTGGCTCTAGGGAATCAGGAAACAGTTTCCACCATAACAACGTAATGCTGGGAACCAACCGATGGCCAGGATGGCAACGATGCGGAACACGCCCAGCAGAGGAATCATCTCGCGGAAGTTCTGTGGAAATAAAAACATAAAATACGAGGATATTAATATTAGAGTGAAACTGTTAGGAGTATGATAATGTAGTCCCCCACCAACAGACCTATGCAAGGCTTCTACTTTGTCATGAGGTAGACGTTATTAAAGTGCTCTAACTGATTTCATTCATGCCATTAAGGAGCATGTAGGGGTCAGGGGTCATCTTGCTTAAGGATGTCTACAGGTAAGACATTGGGAATCGAACCCAGTACCTTTCTTCTGGGACTCAAACACCCCGACCACTCTCCAGTCCACTTAGTGATCCATGTCACATGAATGGTTTAGTGTATTAACCAGGGTCAACACTGTGGACTCATCCCTGCTGCACTGGGGCTGATGGTGGTGATGCCACGCCCACTATCATACCGTCGAGTCAAATAATACATTCTGCACAGCAGGGTGGAGGTCTGTACACGAGCCTCCAGGGGTCAGCAGCTCATGAAGAAGGTTTTGGGTCTCACCACCACGGCGTTCATGAAGAATCCACCTAACAGGGCGTAGACCCCCCCGGACGCCCCCACCAACGCACTGTGGGGGTCAAAGATAGAGCTAGCTAGAGAACCTGCAGAGAGAGAGAGAGAGAGAGAGAGAGAGAGAGGGGGGAGAGAGAGAGAGCAGGAGACGGAGCAGGAGACGGAGAGAGAGAGAGAGAGAGAGAGAGAGAGAGAGAGAGAGAGAGAGAGAGAGAGAGAGAGAGAGAGAGAGA
>JAOPJO010000129.1:27080-38446 GCA_027123675.1 Molva macrophthalma | reverse complement strand
CCACCTAAATTCGCAATCACAAACCGCCATGCTCATCGTTTCTCCTGGGTCTCCCCCGGCCCCACCCCCTGGTTCACCCCCCCCCCCCCCCCCCCCCAGACATCAAGGACAACTCCTTCAGCCGCTCCCGCAGCTCCAGCGTCACCAGCATCGAGCGCGAGTCCCGCGAGGCCATCTCCTCCTTCCACTTCTGCGAGAGTTTCCCCCGCAAGGCGACAGAGGGCGGGCCGGGCCCCTGCCTGATGGTGGGCACCACCCAGGGCACGGTGCTGCTGCTGGACCTCAGCCTCCCCCCCACCGCCGACCAGAGGATCTCCCAGCCCGTCGGCGTCTCCAGCTGCGGTGAGTTGGAACCTCCCCAGCTGTGTCTTGCCACGTTTCCTTCATGTAACATTTGTATGTTTAGGTCAAATAAAACACACCTGCATAAACACGATGCTGGAAGTTAAAACGTGTGCGGTGTGTTTTTTTTTTTTACCTTATTTTATTAAACATATTTTGATTGTGTGCTTGTTCCCCTTTGGATGAAAGCGTCTACATTGACTATGTGTAAGTGTTAAATGAAGGTTAAAGTTATAATTATTTGAAATGATGCCGTAATGATAATGTTTATTTGAAGGCAACTAAACAACACATTTTCAAACATATTTTTTGATGATTTCATTATTTTATTTGACCAGCAATAAAAAAAGTAGATTTTAACCTATAGGTGGCAGCAAAGACATACATATTGTCTAGTAGTGCACAGCTCCTGTTTTGAATCTATTTTGGATGTGAAAGAGAACTTTAACGGAAGAGAATAGTCCTCCCAGAAGAATCTCTAACGTCCGCTCTCACGTGTCCCCCTCCAGGCACTCTGGTCCGACTGAAGGGCGGGGTGATGACCATGGCTCTCCTGGACGCTGCCGGTGCTCTGCTGCCCCCTGCCTACGAGCCGTGGTACGACCCCAACGCCTCGGACGAGGACAAGGAGAAGGAGCGGAGCAGGAGGCGCAGGCCGACGTCCCCGGCAGCGTCCCAGGAGGGCGGTGCGGCGGATGGGCAGTACGCGGTGGTGTGCTCGGAGAAGCAGGCCACGGTGGTGGCCATGCCCTCTCAGACTGCCGTCTTCAAACACAACATCACCGAGAGCTCCTTCGTGCTGCGCGCCGATGTGGTGCAGATGGCCGCCACCAACTGCATCGCCTGTTTCTGCGCCAACGGGCACATCATGACCCTGAGGTACCCCTAAAACACACTTCCCCCTCGGTTTGTTTACGCCATGACCCTGAGGTACCCCTAAAGCACACTTCCCCCTCGGTTTGTTTACGCCATGACCCTGAGGTACCCCTAAAACACACTTCCCCCTCAGTTTGTTTACGTCATGACCCTGAGGTATCCCTCAAACACACACTTTGGTGCATTTCAATACTGCAAGGATAATTGGATAATTGACCACGTTCAACTGGTCATAAACCCATTTGTCTGGCAGCAAAGAGCCGAAGGGCAACATGAATAGTGTATATTGGGCAGGAACATGTAGCTGTAGAGGTGGTTCACTCCCAGTCCAAAGATGCTGGGTTCTATCCTCAAAATGTCCCCCTCAACCTATCTTTCTGAGTCATCCTTGACCCCTCTTTCCTTTCTTGGCCAGGTCGCTCTTGAAAAAGCGATTTTAATCGCAATGAGTCTTGTCTGGTTAAATAAAGGTTAAAATTAAAAAGTCTATTTTGATAAAAGCTTCTTGCCAAGTGACAGCATAGTAACCTTCTTCTCCTTCTTCTCCTCCTCCTTCTTCTCCTTCTCCTACTTTGACAGTTTGCCCAGCCTGCGCCCCCTGCTGGACGTCAACTACCTGCCTCTGACCGACATGCGGATAGCACGGACGTTTACCTTCTCCAACCTGGGCCAGGCGCTCTACCTGACCTCCCCCACCGAGATGCAGAGGATCACCTACAGCCAGGAAACCTGCGACAACCTGCAGGTCAGCATGGCCAACCTCTCTGAGCCTCAGAGGCACTCGGATATATTCATGTTCATTATATTTAACATATTTAGTTTGTTTTTATTGCCGACATGTATTACATTTATGCATTACAGTACATTTGACATACATTTGTTTAGTATTTTTTATAAATGTATTTATTTAAAGTGATGATCTCAAAGATTTCTGTCTCATTCTCTTTGGCGACACATTTGGTGAGAAGCGGCAATTTTCCCAGAGATAAAAACAGGTTAACATTTATAATCCTGCAAATGCAAAGGCTTTCATCAGTGGGCCAAAGGCCCAATCACCATTGTGTTACCTCATTTGGCGATATAGTTACTAAACAGACTTTATTTACGTGAAAATCTTTGAGATTGCCACTTTAACAATAATAATATACATTACTATCGAGCCACAGATGAGCAGGTCAGAATGTGTGTGCTTTGTCGCCCCCTGCAGGAAATGCTGTGTGAGCTGTTCACCCCTGTGGAGACACCAGAAGCTCCAAACCGCGGCTTCTTCAAAGGCTTGTTCGGGGGAGGAGCTCAGTCCCTGGACCGAGAGGATCTTTGTGAGTCCCGTAACATCATTATATCCTGTTCACGTTATAGTCTTTCATTATGTTCACATTGTAGTCCTTTATGTTCACGTTGTAGTCTTTCATCAGGTTATCGTTGTAGTCTTTCATCATGTTCATGTTGAAATCCTTTATGTTCACTTTGTAGTCTTTCATCATGTTATCGTTGTAGTCTTTCATAATGTTCATGTTGTTCTCCTTTATGTTCACGTTGTAGTCTTTCATCATCTTCATGTTGTAGTCCCTTATGTTCCATGGTAGTCTTCATCATGTTCATGTTGTAGTCATTTATGTTCAAATTGTGGTCTTTCATTTTGTTCACGTTGTATGTCCTTTATGTTCACTATGTAGTCTTTCATCATGTTCACGTGGTAACCTTTCATCATGTTCACATTGTAGTCATTCATCATGTTCACATTGTCTTCCTTCATGATCACATTGTAGTCCTTCATGATCAAATTTTAGACCTTTATGATCACATTGTTGTCATTTATCATATTGACGTTCTAGTCTTTCATGAACGAGATCCATGTTCACATCGCAGGCATCCTTTATAGTTTTCAGAACAGTCCAGGTTTAGCTGGACTTTTACATGAAGTTGCTTCTCATCTGCCGTGCGTGCGCGTGTGTCTGTGTGTGTTCAGTCGGAGAGACCGCTGCGGGGAAGGCCTCCCGCAGTCTGGCCCAGCACATCCCGGGTCCGGGGGGCATGGAGGGCATGAAGGGGGCTGCGTCCGGGGTGGTGGGGGACCTGGCCCGCGCCCGGATAGCCCTGGACGAGAGAGGACAGAAACTGGGCGAGCTGGATGAGCGCACGGCGGCCATGATGGCCAGCGCCGACTCCTTCTCCAAACACGCGCATGACGTACGCAGAAGTCCTTCCCTCCCCTCCTTAACCCCGCCCCCCTAATCCCACCCCTCCCGTCCTCACTCCTCGCTTCAAATAGTGTTTGATGTTGGTTCCCTTATGGCGTTTGTTCACTATACTATACCGGCTTGGAGCGGCAGCCATATTTGGGTTGTTTCAGCTCGGCACAGCTTGGCACGTTTAAACTGGTAGTGGAATCGCAAATCAGCGCGGTACGGTACTGCCAAAAGTGCTAATGGAAAAACGCCAATAGTGTAGAAGTCTAGTGGTGAGGCAAGGCCAGTTTTGTGATGTATTTATATGGCTCCCATCAAACATACTATAAGACAAATGGTAAATGTAAATAATAAATATACTATTGCAGATATACATTTTGATAAAATAACCTTCAGGTGAAAGGTTCTGAGTTTGAAGCCCAGTGTCTGTGGTCTGCCTGTTAGTATCCATAAGCAAGATGCCTTCCTTCATATTCATCATTTTGTGTGTATATATAAAATACAAACAAATTCTACTATATTGCTTTGGATTAAAGCCTCTGCTAAATGACTTTTATGATTTTTATATATATATATATATATATATATTCTGTTGTCCTTCCCCAGATGATGTTGAAGTACAAAGACAAGAAGTGGTACCAGCTCTGATGTCGGCACAGCGGGGAACTTCAGACTCTGTAGCAACATACCCACTCTTCCCTGGTGGGAGGTGATAATGTCCCTGTCTTTCCCTTTCTCTCCACAAGGGGGCAGCAGAGGTGTTAGTCGGTTGTGGGTTGTTTTTTTATTTTTTTTCGGCACTATCATTAATTGGGATCGCATTACTTTGTTCAATAGAGGAAACGCTGAGGATTGTTAGACACCTACTGACCGGTAGAGAAGTGAGAGGGAGGGAAGAGAGCGTTTTTGCGTTTTCAGGACGGTGGAATCTGGATGCTAACACTCTGAGGAGCAGAGAGGTAGAGAGCCATTCACATCCATGAGTAACGCACTCGTATAGAAGCATACACGTTAATATATGATATACTGCTGTTTTATTAAAAAGGAAGGAAGACTGTTCTTGTGGTGGGCTGATTGATGTTGTTTTGTTTGTTTATTTTATCGTTATTGCATTTTATGGTGTCAACGGAAGGCACTTTGAGGAATAAGCCTGATGAAGTCTCTATGAATCTAGTCAAATCAGCACTCCCTTACGTCTTCGTAACCTAAGCAATGACTGGATGGACAAAGAACCGTTTTATTTGGCTTTTTCTTTCCACATTGTTTTCGAGGTTTTGACGTTCTCTTTGAAAATTATGAATATTTATGTATGATTCTTTATTTTTATTTGGTTCTCCAAGTTAGGTTAACACTTAGAAGAACAGAGGGAAAGAGAATGATGAGGTCATCGCCTCTTATTCAATAGAGAACGAGCGGTGATGACCTCATCGTCCCTCTTCACCCAATAAGGGCTGGTCGTTCGCTAGCTTATCACAGACAGTTATTGCTTTCACAATCATTTCCGATTAACTTGATTAAGGTATGACGGGCCCAGTAAGGCGTGATTTCTGAATCAATTCGATTTTTATGGCTTTATTTCCGATTAGCTTTTTATTGGAACATGACTGTGGTCCATAGAAATTAAGTGAGTTGGGGCATTAAATCAAAAGAATGTTTTTCTTTTAACTTAAGTGCACAGGGACATGCGGGGAGATGTTAACCTTTGGGTTTGAAAGAGTTTACACTGATTTAAAATGAGTCGATACACTGTTAAAAAGAAGAAAAAGGCAGTTGGCCTGCTGTGAGGATACCAATATCCTGCCATTGTTTCTCCTGAACGATATATCCGATTATGCAAATTGTATATTTTGATTTAGATTCTATACATTTTTGCCTGAATTATTCTTAAACTCTTTAGATATGTTTATTTTTTTGGACATTTTATTTACCTAAATGAAGTTACTTTATTATAATCTTCGTTTTCACCATTTTCTTGTGTGGGGGGAAAACAAAGCATGTGACTCTTACCGCACAATGCAAACGGTAACGGTCTTTGTATCCATGGCGATCATGAGAATTTTTTTTTTTTTTTTTTTTTAAATAGCCACAAAGTCCACTTGCGTATGCCGAATCGTTCACCAGTCTCTAAACCATTTTCATGTATAACCGTTCTCTTTTACCGTTGCCTACCATGACGCAAAGCATATATACTAGCCTCTAACGATGTGTGTATCTGTGTATTTGTGAACATGCATATATTCAGGGAATATGTGTATGGACGCCAATATTTATAATGTTACATAGACACTGTGTATTACAATAGATTTTTTTTTCTTTTTTTTGCTTGACAGTGTTTTTATTTGTGGGATTTGCTTGACTTCTGTGGTAGAGCATACTTTTTAGTTTTGTTAGTTTCCGGGATATGCTGCCATATTGTGTGGATTGCAGGAGCAGTGTCTGGTAGTCTTGTTATTTTTTTTATTTTGACAAAAGCGACAGGAGTTTGTGTCACCCCATATACTGCTGCCAAATGTACCAAGCGAATAGGAGAGCCAGATACAAACTAGACACGCGGACACAAAGCATTGTGATGTAAAGGTGCGGTCACACCAAAAGCGATGCAAATATTCTACTCGCGCGAGCAACCTCGCGCAAACCGCAAACTTTTCTCGCACGAGTGTTTCAGCATCACGCGAAATTCGCCCCAAAGAATATCGCGCGAGTAGAATTCGGGCGAACAGCGTCGTTCGCGCCGAGCCATTCGCGTCTTTGCGTTGACTTTGTATGTATTCGCGCCACGCGTTCGCTTTTGGTGTGAACGCGCAGTAAGATAGCGGCCATGTTTTGTTTTTTTCGGACACCAAAGAGTTACTTCATTTCACAGAGTTGTCTTGACTTTTCCAAATGGTAAGAGTAGTTAAGATCAAACCTGGGTAGGTGCAAGAGGTAGAGACGAAACGTGGGCAACGCGAATATCCTCCGTCCAAAACAGCTATGTTTTTGTTTTTCTTACTATCTGAGCTTTTGCCCTTTCTTCCAAAATATTACCCATGCAACATTTGACTCGTGATCGGTTAAAACCTTGTGCTAAACTATGATTTTCTAGGTAGTTTTGGAACGTTTAAATGTAACATTTTAGAGAAATACACTTTTCTGCTGTTTGTTTTATCCAAAGTGAAAACCCCCTTTTGTTTGGTTTTTATTTGGACAGAATGGCTTAACAATTTGTCTTTGTAGCTTCGGTACTACTGAGCGAAATCCTGTGAAAGAGAAATTGGGTGGGTTTGCACTATGTTTTTGTACTTAAAATCATTTTGGTATGTATTATTTTATTTCTAAATGTATTTTTCTTTTTGCTTTGAAAGGACCAAAAAACATAACGGAACCTATGCCTCTATATGTCATTTGCCAGTTAGTGATTGAGTGATTGCGTCACTCTCAGATATGATTTCCACGTGGGTTTATTCATATTATTATATATTTCTATACTGCAGAACAGATATATAAATATAAATATATAGTTTTAATTTAAATTCTATATACAACCTAATATCTTTATTGTAATTTTATTTGCGATCTAAAAAGAAAATATCTCATTATTAGTGTCCAAACTGTAGCTGTGCATATTTGCCATTATCCAACTTGGAGACAAAGCATTCTTCTTCTTCTTGGTAATGTATTGACCATCGCTCTTCTCAGGCTCAGGCTTTGCTACCGCAGGACGCCGGTTCCTCCAAGATGGCCGCCGAGGCACCAGTTAAAGTGTGGCCTCGGACTATAGGAAGTGCTTCAGTTTGCAAAATATTTGTCCTTACCGTACACGGTCTCTTATTGCACATTGGAGGATGCATGATATTAAGTGTTTACATACTTGAAACAGCCATGTATTATCCCTGTTTAGAGATTGTCTGTTATGGCATTTGTATCTATAAACCCCACAGAGTTTAACAAAAACACAAAGTTCTCGTCACCTGTTCAGACCCTTGCCCGGTATCATCCTCATCATCGTTGTCCAGGAATGCCGTATGTGAGACCCTGTATTTATATCATTGAGTGTAAATGTTTGTTTCTCTCCCATTAGCTCCATGTAAACTCTAGCTTATACCTTGTACTTTCAAACATTGCATCAGAAATCAAAAAGGCTTTCCGTACAGTGCAGGAAGAGATCAAGGGGCTGTCCGTCGCCACATTCACATCTCTGGCTTTGGGTATAAATATATAGGTGGAGCTGCAGTATTTTCCCATGGTAGACCACTTTTGTACAGTTTTATTAAAAACGACTTTCACATGGATATCCGACTTATTCTGCTGCCACCAACAGTTTAGACATTATGTAGATACAGTATATATAGATATTATTGTGCAATGGAAATAAATGTAAAATTAATCCTAAATCTGTCTTCTCGTCTTATTTCTCGTGTTTTGCGTGAGACTGGCAGAAACATTCGCAACACACTATAGGCTACTAAATGAATGCTGATGTATACATTCGACAGTGTTGTAGTCTGGTCACCGTCTGTTTTTCTTTGCTGGTCCACTGGTTCACTGGTTTGGAATGAAGGAAAAAGTGGCTATTCTGCGTAATCAGCGTGCTTTACGTATCACAGCCAGCAGGGGGAGCCAGAGTCCAGCCAGACACATTGTATCGGGGGATTCAAACGTAGCGTAGTGGCTGACTCCCCAGCATCACACATTGGCTGCTGGCTGACGGAGCCAACTAAACTTGAATCTCCCGCAAGAAAGCATCGTCAAGTGCACACGGAAAGCCAAGCTATAGGGACATTATCTCCGGACTTGTATTTGCGTTATTGCATTTAATTGTAGGCTAGTAGGCCTATTGTTTCCTGGCATTCGGGATTCTTTACAGTTTGGGGATTAAAGCGATCGAGCTGCATTTACTGCCGGACTATGAATGAAACAAAAGCGTATAATCCCGTCTGAGGACGCCAAGTACGGTTTTACCCTGTTTTCTGTCTTCTAACGTGACATATTGTTAGAAATTGGATAACAACGGTTTTTTTCATGAGTGGATGAAAACGAGTTTGACGTGTGGGAAAACGGAGGGAAGTTATCATAATTCAAGTTACCTGAAGGAGGCTTGACTTTATCATTAGACTGAAACTTCTGTGTCGAGATGACCACACCAATGCTTAATGCAATTATGCAGTGGTCTTAATGGTTGTCAACTGCGCTTTCGCTTATTCGACCACAACCAATACAGCGTGTGTTTTCTGGAACTTGATCTTACTTTCGGATAGAAGGGGGGGTTATGACTGCAACTCTCATGCGATTTAGTGCTGTTAAGACAAGCCATCTCGGGCTCTATCCTCTCTCACAATGACTCAAGGAGCAACCCTTGTGTTTGACTGGCTGTCGACCCTAAAGCTGGCTCAATATGTGGAGGCGTTTGTGGATAATGGATATGACGACTTGGAAGTTTGCAAGCAAATTGGGGAGCCGGACCTCGATGCCATCGGTGTCCGCGTAGAGTACCACAGACACAGGCTGCTGAGCGCCGTGGCGAGGCTGAGAGAGGCAGATCACAGAATGTCACCTGGATACTATTTCACCCTGGAGCCGCTGGACCCAGATGGCTCCCATCGTTCTGCTCCCCTTCAGCCGGAGAAGGAGCTGTGGGGAACCAGCAGGGAGGGCACCGGGACCTCGGCCATCAGGCACCAAGCCTCCTGTCCTGGCAACCACAACCCCAGGTTCACCGATTGTAATGACTTCGTTACTTATCCCAAACTGAAGCTCAAGATATTGATCAGGGATAAACTGGCCAAAGATGGGATCAACTTGAGCAAAGCACCTTATACCCACAAGGTAAGATAAAGTCTATATATCTGTGTAGCAATGTGCATGCTACACGCCACCAAGGTGGCTGCCACACTCCACCTAGGTTACTTTAACTTCCTCCAGACAAGAACACAGGGTGGTGGTCTTAACTGCCGGTGTATTGTAAGGATTGCAGACAATGATACATGATGCTGGTGATCCATGCTGCCATGTAGGAGATCTCCCTGAGTGTGTGTGGTGATGGCTGGTCTAACAGGAGTGCAGCCTCACCCAGCCCCAGAGTCCCATCAGTCTGACTCGGGCCAGGTGAGGCTGCATAAAATGGCCATCATCCACACACAATCCACATACCCGCAACACCAAATTGAGGCTGGGGAGAATCCCCAGCCGAAGCCTACTCCCTAACCCAACCCACCACCCTTCTCCCCATCCTTGACTGGCGGAGGTGTCACTGGACATGGCGGTGGCAGGGCTGTCTGGACGGGCTGGGTTGAGGTTAAGCTGGGCTGCGGTGGTAGTTCCTCAGAGGGCCAGAAACAGCCCTTGGTAGGGCCACCCTCTCCCAGGGTGACAAGTCCCTATCTCCATCTCCCTTCTGGAGCATGGGGTCTTCGGCGGCTGTGCTGGCTGGCAGAGGTGCGGCTGGGCCTGAGTTGCTGCAGGCTGGACCCAGGGACAGCCACCTATGGGTGTCTGATATGGAGAACACACTCTTGTGGCAACATTGATTGTCATGAAAGTTTGGCTACTACTGGATTTTATTATAAACTACAGATGTTGGGCCAACCTGAGTCCAAGTTATCAGAAGGATCCTAGCACATCTGAGTGTCAATATTAAAGTCTGAAACCAGACCCAATCATAAAACATTGTTAGTTTTAGAGGAAGTCAAGGGGATTTTCAAACAAGTAACAACAAAAGCATTTGTGTAGTCTGTATTATGAGTGAGATAATCAGCTTACAAGGTAAAAACAAGTTAAATTTGAATGCGATTAGAATAAAGGCTGTCAAAGGCCATGCCATTCAATTTGAAATGGGATGTTGTCACCAGGCAGATATTGATTTTAAATTAGCTTTGTATCCACCACCAGCCACACACAACCTGGTGGAACCACAGCAAAAAATGTATTAGATTCAACATGAGATGACACACAATTTATGTCAGATTTACTTCTTCGTCACCTCACCATCTTCATTGTCATCAACTTAGTTCGTATTTGGTAACATTTTCAAAGAGTTTTGTCATGGATGACTTGTTTTCCGGTATTTCCATTGACTGCTGGGGGCCACTGATGAAATGTTAAAGTTGTCATCCATCGTTGATGTCTTAGTAAGTAGGTTTGATACGGCTCTAACGTTGATGTGCAACATTCCCACTGAGGCTCAACATATTATATATATGCGTAGTCTCATGTTTCTTTGGCATTTATTTTTTATCTGGTGGATCTTCGGTTTGGTCGGAAATGCGAAATACAATTACACAAACACACAGACACACACACACACACACACACACACACACACACACACACACACTCACACCCACACACACACTGACAGCAAATGCATGCAAATCAAAGTCTCCAGACACTGTTTTTGGAGTGCTATATAAGTGACTTACATTTAAGCCATATTTATATATTTATACATTTGATTTCTAACAATCTCCAATACTAATGGAGCAATGTTTCATTGGTATCTTGGAGAACCCCAGCCGAAGGTCTCTTCAGAATGCAGGAAGCAGGGAGGTGAAAGTGTTGTCAGTTGGTTTTAGGATGGCTGGGATTGTGTTGAACCAGTCAGACAGTATGTATTATTGAAAGTATGCAGCTGTTCTGACGGCAAAGAGGAAAGGCTCTGTAGCGCTCAGGGACATAAACACGTTGTCTTATTGAACTCCGTTGAGTCCGTCTCTCTCTCTGTCTCTCTAAAAAGAAAGGATGACACATCTTAATATCTCCGTTGCATGGGGATCCAGGGAGATGCTGTACTTCATGCACAGCAACGGGACCTTTTTTAATAGAGTTTTGGTTTAGAACCCCGTCAACACTGCAAACTGATTCAATCCCGGGTCTCTTGATGGCATCTCCACGGTAACAAAGGGTCATGTCATGGATCAGGGGGACATATTCTGCGCTGACAGATGTTCCCTCTCTGGGGGTGGGGGGGGGAAGATGACAGGC
>JAOPJO010000124.1:19128662-19170687 GCA_027123675.1 Molva macrophthalma | reverse complement strand
ATTTGCAAAGCACCAGCTAGACATTTGTATTTGAAGGTTCAATTAAATATAATTCCTATCAGTAAAACAAAAAAAGCGAAACATTTATATCCCTCCGATGATAATAAAACATAAATATTTGAAATGTCAGCAATCACCACCAGAGGATATCAGTGCATACTTTCAGAGATATATTTAAGCGATCACGAACCAAGGCTGGGCACAAACATACTTTTCTTGTTTGATTGCATTATAAAACACCGAAACAAAGAATGCAATACAAGAAACTGCATAACACTTTTATTTTATTGTTTACATTATCATATATAACTCTAATTCAGTTTATACTAACATTTGTTTACTATGTGATACAGATAACAAAATCTTGAATTACCTATCCTCAATTATGGTAAACAATGAAAAACGTGTGTTACATCCTAATCCATACAGCCTATTTCTATACATTTAGACTGTGTTGAAATATAAATCATCTGGTTCTAAATATCATCGGCCATTCAGCGAAAGACTTCCAAAGGAAAGGAAGAGGAATATCAATGTCCAACTTTTTATGACTGAACCTAAATGATCCTGTATCCTGTATTACATTTTCCAAAAAAACTAGAAATTCCCCCAATCCTCCATAAAGATGTAACTGGAAAATGTTAATAAGGCCCTCAAGATGACTCTTTACACATTCCATACTCATGCCATTATACACTTCCTGAATGTTCAGTTTTGCAAGGTCTTTATACTGAGCTAAATGTTTCTTTGCATCTTCAATATGTTGTTTTGAAGATTCCAATGTGTTTTTCCCTTCTGCATAGATCCCATCCATTTGGGAGGCCAACTCTGGGTTTTCAGCTCTGAGGGAAGCAATGAGCTCTTTTGCTTTGTTGATACACCTCTGCAAGACAACACTAATGCTCTGGAATAGCTTTTCCAAAGACATCTCCCTCCAGATTTGAACCGCCTGCGCTTTCCGTTCAAGCAGGGATTTCCAAGCAGACATTAGTTCTTCCGTGATCTCTTGTCCATTAACAACAATATCAGTTCCGGGTATTGTAAACTCTATACCTCTAATGTTACTATTTACAGTGTTCCAAATGGCGTTCATGAGCCTTGAAAACCTTTGTATGGCTCTGTCAATTCCCATTGAAATAGAGCGGCGTGCCTGCTGGTAGATCTCCAGACCTGTCTGCTTCTCATCAGATCCAGGCAGAGATAACTTGATGTTACGCAAGAAAGCATTCAACGTGTCTTCAACAACCCGCTCACCATATTTGCTTAATTGTCCAATTTTGTCAGAAATGTCCATATTGATGGTCATTATGAGGTCAAAAACCTGCTTGTACTTTGTTTGAGAGCTAAGCTGATCAATTAATTCTTGCAGTGCATTGACAGACTCAGCAACGTCCTTGTGAGCTTGTTCAATGGCATTAGTGAGTGTGTTCCTCAACTTTATTCCACCACGATTAAGGTTAATACCAAAGTGGGCAGTGTGGTATTTATTAATGAACTTGAGCACTGCTTCAGTAATGGCAGGCAATCTATCCTTTAAGCCTCCAATAAAATCATTAAGGAATCCTATGTTCCAAGAGGTCTGCATGCTTAGCTTTTCTGAGTTTTTAAGAGTGGCTTTGACACTCAGAATATCAATATCCTTCTCAGGATTACTCTGTAAAAGTAGAAAACATAAATTAAGAAAAGGAAGTAATAAGCATAGCATATTGATAGAAATGCCCACAACATCATTTTTTACTGTTTCTTACCAAATACCGACTGAACAATTTTCCATGTAGCTGTGATAGAGACCTTCGCTGAAGATATAATCCAAGGAAGCCTGATGATGGAGAAGACATGGATGCTGTGATTCCATCTTTGCGCGAGGCATAGCGAAAGCTCATATCCGCAAAGGTTGGGCTGGTGATGTCAACATTCACTGTATGATGAGACACCCTAAAAAGAAATACACAATTATATGATATGGGGGACAATACATTTTTAGAGGTTGTTCTGGTAGGAATATGTCAAGCCATTATTTGTCAGTTATAATGTTATGCCCATCCACTGGAACATATTCACACAAATTTGTTCCAAACAATAATTATAATGACAAGGTAAAATGTTTCATGTTGCATCTACCACTTTACCAACTGATATGTTTTTCACAATTGTCAGCAATTTGAGAACTTACACAGTCTCAGCAGTTTGACGCCTAACCCTTAAAAAGAAAATAATTCACAATAAGAAATACATTCATAACCAAGATGCACAGAGGACAGATTTAACTGCAAAATATGTTTCTGAGATTCACTGAAATGTTTCCACATGCCTTGTACTACAATACATATTAATATTATTATATTATTAATATACTAACTTTTTTAAAGCAGAGACATTAAAGGCCAACATATCGGCAGTATATTTTGTGTATTTACCTCATATTTTGAGTAAATGTATGTTGCCAGGCCACATTTACATCACTGTGAATGAAGTTGCACTTCCCATTAAGATTCATGACTCCATTGTCAAATCCAAAAGTTGCTGTGGCTGCAAAAAATATATAAAATTCCATTAAATTCAGGGTAATATCCCTAAATCTTTTGAATGAAAAATTATTATAATTATATTATAATAAATATAATAAATTCATATATATTATTATAATAATAATTCAAAAGAAGAATATCATACCATCGAGATCATACTCCAAGAAGTTAATTGTGGAAGCGCAGGTAGACTTTGCGGCTGTAACAAGACTGGAATCCTTTTTCTCCACTTTGGCTGTTGTTGCCACATTGTATATGGGTAAAGAAATCTTCCATGTAGCAGCGAGGGCACCAAACATTGGGATGAACACAGTTGAGGGCAGATATATGGCAATTTCAGGAATTTCCATAATTTGCTGTGGAATAGTGATGGATGGACTTTCAAAGTCTGAAACATGACGTGTGATTTCATGTAGATCAATGCTGTGTTGGCCAATAGAGACTGATTTAGGGAGTTGGAAGGCAGAGATGGTGATTTCATGTTGGGGTATCTTGAGTGAAAGGAAGGACATTTTGCCTGCAAGAAACTGGGTATCTATGTTATAACTGGGAATGGACATTGTTGGCAGTCCTGGCAGTATGATGTCAAAAGCTGTCGTAGTGATTGTCTTTGGAATGTTCAAATTCTTCAGATCAACAATGAAAGGTTGCACTTGCAAGGTTGTAAATGGGACATCAAAGGCTGGAATTGAGATAACTGGTGGTAGTATAAAATGATCGGGAAAGTCAAGGTTTTCAATTCGC
The DNA here is from genome assembly GCA_027123675.1 of Molva macrophthalma. Taxonomy (NCBI): domain Eukaryota; kingdom Metazoa; phylum Chordata; class Actinopteri; order Gadiformes; family Lotidae; genus Molva; species Molva macrophthalma. Next base: position 19,167,415 of record JAOPJO010000124.1, on the reverse strand, counting down.
ATATCAATTTTCCGTATGCTAGATGGAATTTGTTTAACCCAGCCAGGCACGGCCAGGGTAAGCTCAGGGATGCTGAAAGTGACGCCGTCGTCAAATATTTTAGATGGTATGGAAAACAGTATTCCATCCTGGCTCTTTGTGTACACAATGCTGAAAGACGCATTAAATAATTGTGGATTGTTTATTTTTATGTTAGCTTGATCCAACCTGAGCACATTCCAGAGGGAGCTATGATACACAGGAAGTCTAAGTGACTTCAGGAACTGTATGTATGCTTCAACTGAGCCAGTCATGTCCATACGTATTTCAGCCTCATCATTGGATATCACTAAATCAATGGCATGGCTGAATGCTCCCAGTTCTTCTCTGCTATGCAAGGTGAAGGCCTGCTTCTCTCCTGAAATGGCTAGGTTGATGTTCTGAATGAGCATAGCATCACCAAAACCACATGACTGACCTGCATCACTGTCCACTGTAGCCTTTAGGGTTGTCAGTGGAACAAACTCAAGTGTTCCTTTAGCAGTGTGTTTCCCTTGGGTATCTACAAATGCAAAGTTGGCATTATTATGGCTGGTGTATTCCACTGTTGCATATAGCCGCCGCAAAGAAACTTCAACTGCAGACCTCTTGTCTATATCTAAATGAAAGATGTTGTTTCTGCTTCGCAGCTCTTGTTGGCGGTCAATGTTTGAAAACAGAAGAAATTTAACAGCTGAATGCAAGCCATTTGCATTAAGGTAGAAATTGGCCTCATTTTCTAGATCTCCTTCAACACTGTAACTGTCCATCACTAAAATGTCTGTTTTTCCTTTAGTAGATGTGTTCAGTGACACATAAGATGTAAGAGCTTCCAGTATCAGATTATGATCTATGTTACCCTTGGCCACAGAATTAATTAATGGAATTGTACACATGTATTTAAGCTTCATTTTGGAGGCTACATTTGGTTTGGTCTTGGTGTTTCCAAGGAGTTCTTGATCAACTTCCACAATAAGGAAGGGTAGATTAAGTTTTGCACTGTTGGCCATTGAGCTTTCCATGCTTCGTTTGGTGAGGCTTACAGCACAGTCATGGTTTGCTTTTAGATTTTGGTGCTCCACGGACACAGATGTAGCCAATTTAATTCCCCTCTTTCTTGTCAAACTAGCAGTTCCGTCCAGTTTTCCTTTTAAAAAATCGAAAACCGATGTTGATAAAGCTCCAAATTGTGTCACGATGTCAGACTGGTTGAGAAGGTCAGCATTCACACTCAGCGTGATCACAGAGGACTTAAAAGAGAACTCATAAGACATATTACCCATTGATGGAATCCAGATTTTGTTTTCCCTGGCAGGTAAAGTAAAAGCAGGTAGGGTCAATTTACTCAGCATCTCTGGAAGCTGGATGACAGGCAATTCTAGCGATGGCAGAACAAGAGTATAAGATGGCACAGGGAAACCTATGGCTGGAACTTTAAAACTTGGTGTACTGACCTCTTTTGGAACAAAGTAGCTGAAAGATGGCAACTCTGCCCTAAAGGCAGAAACTTCAATATTAAGGATCGGTACTGTATATTGAGGGAAATTGAAGATTTGAGGAGGCTGGCTAGGAGTTTCAATCTTGTGCTTGGTATAATGTTTCTGTGCTTGGTTATAGGAATCCTTCAGACAAGCAACCAACATATCTCTAAAATGTTCAAAGGTACCAGGGAGAATATCACCAAATGCAGTGTAAATTGGTCCAAAATCGATATCGATGCTGTGCATTTCTGGGTTCTTATGGTAATGAAGGTCAAGGTTCATATCAAATGTTTGCTGGGGAGTGGTAAGTATGGATCCTATGCCAGCATGTTCCCAAAGAGAGAATTCCTTTAATTCAGGTGTTTTAATTTCTAGGTAAGGTACTGTTATCTCTGGGACACTGAGGGGAAGAGTCAAAAAGTCCACATTAGCCTCAGCATATGCTGTGGCATGTAGGAACATTTCCTTATCATTGTTTTCCATTGTGTAATTGTGATTGTACTTATATTGGTTAAATCTTGTTGAAGCAGCCCAACAAAGCCATTGCTTTTCTGGATTAATGATTAGGCCAAAGTCATGCTGGAAGTCTGCCTTTCCAGTGAGTTTGAGCGGAAGAGTGATTTTGGCATTGTATTTATTCTTACAATTGAACACAATGTCAAAGGGCTGAGCCAAGAATTCCAAAGAATGAGACACTGGTCCACTCAGTTTTCCAATGAGTTCAGCATCATAAACCGCTGTCAGTGCAATTTTCAAGTCTCCAACATGTGCCTCGCCTTTTAAAGAAATGACGCTGCTTTTAAGAAATGGAAGTTCAGCCTCAGCCTTTGCATCAACAATGATGTGACTTAGTATTACTGATTCAGCAGTAATGGATTTCTTAAATTTTATGGCATTACTATACGTTTCTCCCTCAAGGGTTAACGTAGCAGTGCCAAAATTGACGGTGAATTCCAGATCTAATTTGTGCGTGCCTTCATCAGAGTAGTCTTGAATGGACCATTTTCCATTTCCAATGTTTTTAATATTTCCAGAAACTATACCAGATTCCATTTTGGTTTCCATAATTTGTGTCATTGTTGCTTGACTTGAGATTTCAGCCATTGGAATGTTCAGATTATGATTATAGGTTGTTTCCATTGCTGCTGAGACTCCACTCTTTAGTGTAAGTGTTCCCTTGTTGACCAAGTTACATGAATTCATTTTAGTAGTTATCTTGGCAGTGGTTGTTACAGCTACTTCAGCAGATGGTCCAGCTATGGTCAATGATCCCTCATGATCAATAGAAAAGGCTACATGAGTGACTTTTAAAGTCTCTGTAAACGTCAACTTCTTCATTCTGGGAGCTTCTACCCGAGCCATGGCATCTAAGGAATAGTCAAGGAGATCTACATGTGACATTCCCTTGGAGGTTAAAAAAGCAGTAAACTGTGGAGTTTTGAAAGTAGTTGTTGAGTTCTGGATAAGTCCTGTTGTTACAAGAGTGTAAAAGGGAGAGTCCAGTCTAAATTCACTATAGAGCTTGCCAAAAACTGGAAGACAAATTTCACTGGGTATCTCTGGCATGTTGTTCTCTGGAATGGGAAGCATTGTAATTTTGAAGTCTTCCAGATTCAATTTGGAAATGTTGATCACAGGGAATTTGATTTCTGAAAGAGTAATTTCTGGGAAAGTCAAATCTGGCAGATTAATGAAGTACAGAACTTTAAGATCTCCAAAGATTTCATCAGGCTCAATCATTGGAATCTCATACTCTCTGATACGGTCTATTATTGCAATTACGTTTGTTTTGATCTCTTTAAAATCAATGGTAAATGTAGGGATTGTGAAATGGAAGATAGTGAATTCCGGAACTGAAATTCTATCTGGTATGCTGATCTCCTGTAGCTTGTTCAGCTTTATTTTGAATTCAGGAATGGTTAGGTCAGTAAGTGGTACTTTGAAAGATGGCACTACAATTTCAACTCTCTTCAGAGCATCCAGAACACCAAGCATGCCCTCTTCAATTTGATGAATGATGTCTTGGTCATTTGATATTTTGTGCATCTGTGCCATTAGTTGACTCAGCTTTTCAGAAATGAAAGTGATCATATTAGAGTAGGACTCACTCACCCTTTGAAGGTGGATGTAGATTTCATCTCTGATGTCCATTCCAAGGACTCTTTGTCTGGTGTCTTCTAAGATTTCCTTCACTTTCATCTTCATGTCAATGTAAGCTGTGGTGTTAATCACATCATAGAACTTCTGTAGAACCTCAGCAACTTTAGTGTTTTTGAGCTTCTCAATGTGTTTGATAATTGAAGTCTGTATTTCTCTTAAAAAGTCCCTAATGGCCTCTATTTTATCAACTATTCCATATGTTTTAATCTGTTCGTTAAGGTAGTTTATTACTTCAGCTATTCTCTCATTGGACTCGTCAACAAATGAATTGTAATCAAATTTCTTCATTGAATTTAGTATTGATGAAATGCTTTCATTTAGCTCATGGATGATTCGCTTCAAGTCAATTGCTTTAAATTGCTCAGTTACACGATACAGAAATTGCATAATTTCATCATAGATATATTGAAATTTATTGCATATAGCTTTCAAATTATCAACTGCTAACTGTACAGTTTTTTCAATTTCTAATTCTTCAATGAGCACCACTAATTTATCTAATAAGTCTTTACATTTTTCATCAAGATCATATTTAACAATAAGATCCCTAATGTAGAAATACACTGCATTTAGTTTGTTTGGTATTTCATATTCATCAATCCAATTGATAATAATATCTTTCATAGACTCAATCACGTTTCTTATATCTGAGTAGGGCATGTCATAAGAAAGTTGCTGAACATACTGAGTTATGTCAAATGAAAGAATATAATCTCTTACATCCTGGAAAAACATTTTGACATCAAAGGTCTCAACTACCTGTTTTAATGTAATGATGGTTTTCTTAATTTTTTCCAAGATATTGTACTTAGCATCAAGATCCTGCAGCCAAGCAAGGCTGCTTTCTGTAAGTTTTGTCAAATCAATCTGTCTTATAATATCCTCCATAGAATCAATTGCTTTGATAAGTGTGAGTCGGATTTTGTAGTTTTCATCAAAGTCCATGAGTTTATTTCCACTTTTTGAGAGTGTATCTGATATGAAGTCATAAAAGTCTCCTCTTGATGCAAAGTCTTTGATTGTACGAATTACATTTTGGATTTTGTGGGCAATTTCCATCACTGTTTTTGCAAAGTCTGTTTTCAATTTTTCCACAGCAAGTTCCAGGTCATCTATTGTTACAGAAAAGTCCTTTGTCAAATAAGTCACCTTTTCTTTTATCTCTTTTACTTTGTTCTCCAGATCCAATTGTCTTATAAGATCATTCACCTCCATAGGTATCCGATTCAGCCTGGTTCTAAATTGTTTAATTGACAAAGTAACATCAATGCCATTAATGTATTGCTGCAGAGATTCTAAAGCATTCAGAAGAGCGTCTTTCACAATGTCAAATGCAACAGGCAGGCTCTTTATGAAAGGAATCTCAACAATATGGCAGTCACTGTTCTTATCATACTTTAGAAAACCGGAGGTCTTGAACTCTTGGATTTCTTGTGATTTTGTTTCTCTAATGTAATTCAATTGACTGAAAAGGTCTGTAAGAAGTATGCCTGAAAACTCAAATCCAACTTTTTCATGGTCATTGTAAGTATTGATTTCCTGATTGTAAGCATGACTGTTAATTTTGGATTGAGACTTCCAGTTCAGAGATTGTTTGCTGGGTGTTAGTAGCCCATTCCATTTGTTATCTATATGAGCAGAGGACACGCCACTTTCCAATGTATGTTTGGTTGATGCTCGGCAGTCATGTGAATATGCCACGGCTGCTGGTTCAGCCTTGACCAGCAGCTTGCTGTAAAGTTGTCCAGTGTGTTTTCCAAATAGATTTAATTCTCCATCGCTATTGACAAGCCCATCCAGGGTGAAACTAAAAGGCACAGCCATGGTGCGAATATTGCCATCAAAACGGAAGGATTCAGAAGTGACTTGTGCTTCACATATGGATTTGGAGGCAAGTCCAGCAAATTCAAATTCACAGTTCTGACTCAACTTGACATCCATTATTCTCCCAGATGCACTTGACTTCATAGTCCCTGCCATGTCTGCATATTTTAATTCGTACGTATGTTTGATCTGATCTGCTTCTCCATAGGCTCCTTTCAAGCTTCCCGTTAGGTCCATCATAATTGGCCGAAGTTGCAGGTGTCCTTCATGGTTCAAATTTAAACTTTGGAGCTTCAAGTCATTGGTGACATCTATTAACATGACAAATGGTTTCATATTAACCCTGATATCATGTTTGTAGTTAACATATTCACAGATAAAGTTGTCTGTTTTGGAGTGGAGATCTGCAGTCCATAGAGTGAGGGCCAGTGTGTGGCTATTTTCCGTTTTTATCTGCTTTAGTGATCCCATTGAGTTGCTAGAAATGCTCAAAGTCCTTCGGTTTAATAGGAAATTAAGGTTGTTTCTTGTGCTTGCATCGTGTGCATAGCCCTTGAAGACGCCATTCAATGATGCTTCTGCAGTTGTGACTTTGCCTTCAATGTTCAGCTCTCCTCTAGCTTCCTCAGCCATTGCCTTTGATAAAGATGAGAGGGTCACTCCACTGTGGTCTATGTTGCCGTTAAAGACGTTCTCAAATGTTACAGGACTACACTGAATGTTATTAGTTCCACTGGTGGTTACACCATTTTGGTTAATTGTTAACGAAGCTTTGTGCAGAGCGCGACCTACGTTAGAGGTGAGTGAACCTTCAGAATTGACTTCAAGTCCATATGAATTCACAGTACCAGTTAAGAGGGAGAATGCCCTATTCGTTGCATCATCTGCCTGAGACTCGATTCTGAAGATCACCAGTTGACTGGACAAGCCAAGCTCAAGCTTGTTGTTAAGCAATTTACCCAGAGCTGTTGCAACAGCATTGCTCTTCAGGGTCACCTGTGCATCTTTGTACTTAAGCTCTGCCACATGCTGCAGTACTTGATCCTGTACATTTGTTTTGGATACAATGTTCAACTCAGTGTTTGCATAAACTCCCTGTATCATGTTGTTCAATTGGATTAGCGGTGAGCTGATGCGCAGGTTGGACTCTCCCCTGCCTTCTCTGACCCGAGGAAGTAGGATGTAGCTTTGTGTGTAGGTGGCAGTGGTATGCAGTGGACCTAGTTCAAGCAACCCATCCAATGTGCCATCTCCTGTGACTTTATCTGCAGTTGAGGTCGATATGGCGGAGTAATCAATAGAACTTTGCAGGCCCAGGGGACTTGATACTATGAGCTTGTAGTTTACCCTTGCATTTAGATTGTCTATCATTCTTAAAGCTTCAGAAATGCTGAAGCTTGCATCAATGAGGCTATGGCTAAGGGAGCCATTCACAATATACTTTACATTATCAACCTTTCCAGACACCATCCCGGTACCTTCAACAGCAAACAAAAATGACAGTAATGTCAGTATTAGTATAGTGTAGACAAGTATAGACAACATAAAAGGTTAAGGGTGACATCTTATTAACTTTTTCTATCTAGTAACAAAGCACACATGGTTCTGTTCAATTATGCATTTAAACTGTAAGTGTTATCTTACCTTCAATTTTATATGACAATGGGTTGAAAGGGGACTGGGCCATAACTTTGCACTGGGCAATGTAGTTGGGTACATCTACGGTGTTGTTACCCCCAGAGATGGTGCCTTCCCAATTGTAAAGGTTGCTGTTGATCTTAGTGGATGCCTCAAAAAGACCAAGGAGAGGGACAGTGAAGTCCAGGGTCCGTGGTATGGTAAATGTTGGTACTGGATAGATTTTGGCAGGAATATTGACACCTAGTGTTGGTAGATTAATGTTCGGTATGGATAAGGTGGCTGGGATATTTATCTCCTCTGAGGTCTTCCCTCCAAGTGGTAAAGGCATTTTCACATCCATCTTGTCCTTGTTGAACTGGTATCTGAATAAACTGTCACTGTGAAGAAGTCAAAAGACACATCATTTCGATACAAATATAAACAATCCATGTATTTGAAACATGCTATGGTTTTGCAAAGTTAATCTATTCATCAAAGTGGTATTAACAAAACCCTATAAAAGCTCAATCCAGTGAAAACTTACGCTTGCAAAAACAATCTTTCAGGCAGCGCAGGCAAGGTAAGATCTGAGATGCTTCTCTTGCTTCGTAGTTTTTCTATCGAGGGGATACTTGCAGACAACTTGTCCAGCCAAATATTACCTGCCTTTATGGAGTTCATTATGGGGTACATTACAACAAATAACACTTCACAAGAATAAAAAACAGGTGAGTATTTGTATTCAAATAAAAATAGAATAATGGGAGTGCAATTCAGTCAAGAATTTACCTCAATGCCTTTTGTGACAATGTGACGCAGCTTCATGTCTGTCTTGGCCACCCTTTGGTCCAGAAGGTCATCAATGTGTTGCTGCAGTTGTCTATGGTAGTTCTCTATATTTGGAATCAGTTTCTGGATGTCTGAATTTGTATCAGAGTTAATTTCAACCTCAAATTTGTTGTCATCTGTGAAGGGACGTTACCAACATCCAACAGAGGATTGAAAAAAGGTATGAAAAATAAATATTGATATACACATACATTTTCATAATTTCCAGTTTGTCATAGTCATGTAGGCCCAAGAGCTGTCAGACGGTTACCATATATCAGGGTAACTTTTTGCACAGAGTTGGTCTCTGGGAGGTTAAGGGCAGCTTCTACACCCATGATCACCGCATCTTCGTCCTTCAGGGTCATTGTGAGAGTGGCATCTGCTTTTAGGGAAGGAATAGCCATTTGGAGTTCTAACATGGCGTTCTTCATTGCCTCAAGCCTGTATCAAATACAAGACATTCCATGTCAGACAGTGTCAGAAAAATGTCATGGCAACTGTCAATTTACCTATGAACTACAGAATTACCTGGTACGTCCCACCAGAGTCAGCTGTGGGATGTGCTTGTTGGTTACGTCAAAGGTGACGCCTTTCATCTTCTTGCCCTTAACATTAGTGTCGGTCACAGCTAGCTTTATACCCACCTCCAGGTCAAAATCAGGGATGTTGACCTCAGTTGTAAAAATGTTCTTGTTGTGGTTGTACTTCAAGGTGGCTGTCGCTTCTTTTGATTCAGTGCCTGGTTGATTCAGAGAGACAGCATTTACTCATTCCAAAATATTATTCTCTATTTAAATGATGCATAGGTTTCCTCCATCAATGTTGACATTGGAAATTCTGAAATGTACTTGTTTAATAATCATTGCATGTACTGGCAGAACATCCATAGAAATTGTAGTCACAAACCAGGTGACTAGCACATCGACAACATTCTTAGTGTTAACAAGATTTCTTATCAAAATGTTTGACCACATCATACAAACACACAGTGTTAAGCATCTTTCGCCTTGAGGCGTTTAAGTTGCACTGTTTAAAAAAGAACTGCAAAGAAAGGTGTAAATGTCCCACGTTGAAACTTACGTGAAAAGGGTCTATTTTCAACTGTCTGTAGATGCTGACACTTGCATTGCTTATACAGTGCTATTAAAAAGGTGGAGTTAAATTATACCATTTCCCTACCTTCTGCCTTCAAAGAGAGCTTCAAAGAGTCCACTTTATGGCGACCGTCTCTACCCTCACGAAGTGTTTCTCCGGTGAGGGTGGCAGTGTACTCTGAAACTTCCCCTGTGGGTTGGATCTCTATTGCGTACCTGACAGTGAAATACAGGTTTTAAAGATCACATTATAATTTGGTCAGTTTAGACATCCATTGATCATCTAAATAAGTATAAACTAGGCTATTTTTTTCATATAACACTTTCAGTGTAGGATCTTGTGAATCGTGTGTGTATCATGTTAATCAACTCTTCAGAGATTTTCCCACTAGAAGTTTACACTAACATGACATTAAATCAAGATTGGCCTTTTTGCTTTCAGGCTGGAGTATTTCTAACCTTTAGCAGGCAATACATTTACACACATCCAGTGTGTGTAAATATTTCTTAAAGAGACACTTCTAAGTTTACAAGCATCAACTATCATTATAAAACTAATAAGCAATTACCTGGTTTCTCCTGTAAGAGGGTAGTAGGGGGCTTCATCTGTGGAGCTGATGTTGGAGTAACGCGCAGTAGTGCAGAGCTTCAGACCAGTGAAAAGGGTCTCACATTCAGTAGACTTAACCCTATCTTCCACCATGGACGGCACAATGGTCATCTGACTGGAGGAGACTGATAGTACCTTGTTGCTGTATTTGAAGAATTACATTTAAATCGTGAGCAACATATACATATGAATGGGATGAAGGTTATAGCCATGCCATTGCTCCATGAACACATTTGTAATAACTTGAAACAGGTTAACCATGTACCTGAAGCTAAAAATATGCGTGTTGGTCTTTGGGGCAGGGATAGACAGCTTGAACTGGTTATTGTTCATGGTGACCTTGGCGTTGAAGGAAGTCTCATGGTGCATGTTTGTGTGCATCTCGAGGCCTGCCACTACAAAATCTGGAAGGTGCACTCCCATTTGGGTAATGAATTCCAAGCCAACTGAAGGCATGAAAGACAATTGCTGCTACAAGGAGGACCATTATGTTAGATATAGAAATCAAAATGTGAAAAAGATGAATAATAATATAATAATAGTTTTGTATTTATTTATCTGATACAAGAAACTTACAAGAAAGAGTACTCTAGTTTTCTTTGGGACCCCTCTTTGTTTATCTTCTGATGTTTTCATTAAATTAATTATGGGATCAAGCAGCAGAAACCTACCATGCCAGGAGCCAATTTCAAACCTCCTCGTGCGCCAGGGGCGATCACCCCAGCCAGCGAGAACTTGAGAGGTAAGCCAGAAGCCGTGGGCAATGACATTACATTTTCCATAAAGATGTAGTGTGCAAAGAGGTCATTTTCATTGCTTGACGTCAGTGCTGCAATTGCCTGTTGGGAGAAAATATACAATAACACAGCCAATTGCGAGCAAGATTTTGTTATATTTTGTTGTACTTAAGCTTCAGCAGTTCAATATATAATATTTGTTCTTATTTATTGAACTGAAATAAATATTCAATATTTATTAGCTTCTGAAAAGCTTTTACCTTGGCAGGTAGCTGCTTGAAGAAAGTTTGATAGTATGTATACAGAGTATCAGCCATCTGCTTCATTTCACTGGACTTGACATATCCCATCTCCCTTCCTAGGAGTGTCAGGTAGGCAGTGGCCTCTGGGGGTGGGGAGGAGCTGATGTCATTAAGAAGGGAATTGAAGCTGTTCTTGATGTCCAGTAGTAGGTCCTGTGGGAGCTGGATCATAAAGAGTGGTCGTTCAGGTGTTTTAGGTTGACATTACCCAGAGTTTAATGTATAACTTATGTTCCTGCATAATGAATTTATGATGTGTCCCTGGATACCACATTACCTGTCTTTTCATTCTGCTTCTGTCAGGGGCTAATCGGTCAAAAATCTTTTGGAGCACCTTGGGGACTTTGTATGCTCCGGAGTTGTACATAGCGTTGGATGCAGCTTCAGGGAAGAAACCCCTCTCTCCAAAAATAGCATCTAGGGTCGGCTCAAATCCTTTTCCCTCTACGCCGACCTTTCAAGGTAAAGATTACAAAAATATATCAAAGGAAATATACAATAATATTTACCCTGCCATTGGGTACAGTTGAAAAAGATTTTCTTTGTTAACTGATGTACTCCTACAAGTATGTGCTACTGTTCATTAAAGTAACTGAACCTGTGAGGAGTGCTACAGTTCACAGTCTATTTTCTCGAGATAGTTAGCATTTTAGGGTCTTCATCTACATGTGAGGAGCTCTTTGTCAGGCTTCATAAAAGATTCTGATGAAGACTTTGGAAGATTTTACCGTAAGTTTGAACAGTGATTGATTACTGTTCAAAGCTATGCTGGTTCTACAACTACATTATAACTGTGCTGTTATCAAAAGTAATCAACATCCCTCCAGCCAATCACAATCAAGTATTCATTCAGGCCATGGTATAAGCATAGTCATAATTTTTATATTTAAATAGTTTTGTAAACATAAATATTCTTTAACAGATGAATACATCACAACCTTTAATAATTTGCACCGCCACAATAACCTTGGACAAAAAATAATTGTCGTCATAAAATGTCAGCCATACCTCAAAAATATCCTGCCTGAAGTCTAGCACCCTAAGGGTTGTCTCCAGCATCATTTCCTTTGGCAGTGTATTGGCACCATCGAAGATGAAGTTACTCTGCACTGAGCCTATTGGTGTTTCCAGCTTGTAGTTGTCGGATGTGCCGGAGCCCAGAAACGTGGAGGATGGCTGGCCTTGCCAGGCCATCTCAACGTACCTACTCATTCTTTAGGAAGTATGGAGAAGTTGGTAACCAAAACATTTAGGCCACGGCACCAAAGCTGAATCTAAATTAAACTAATCTTTGTCACGTCATACCATTTTCACTGTACACTGATTTATAATGAAGGACGGAATGAACACAAAAAATGTTTATTCATTGATTCTCGGGGTGATGTTTGTAATTTCATGATAATGTCAGAGTTTCATATGGACATCCCACTCAAGATGCTTGCCAGTTTAATTAAAGAGCACAATATTCTACTTCAACCACAGCGATAGCACCAGCTTTGACAAAATAAGGTTTTGCAATTGCTGCAAACTGCAATTGTTAGAGTTACTAGAGTTACTTACTAAGCTGAGTGATGTGATATCTGCTTTTTAACTCATTACTAATCTTCTATTAACCTTGTATCAACCTCTGCTTTGCTTGTTAATGCTACTGCTACCTATTGCACTCCGAACTATTCGTGGAAGGAGGGATCCCTCTTCCTGTGTTCCTTCTCAAGCTTTCATACTTGATATATAGGGGAGTATTCCTTGCCCTTTTGAGGGCTTGGGGTGGGTGTCATATAATGTGAGGCCTGTGAAGACTAACTGTGATGAATTGCGGTACAATTAAAATGGACTTGTTTGGACTTGATTATTGAATACTCACTGCTGCATCATCGGGTCGATGGAAGTGCGGATGTTGTCAAGGTGAGAGAGAACAAAGTCCTTGAGCTGTGGCTCCTCCACACCCGCCAGGGCGTTGATAAGTTGTGTTATCAGGGCTTGATCTGCCCTCTTCATCAGAATAAGGTAGGCTGCCACGCGATTCTCCACAGGGCTCTGAGGGTTGCTGTATATCTCCAGGAGGACATCCTGAATCTGTGGCAGGCACAAGTGTTGTAACAAGTTTGTTAAAGTAATGTCAGTTTCAGTGCAAATTATACATATATGGAACATCCTCAACGTAACATATGGAATTGAAATTTGCATTGCATGAGTCATAAATGCCCTTTGTGTTCCACAGACATTTGGAAGAGAGTGACATAGCTTTGTCATAATTACAACAATTGTGAAAAAAACCAAGCAATAACTAGACACTTTGTAAGTAATTACAATAGTACAAACTAAAAGTGGATGGGGAACGTTCTCTCAAATACATTTAAAAAACATGTCCTGTTACATTGTAAATACACATGTAACAAATGTTCAATAAGCAATATAACAACATCTAACAGCAAGTACTTAATATGTACTTGCATCATCATGCAACAGTGATGGTAAGGGGTTAAGGTTAGGAATGGGAGAAAAAGCAAGTTCCACACTAGGGTATGGTTAAAGTAGCAATCTTTAAGATCTCCAAAATTTTTCATTTAATAAATGTCAGCTGTCAATAAATGTCAATAAAAGTCAAAAATCAAATGTCAATAAAAGTCACATATTAAAAATGACATATTAATAAAAAAAATGTTTATTCACTGATTCTCGGGGTGATGTTTGTATTTTCATGATAATGTCAGTGTCATATGGACATCCCACTCAAGATGCTTGCCAGTTTGAGTGGGAAAAAGCAAGTTTGAGTGAGAAAAAGCAAGTTCCACACTAGGGTATGGTTAAAGTAGCAATCTTTAAGATCTCCAAAATTTTTCATTTAATAAATGTCAGCTGTCAATAAATGTCAATAAAAGTCAAAAATAAATAAAAGTCACTATCGCCAAATGATGTAACACAATGGTGATTTAGCCTATGTTCCACTGATGAAAGCCCTTGCATTTGTGGAAATGATTAATGTTACGAACACTATGTTCCACTGATGAAAGCCCTTGCATTTGTGGAAATGATTAATGTTACGAACTTGGTGTCGGTGGCGACTTTCCCACCATGCATTCAAATGACAAGCAGTGCAGGTAGTGGCATGTTTTTCCACCACCCAGCAGTTCCGCCAGAGAGGGTATATTGGAGCTACCACAACAGACCTACTCTTCAACTCACTTTTGTGTGTAGCGGCGTACGTTTTTTTTCACCGTAGTTGACGCCAAAGAGAACGAAACGGAGATCTTCAACATTACCACTTTAAGGTTAGGCTGTTAACCTTTATTACATGTTAAAAGTACATGCGGTTACATGTTGTTACATCACATATAACATGTGTAATAATTACACTGTAACAAGGACACTGTAACGTAAAGTTTAACCAAATGTCGTTTCAGTGTGTGCAACTATTTATTTATGCAACGGCGTTGTCTTGCCTGCTAATGCTCAGATCCTCCTAATTACATCAAACAAAGAAGGTGTGGAGTACATTACTGTACCTCATTATTGATGTTCATCCGCCTGAAGGACTGAATGGCTGCCTTCTGGTTGGACTGCGGAGAGGTGTCACTCTTAGCACACCGCAGGATTGACGGAATCAGTTTGTTGCCAGCTTTTTGTATGACTTGACCCATAACACCGACAACCTGTAGTTTAAGGTTAGGAGTTCATTCCAGTACAATGTTTCTGTCTCTCCTGCCCCAATCCCATTCCCGTTGTGTCGTCAGTTAAGTGTGTGTCATCTGTGTTGATTGCTAATTCTGTTCACCTGTGATCCTTATTTTAGTTCCCTATTCTTGCCCGTTTGTCAGTTCATTTTATTTATATTGTTGTGTTTCGGTATCAGATCTTTTGTATTACAAGTACAATTTTTGGGGGGCTTTCTCTAAACTACAAAAAATACAAATATGCTATTTATTGATTAAACATAACGTGGGATCATCTTGTTATCAATATTGACCTGTTATAACGATTTAAGATTATAGAAAAATTGGAAATTGTTGGAACACATACCCGCAGTGCAAGGAATGACTCTTCGGGGTTCGTTGAGCAGTCTTCTAATATGGTCTCCATGAATTCTGTCACTTCTGTCAACTCTGGGATCATGAGTCCACCACTGTTTCTGTAGAACCTGTAGGGTATTAAGCAATATCACACGAGAGGGAGTGCTGTTATACTGAATATCATCATGGCTGTGAGTCGGTTTTGTACAGTACTGCGAGCGCCATTTATTAGTCAACAGTAATGAGCGACAACAGATTATGAGTTGTTTATTTATTAATTTATTTATCTCTGCCAAAATAAATAGTTCCACAACAAGACTGGAATTGGACTGTTGCCAAGCAACACAAACATTTTCCTGACCTTAACTTGCTACATTGGGAAGGTCTACGCATAACCGCTGGCCGGCTGCCTTGTATCATGTACATTTCTGTAGGTTGCCATTTACTGTGCAACCAGTAAAATAAGAGTTTCTTGACGGTCGTTTTGGTGGCATGTCTGATTTAGATGCGTTAACAGTTTACGATTGTTCTATCGTTATATATATCGTAAAGTTAAAAGTCCCAGGGCTGTTATCCAATCGAATTACTCTGTCGAAACTGACTGTGTATAACTGTGACCACACCTGCTCCTTAATTAACAACATATACAGATACACCGTTTTTGGTCTGACAATGACACTGTGTCGGTGTGTGTATGTATCCATTGATTGCATGTAAGAATGGATAAAAAAAACATACATATTGGAGGAGGAAATAGTTGTACTGTACCCTCTGACGGTGTTGGCAAGGGCATACATAATGGCCTTGCTCTGTCTGAACTTGGCCGTGCTGAGCATGTCTCGCACACGTCGGGCGTCAGGGGTGCCCTGGAGGCTGAGCCCATACACCAGGGCGTCCATCTCCAGGGGCATCCCTCCCACAGCCCGGATGGCCTGCAGGATGGCACTGGTGCATTCTGCCGTGCCGCACTGGAAGAGGGCCTGCCAGGTCAGTGTGGCAGACGTGTCCAGCATTTCGGGGAGTGCACTGCTCAGTGTCTCGTTCCGCAGCCCGCGCAGGCCGGACACCAGCTTGTGGAACAGGCCGGCCCTCCTCTGGCCCTCGCCTGTACCAGCCAGCTCTTTCAAGTCCTCCAGCATGCGGAGGACAGTGTCCTTGGTCTGGACCGGAGCTTTGTCCTCAGCCTCTTGGAAGTGAAGCCAGACGCCATGCCAGGGGACCACCTCTGTACACACACACATGCACGCAAACAAACGCATGCAAGCGTACACACATTGAAGTTATGTCAGTACAGATTCCCATTTTGCAGACACACTGCCAAACTCAACCTGCACTATGTAAGTTTTCTCATTAGCAATCTCCAGTGGCTTGACTTGTAGCTACAGTAATAGAGACTTTTCAGGCGACAGTCGTATGAGATTTCCCACTGTGGAGGGGGGGCAACAGTGTACCACAATAAAGCGATATATAGAGAATATTTCTGGATGGATTGACTCATGGATGTCAATCCATCCACTGAAACATTATTTTTCTTAGCTGCAGTATGAAAGTTACATAACACAAAGTAATCCTCACCAAAGATTCTGTTGTTAATCCGTGGAAACTCCTGCAAGGTCAACCTTTGCGTGACTACAGATGACATACCGTTGTCTCTGCAAGGCAACCAAAAATAAATCAACAATAGTAAGCCTTTTTCTTCACCTTGATGCTCAACATAGATTCTTACATCGATGGAACTTACTTGTGAGAGAAGGGCAGGAAGACGTGAGTTTCTGTGCATTCAGCTGTGGACATGTGCTTCCTCCGGTTGTCAAACTGGTAGTTACAATTTTGAGTGCTTCTGATCATCTTAGCCATGGGTTGATGCTACAGATAAAGAAAGTATTTTGGCTCAGTTTGATCCTCTTTCAAGATTAATTCTATTGTAATCTTATTTGTTTATATATTTTGAGTTTGTAGTGCCCCCTATAGTGAGCCATTAAGCAATGTTAAACAATCAGAGTCAAATATTGTGATGCCTATTTGATATGAAGAACACTTGTAAATTCACATATTACTTAGCCATTTGTTGTGAACAATGATCAATACAGAGAAGAATGTTTGGTGTATCTAACTAAATTAGCATTTATTACACATAAGTATATAATGTTCTATGAGTTACAGAGCTCAAAATACAAGTCAAAATAATTAGTGTCTTTGGATGAACGCTGCAACCTTGAGAAGGTTGTTTGAATCAGGTGTATTCAGCAATTTCTATATACATCAGTATCAGCATGGCAATCACATGGAACGCCCAGTAATGCCATTAAAAAGAAGCAAAGAAAGTAAAAAAGCCTAGGTGAATGACTGACCAGCCCACATACCCCATGTGTTTTTCCAATGTGGCCAACTTGCCAACAAGTAATGCTTTGTTAGTTTTGGTCTGTATTCTGGACTTTGTTGTTTGACATTGTTGTTGTATCATCGCTTGCTGCAATAGCATATTGCATAAGATCACAATTATGTGTTTTGAATCAAATAATACGCCCCCAATTTGACACAACTGGCTGTATGTCTAATGTTTATGTTGACCTTCATTTGAATGTGGGTGGTGTGTTTTACCAGCTTTTGAATCAGGGCCAAGGGACTGTGGTCCTGCAACCTGCCGTAGAACTGGTCACATTCAGAGAGGTCTCTGGACACAGATACATCAGTGGCGATGTCCTTGTGGGCGTTTATGGTGTACTCTGTTGCACACACACCATGCACAGTGTTCTGGCAAAAGGGGAGGGAAGGAAATTAGGAGTCTGTTTTGTTTTAAAGAATGTGAATGCATGAATATTTCACTTGCAGTCTATTCCTTGTGATATTGAAAAAGTGTAATCAAGTCAAACATTTAGCTGTTTGGTGGTTTTGATTGAGCTCGTTTGTAAATATCGGCAGAACATGCCGAACATTGAAGAATGATGCACTCACCATGTAACTGTTGTGCTGCTCCTCTTCAACTGGAGCCAGCAGAGCTGAGACGATGCCTCTCTTCACATTGAGGATGTTGACCTGCTCATTTGGCTCAGGGTACAGTTCGACTTTGATGACCTGCTCCACGGTGAACTTTAAAGGGTTCCTGGGTAATAATGGAGAACGAGGCAACACAACATTTTCAAAATTTTCTAATGCACTTCTATTTATTCAATTTCGTCACAGCCAATGCTACACCAAAATTTTTAACAGAAATGTATTGGCCATAATTTAAAATGGATGGCATCCAGTTCCATATAATTATATGAAGAAAGATAGGATCGTTTTGAGAGACAATTGATCAATTCTCAATTCGGTAATTCACCATTTCTGTAAAAGTAAGACTAAGTCACACCACTTATTGTATTTATGGTAGAGCAGTGCTACTGGGAGATCATTTCGAAAATATATCTCATATGGAAACTAGGCTATGATATGGCACTAGCTATCAGGAGTTTCATGCTGTGTATGTATCCAATGCCAGTCTCAAAAACACATTGCACACTCACTTTGCCATGGCAGCCTCGAAAGCATCGGAGGTAGCCGCTGGCGTGTAGACGGGCCGGCCCTGGGCATCCATGTTGGACACCTCACTGAGGGCACATGACTTGGTGTGCAGAATGAATTTACATGCCTGGGGGACTTCGACCTCCACCTGCAGGTGGGTGGTGAGAACAGGGGCGGTGAACATCAGGGCAATAGATAATCAGGGGAATAGATAACTGCTGCGGACAAACAGTGTGCTGTTTTTAATCACTGAGCCAAATCAAATCACCAAATAGATTTAAAAATGATTATTGCATTTTGATGATTATTGCAATGCATACCTGACAAGTAACCTTGGGGCCATTCCTGAGGTTGGCAGCACCCACCACCCCATTTTTACTCTCAGTGGTATACTGGTAGACGTATTTTTTATAGGCCTTGTATCGGCTGGCCACTGAATAAAGGAAAAGGTACACGGTCAATAGGCGGGACTCTATTACTGTTGTAGTACTCCAAACGTCCCACAGTTACCAATACATTATACGGTTTATGTTTTCATTTGTTTGCTCTTTATTTTCTCACTCCAAATCCATTTGTGTTACTAATTGTATTCTACGTATCTATTGTTTACCTTCAATTCAACAACCTTTTCTTTTGACTTTTGCTATCTAGGAAATCCTGTGGTGATCAAATCCCTTTATCCGTCAGCTTGCTTGTTATGGTTACATGTATTTTATGAACCCTCAACCCATCCACATGATTTGGGTCCAGACCTTTGGATTTTCTGGTGATTCAATTAATTACTTTTTCTGCGCCCTCAAACTCTACTGACTGATACAGTTACATCTTTATCTGGCTATTCCTGCCGGCTGCCGCAAACAACACATTGCATGCTGAACCATGGACAGAGAGGAACAAGGGTCCATTGGCCTCTGCAATCTTGAAAAAACAGGTCAATTTTTGTCTGCTTTAGAGCACAAGCAGAGGTCAGTGGGTCACATGTGGTGGCTCCAAATTTGTATAACTAATCTAAAACCATTTTTTTTACAAACATGAAATGAGAACAAATAATGAAATCATGATAAAATTTAAAAAAAAATAATAATAAAAAAAATAAAAAAATAAAAATATATATATATATCCAAGGAATGTGGAAATATGTGTGAAAAGCAGATAATAGATTTAAATCAACTTACAGACACATGTTGATGTCTGCTCCGCATTCTCGTTGCCTTGCTCTTGAAGATGCGAAAATGAATTACAAAAGTAAGGCTTGTTAATTAGGAAATGAGTGACCAAAGTTAAAAATGTGACCACAAAGTAACTTAAATGTAAACAGTAGTAATAAAAAGCAATGACGGTCAATCATTTTTATCAAAAGTATATGACAGGCAAAACATTTTTTATCTATTTAGGATGAACAGCCCAGGTGAGTTGTAGATAGAAACATATTTGCATTCCATTACATCAATCATAATGTACTATTAGTGTGTTGAGTATTTACCAGAAATGTTTGTCATTAAAATGTTATTTTAAGTAGTAATAGTTAAGGCAGCCTTGTTGTGCTAAGGTGAGAATAATGATAAACTTACGAGCTAATGCGTAGCTGCTCAGCAGGAGCAAAATAAACAGCTTGTTGCCCCCCATGATGGGCAATAGAGGAAAGGAAAACGTTAAATAAAAAGTGTTGTACCCTGTCCTCTTTCTGCGCCCTCAAACTCTACTGACTGAAACAGTTACATCTTTATCTGGGTCTTTTATAATGTCCCCCTCTGTCTATCCAACCTTCCTCCACCAACTCCTGCAGAGGCCTAAAGATAAATAAGAGAACGGACCAACTCAAAGTTCAAATTGGATATAACTCTCAGCACAACTGCTGTACTGATCCCATTACAGAGGGCTCAACATATAAGCTTGAAAATATATATTTTAAAATATATTTTTCAATGTATATATATTTTTGAAAACATTATATTTTAAGTTTGGAAAGGCAGCATCATTGAATCACATACATTTTTGCCAGAATGTGGCAGAGGAAAGAAAGAAAAAAAAATAATAAAAGAAAGAATTCCCTAAGAAGTTCCCCAACCCAGTGCAAACGGTAATGGTAATGGAATATAGGCCCTACTGTATATCATATTTAATAATGGTATTAATTAATTGTATTCACTTCGTTTCATTAAATGGGCTATGGTAGGTGATAAGGTAAGATGTACTTTATTAATCCCAGATGGAAAATTAGTGTTATGAGATATGATGGAGTACCAACCATGAGAATCAAATGTTTATGTGAAGTCACATAAGGGCACCTTCATATGTATATTGTTGTCATTCAAATTAATTTATCGAGACCATTTCTTCTGATCATTGGGACACATAAAAGATACAGAAAAACATTCAATATACGGAGCCCCCTAAGGGTCATGGTGGGGATTTATTTTGATATGGTGGGGATTTTTCTTTTTAGCTACTTTATGTTCCCTCGCAATACTTTTGCGTTCCCTCGCAATACTTTTGCATTCCCCCGTTGTTGTATTGTTTTTATTGTTTAATTGCTCAAAATAAAGTGTCGTCAACCCTAGCTTACTTTGCTCTTATGCAGCAGGGGTTATGTTTTGGTTTGGACAATTCAGTAGTGAATAATATTTTGGTCAAAGATTGATAATAGGTGCTATTTTAGTTGTACTGTGTGATTAAATTATTCCTGTGCTTGATAATACTACCCACATAACCTAAACCCATGGCCTAAAACGGATTTTATTTTGAGGACTGCTGGCTAGCTTACCATGATCGTGCTTATAATGAATAAGAAATCGACGATGTGTAGTTTACACAGCTCAAAGTTCCAACGGCTGCCGGCATGCCTCATACTGCCCCAACATATATTTACACTTAGTCTTTTGGATTAAAAGAATATAGAAAATAACAACAAAATATGTTTTAATCGCCAGTTAAAAAGATGTAATACAAAAATAATTAGGAATAAGCAAACAATTAGAAAATGGCCTTACTACGTATGAAGTGGGAATAGCACTGTAATTAAAACTGAATCAACGGTTAAATATACATTTATTGTCCTGGAGTCACATTACACGCTGGTTGTTGAGAACGTGTGGGTGGGGAGGTTGGGTGATCACGCGCTACGTACACGTTTCAACACAGGGAAACACACAAGCCAATGATCGCCGTTAAGTGGCTGTTACCCCGTCAATACATCACTATTGTATGAAAGAAATCGGTTGAATCAAGGAGAAGTCCGATAAAAGTTGTGCTGTTGTATTCCCGCCGTCATGCCCGACGGATTAGTAACAAGCAGGTAGGAAAATATACCATTTGCCGCAACTCTAAAGCGTAGATTGTAGTTCTCGTTTCGCCTTGTTATTCATGTTATCCTGTTTTCGCACTGGACATTCAATGGCGGTCAAATTAGATGTGAATGTTCTGAATAAAGCAGCAGGTTAACACGGTTTAAAACGTGCAACTTATCGCCTCCTCGACTCTTGCAATAAACATTGTATTTTACATTCGCATTTCTAAGTCTAAAGGTTAACAGACTCATAAATATAAGCATGACTAAAATACATAGTTTCAAGATGTACGTTGACAGTTGACAGGATATTATAGGCATATAGACCTGATAGCAAAACATCTTAGAACAAATCTCTTCTGCTACCAGGACCCTTCAGAACGAGGCCACGGGGATCGACCTGCTGGTCCCTCTTTACCAAGAGGTGCACGGGGCCATGATGACGGGCCACGTTGAGTACCAGATTATTGTTATTACAAGGATGGTCGCCTTTAAATCTCCGAGGCATAAACCAGGGGATGTAGTGCAACTGGTGGTAAGGTTCCCAAAGCAGAAACAACCCTTGAATTAGAACTACTCTAGGTTAAAGCATGGCTCATTCTGTAAAATAATAAAACGATAAATATAATATATAAATATAATATATCAATATAATAATAATATAATAATAATAATATATTTTATAACAATATATTAATATATATATATTATAACAATATTATAGCAATATACATTGCAATACTAATTTGTTCATTCAGACTATTGGTAACATGATAAAAATACATTTAGATACAAGGTTTTTTTTTTCTACACAGGTATCCAAAAAGTACAGCGAAATGGATGAGTTTTATTACAGACTCATCGCCCGGTATCCCAACTTTCCCCTACCTGCCATGCCACGCAAGACCTTGTTTGTGGGAGAGTGCGACATTCGTGAGCGCAGGGGAGCCTTCGATGACCTCATGAAGGCCATAGCTAAGCACCCCACACTCGCTACCTGTTCGGACGTGATGGAGTTCCTAGGTAAAACTCAGTACTGCAGTACTATCACTAGGACCATAATAATACACTTTCACAAAGGTGTCATCATAGGCCACACAGGTGTCGCTCAAAACACTAATTAAGGGTCTGCTCCTTTTATGTGGAGATGGGTAGCAGACTAAACTAGTGAAGATGGGTCTACTACCCTACCTCTGTGAAAACAGTTTATAAACCTAGTCTCTATTGAACTGATTCTCCAGAACTTCCTGTCAGTGTTTTTCACAGTAAAATGTATATGAAATTCGGTATGGATACAAACAAAAACCACTGTGCATCCTTCTGCAGGTGCTAAGACATTTGATGTGGACATGAAAACCAGAAACGTGTTACTTGGTGAAGAGCCAGTAGAGGAGGAGGAGGACAATTTCTTTCTAGGCGATGAGGCATTAGCTCCCAGCAACAGAAGACCAGCACCAAGGAAGCCCAGTCACACAAAAGAGAATGAGAAAAAAACCAATGGTGATGATGAGGAGGAAGAGGAAAAGAGTGAAGAGCCGTACCATGGGCCTTTAGGAAACCCCAAGTTAGCATTCTTTTTTTGTTTGTCATTTTAAAACTCAAGAGAAAGCTCAACACTGGTCACACTTCATTGAACAGGCTACAGCCACTTAGCATACAGTAACTGGCTAACAAACCGCACTCATAAATCTGTGCCATAAGATAACATCCGTCTTTTCCCTTTTGCAGGACAATCCCTAAGCAGGCCAAGCCACCACTGAAGCCTAAACCTACGAATGCACCTCTGTTTGGAGACGACGAGCCTGTGGATACCGACTTCTTTCATTATTCAAATAAAGAAGGTGCAAGCAACAGTCATAGAAACATCTTAATTATCCACCATAAAAACACCTCTTAGTGCATCAATTAATCTGCACTTATATCCTGGAATGCTGAAAGAAAAATCTTCCTACTTATTCGAAACTAAAATGTATTGAAAATGATTCCATTTATTAGCCATTTGTGCTACAACGATGACAGGATTATTAATCTCCCCCTGTAAGTGCTAACACACAGTGCTAGCACTGTTACACACATTCGTACATTAAATAAATCCAAACCACTTGTAATTTTAGAAAATATATCACTTCTGCTATATTATGTCACAAGTGGCCGGTGTGTCATGCCTGACAAGTCGAGTTCTCTTACGCCGACTTCCACAAAATGGAGACGGTTATTTAAAGTGTAAGAGAGCCCTGTTTCAACAAAATGCAACACAATGGCATAGATTAGTATGTTCACGATCATAGATGTCATACTAAGGTGTTTAAAACCAAACAAAAAACACGATTCTTTTAAAAAAAAAAAACGATTTAATTTAAAGGCATGTAGTAAGATTTATATTGTTCTACTATCCTGTTGTGACCACAATAGGTGTTTGGTGTGGTGTACACCAAGATAAAATGAGAAATAATCATAACGAGAAAGCTCCTAATATAACCACTCAGAAATCACAGAACCCAAACGCATAAGGCAAAACAGTCTACATCAAGGTGAACCCTTGACACCTAACATCTATGCAATTGCTACATGTCTATAATGTCAGGTTGAGCACTGTATTGATGGAGAAGAACTCTCTCTCTCTACAGGCCATTTTAAGTTGTTTGAGGATCCAGTCCTTGGTGGGACAGTGAACATGGGGGATTCCCTGTTGCTTCCGACTGCACACGCACAGCAGGCAGAGCCCTCTGCCGGGCTGTTTTTGGATGAAGAAACGGACACACTATTTAGGTACAGATCATGCAACCCAATCTGACCCTTTGATTGGCTTACTTAGACATCACTTAGACCCCTTTACACCTGACATTAACATGCATTTTGGGGAATCGGATATGAATCTGAATTGCCAAAACGCATGAAAAGCCAGAATGGGAATGCATTCTGACCACATCCAACATAAGTGTAAATGTATTAGACTCCACAGTACGCATATAGCGTTAATTTGCGTCAGAGGAAAAATTACCATGGGGGTCTCCAATAGAAAAAGTATTTGTAACAGAGTTCTCTGCAGAAAAATGTAGGTTGCCATTGTTTTAAACACTTCATTTAACGTTTGGACATTGTGTTTCCCTGTAGGATACAGGACGACTTTGACGAGCTTCTACAGGTGACGAAACGGAATAAAAACAAACCGTGTATAGCACCAAAGCCGAACTTGAAGCTGAAACCCACACCGTTGGAGAAGCCCTCTGCTGGGGTGGGTCCGCTGGCTGTAGATCAGCTCAAGGGCCAGATGGACATCCTCAAGTACATCCAACAAAATGAGTCTGATGGCACTAAGGAGGAAGACCTGTTCTAAGTGCCTAAATGCTCTAGATGTCTAATGAAAAAGGACATCAGTGTTTACTCGAAACGATGCAATTATTATATTCCAAGATTGGAGCATCGATCTTTGAAACTTTTAAAAAGAACTTTAAATAACTGCTTTTTGTCAAACCTTTAAGCATTTGCACTTTATTATGCATATTGTTTGCATAAATATTGATCACACTATTAACAGGAAATAATAAACTAATGGCAGAAATGTAATTTTGAGTGTTATACAGCAATTAGACATAAAGAAACTAATCGTAATGGCTGAGGCGGGTTGTGGGGAACACGTTGCAAGGGTTATTGTTGGGATGGAAAATGCAGTCCACATTCTTTTTTTAAAGCAAACAGGTCTTTCTTTGAACTTTGCCCTTAACCAGTGTCAATTATTGGATTTGAACTGGCATTTTGACATTTATGAGAGGGCAACATGGGAAGACTTGATTTTTCACAAGCTGTTAATTAATAACTTATTGGGGCGTTTATAGAACATTTTTGCAGTATTTTACAGTAACAGTCTAGTTGAAAAGTCTCCCCATGTGTGCATGTAATTAACCTACTTTATTCACAAATATTGACCCCACAAATACTATGATTATATGCTGTTTGAGACAGACATCTCCAATACTTTGCACTATTAACTTTAGTCAATTAAGCTGGGGAATGCTCTGATATGAGAATAGGGAGAATGAAGACAACCTGTGTAGATGATAAAACACATACCTTTGACATATTGATAATAAAAAACATTGTACATTTTGTGCTTTCAAGTGCTTCCATCAATACAGATAAGCACCTACCAGTATTGGGTTGCTTGCATAGATGCCTCTTAGGCTAGACTGAACTGAAATTAGATATGCCTTATTGTTATTGGACAGCAGTGTCAATGTGGTGCATATCAACATGCATTTCAATAAGCTTTGCATACTTTCATTTAAGTAAGAAAACATTACAAAGTAAATGTGCAATTGGCAGATGTACACACAATTTCCAGATGTGTCTACATCTTAATGAAACAGCTGAAACAAAACAAACAAAATTGGAAAATCCCACAATTTGATTGTATTCCAACAAGAGAATACCAGGAGAACAAATTTTAGTTTTAATGAAATAACTTGGTTTTTGAAGAGTAGCACATTCCGCGTCTTTCATGAGGGTCTCTAAAGCATGTCTCTGGAGCCAGAAGCATCTCGCTCCATGTTGGCGTAGACAGACCTGTACACAGCCAACACATCCAGGGCAGAGGGCCGGAGCCCGGAGTCCCGTCTCTTGCACTCCTCGTGGATCTGGAAGAGGTGGAAGTGCACCACGTCCCCCCCAGGCACCCTCCCCATCAGATGCTGCGTCACATCCGGAATCTTCCACACGTCGCTGCGCTCGTCGTACCCGGGCATCAGCTCGTCCGAAAACGGCTGGCTGTCGTCCCCGCCGCCGAAGGGCCACAGTTGCTCTGGGGCCACAAAGTCCCCTGTGAGCTCCCGGTGACCGCATTTGGCAAGCAGGCCCCTGGACGGGTCCACCTCGGGGAGGGCGTCCAGGTCGTTGACCACCAGGCGGAAGTCGGCGGTCAGCAGGAACTGGGACAGGGTCTTTTCCAGACTGTTCGAGTCGCACATCACGCGACAGCCCGCCGGGCTGGCGTGGAGATAGCTCAATGCCGCGACGTAGTCCAGTGCCAGGTGCAGCCGCGTCTGCCAGGTGTCGCGGCTGTGGTGGCGCTCCTGTGCCAGCGTGGTGTCCAGGCTGAGAAGCGAGCCAAGGGGGTGGTACTCCGTTACCAGGAGGACCTCGTCCGGGCACCAGCCCACCAGCTGCACCACGTGGGGGCCCTGCAGGGTCTGCAGCATGGACACGCCGTGGAGGAAGTCCTCCAGGTACTCAGCTGAGGACAGAGTAGACAGGGCAACCTTCTGACCACGCCACTCAGACAGATACACCTGGGGAGAAACAGGCAAATAGGATCATCTTGATATTGGGATTGAAGGTAATGGTAATTTAATAAATGCTTAGTCTAATACAATGACATAGCTTCAATGGTTTAAGTAGTTCATATTACAGGTGTATTACAGTACAGTGATACAAAGGGGGAGTCCTATAAAACTCATTGTTACCATCTACATGCGTAGTAATTGTAAATATTGCATAATACATACTAAAATGGATGATATGAATATTGTCACGATCTAAACACTAATCTTACATTTGATGAGGGTTCAGTGTAAGCTTACCTGTTTGACTGCTCCCTGTCCGATGAGCTTCAGCTTGCGTACCTCAGCCTTTACCTGTGGACACTGCAACCAGGGTGAGCAATTTTTCATAGTAGCCATTTTGAAGTGTCTGGGCGGACACCCCATATGAGGTGACATGGGGTGATCATCGCTTTGATGCAAAGAGTCCAGGAACAGGTAGATCAACACATTGCCAAAGAGCAGGGCACCGAGGCATACAAACACCACCGGAACACTTCGTGATGTGGTGATGTCCCGGGCCATTGTGGTTAACACGGGAACTTGGGAACAAGCGTAGGTTCAGTGTTAATAACTTTGTAGAAACGGCTATATATATATATTTTTTTTTCATTCACTTTGCCTCACCAAATTGTGGTAATGTTTTTTGATACACACCCAAAAGAGTAACTAGCTGTAAATCCGTAGTAGGCTCATAGTAGTAATTGTAACGTTATAACAGTTCAGAAGTTAATTGCATACACATACAAGTTACAACATGTGTAGTTGATACGTACCTTAGAAAGTCGAATTTCACATGATGGGTCAATTCTGTACAGGACCAGATTGAGAAGAACGTTTAAGAGTTTCGGATACATCTGCTGTTTTAAATAAGCACTTGTGTCATGGATGAGTACGAGTAGTTGAGCTTTAATAAATTTGTTTACTGAACAAATACTTCCGGGTTACCGTGATGGGAAGTCTTACGACAATAAAAGTCCTCGGTAGTCAACGTTTAATACATGTATGGGGCCACGCGAGGGCACTAGGGCACCATAGCAGCAGCAGCAGCATTACGTTGTCGACAAATATGTAATATATATTTTTGTATTATTGACACAAGGATGTATGCAAGGATGTTACTTTATACTACAGTTTGGGAACCATTATAGGATTAATAACATATGGATCAGTCATTGGGTGATCATTTATTTCCTCATGATAATGTATCTGGAATGCTAGTGTTTTTAAACCATGGATGCGTGAGGTGGAAACATGATGTTGAATTAACAAATAAGTTGGCACACAACAAACGAGTTCATACATTATCAAATTTTCAGTGAATTGTATTACATGGCTTATGCATTTCAGTTCACCACTGAAACATGGACGGAAATTATTTAAAAACAAACAAAAACATAAAAACGTACAATATACATGTGTCAAACCTGTAGTAAGCGCTATTGTGATAAATGTAGAGTCAAATTCAAAGATGCTCTGTAACTTGAGAGAATTATGCCAGTAGTTAAAATATTAAACTTGGTGCCTGGAGTGCAAGATAGAAATAGTGTCATGTAGTCAATTGATACACAAACGTTACAAAACGTTTTAATAAAGCAGCATCATAAGGACTCCATTTCAAGTATGAAGAGAGTAGCTTTGGAAACACGTGATTAAAACCAACAAAGACATGTTTAGTAACGTCAGTGTCAAGTGTTGGATGTTAAAAGAGCAGTCACAGACATTTAACCATGTGTATAACACCAATAGAAGAGTTAAAATCATTTTGAATAAAAAAATAGCGTAGTACGACATTATCCTCATATCAAGTAGATAAGATTGACCCTTCTTGTGCATTGAAAGAATTTACATTGGCATGAGCTTCAAAAGTGGAGTGCTCAAAGACAGACAAACCCATGTGGGCCAGTATGCAACACTGGCGGAGGGACAAAAGATCTTCTGATTTTAGGCACACTGTTCCTCTGTCCTCCAGTCCGAATGGGTTGTTCAAAATAGTGCAATGAGACCGGATGGGTTCTTCTTCTTTATTTTGCTCACATCCGTACGGCGTTCTGTGTTGTTGTGTCGTAGGATCGGATGACGTCCGACTGGGAAAGTGCCCCGTTTTCATCCTGAGAGAAGGCGTAGCCGTCTGCCGCGCAAAGCAAGAGAATCGGTGTTAAAATACAATTCCCCTCACAAAAAAAACGACGGATGGATGCTATGAAAAGATTAAGGAAAGCTATAGATCAGTTTTACCCAATCTTTTTTTGTTCTTATGTGCCCCACATCCCCATCAGTACAGATGAAGTATCCATTCATCGACACCAAACAACAAAAACTTTCCTTCGTACCAGGATCACACTATTTAGTATCAATAGTAATATTGTAGAGGCCTAGACGTGTAAAATGGAAGAAGCTGAGGTGTACTTTATTGATCTGCCAACAATCAACTCAAATTAAACAAATGTTAATATTTTACATCTTATTTTTTTGTTTTATTGGTATAACAAAGCAAAATGTAATTCTTGACAAGTACATCCTGGAACCTACTCACGTAAACCCTTAGATACGCTGTACCCCGGTTGGGAATCACAGTTTTAGAGGGTGACAACACATAGCTAGAGGGGGTGGGGGATGGGGCTAACACACCAGGTTCAGGAAGAGACCACACTTGCAAAGATCACCGACTAGACTAGAGAGTACATGACAACTCTACTACCTGTTCTATCTTTCTTTTTGTCCAAACAAACAGTGGGGGTCTACATCACCTTAGTAAACATTTGAACACATGACGTAATCAACTATGCAACCACCTGACTGACCTTTAGACTGGGAATGACAATGTCACCCCTTGCATGCCTTTCAGTGGACAGAGTGGCGGGAGAAACAAGAATTGCATTGCAAGAGATGATTTTCGTGCCCCGTCACGTGTTAATAAATAAAAGGTGCCAAATTATGAATGGTGTTAAGATTGTTCTACAGACTAAATGTAGGATGTTGTTTTGCACAGGTGTGCTGGTGTCACTCACGCAGTAGGTTTTGTTGCTGAGAGTTCTCGCTGTAAGTAGACTCTGATGTTCGTCGAAACACGTTCCGCAGGAGCTGTGCTCTTTCCGAGAGGCTGGGGGGGGGGGGGAGGTCAGGAAAGACAAATGAGCTAGATGTTACTAACACACCAAACTGCTATTCTTATCCGTGTGAACATGCACTGGTAGTTCGGGGACATTTTGTCATTTGTTGCCGATATTTGTTTCACAATCGCTGACAAAACAGACTAAACAGCTTATGTGTCGATAAAACAAGTTTATCCCGTGCCGGCATTGCAGTTACCACGTTCTTATTACACATGGTAAACACATGCAGGAAGGATATGTAAACCACTATAGTACATAAAGCTTTTCGTATAGTGGATGGGGCAAATCAGCGGATCCGGTAGTGACACAGCTTGTTAAATAGATAGATAGATAGAATAGATAGCAAAAACTGCAAATTGGACAGAGCATGTTTTAAAGCCATGTTTCGAAACTGCAGCAACTCCTGTGCAAAGGTTACGGAATTTACGACTATAACGCATTGCCAGGACTACGTGAATAATAGCACACACGAACACACACACACACACACACCCCTACCTTCTGCTTTGTACCACAGTTCCTGGGTCCTGATGGCTGGCCTCCAGCTCCTGCACATCATCCGTCAGAGACTTCCACACAGTCCTCCTCACTCTGGAAGGAGCAGAGGACAAGAGATCAATAATATTTACTTCCTTATCTTCCTGTGTAATGTGGAACCGAGGCTATGTTGGTGCCAACATTCCACACTGCTCAAAACTAAGAGCTCGTTTTAGCCACTTCATTGTTGTTCCGAGCAGTTTATTGTCCAAGTTGTAAAGCTGAACTGTATACCATCTTTTAACCATAACGTCCAACCATAGTTTTTTCACCCTTAAAGCTGCTGTAGGTAAGAATCGAGAGTTGTAAAGAGTGTATATTCATCAATCGTTTAAGTAGTTAACCATAAATCCATGATGAAGTGTATATTTCGATTCCATGTATATTTAGGTCTACATTGTTTATCCATGACATGACAGGTGTATGAAGATGACTTCAAAGTGGCTCAGTCAGAGAGGAGGAGAGGGGCTCACACTGTGAGGACCACGTCCAACAGGAGGGAGGTGATCGGGACCAGCAGGAGGGTCATCCAGAAAACCCCTGAGGTGTACATCATCTCAGCCTGGAGATCGGTACAGCATTACAGACACCACATCATTTACATTATGCGTTAACGTGGAAGAGAAGCAAAAGTGCAAAAACAGTTCCTTTTTTATTTTAGATGTTCAAAACAAAACTCAAATGAAACCAAAGGCAAAACCCAATCAATCAACAACAACAATAAAGGAATTGGACATGAAGTTATGAACTTTGAACCGACAACTGTGAACCCTAGATGATATTACAATTAAATATCATCTAGGGTTCACTGTGGTCGGGAATAATGACATCTTGAACCCATGTGAGCAAACAAGCATCAAGAGTAAGAAGCAAGAATGACTTTCCCAAGATGAATGTGTATTGTGAGGTGACCGTTTGGACGTACCTCTCCGGGCATGTCTTGCGCCAGAGGGATGGCTGGCCAAAGGTTGGAGTAGAGCCAGAAGAACAGTAGCCACAGGCAGATGCTGCCCCACAGGGCTATGTGGCTGAACTGCACACAGATAGAGAAACCTTGTTAACCGACCTGCTCTAAAGTCCATCGCTCATTTAGTTGGAAGTTGCCACCACTATGGAATTATAAGTCAAGAATATAGATCGTTGATATATGATTTAAGGTGATAATAAGAATGGAGTATATATATAATTAGATATTATTATTAGTATAATAAATTATATGTAGCCAAATATTTATCATTTCATTATAAATGTTGATTCACATTTTGTGAATATTTTAAAGAGCCTCATGAAACTAAATGTGGTTGACTGTAGCACATACTATTGTCAATCCTAAAATCAAATCCTTAATGATAATGACTGATGATTAATCCAAATGATATATTTTGGCGATATTAAAAACAGAACGGGACAGCTTAAAGCAAAACGCACCACGGTCCACGACGCGGTCTCCAACCCCGCCTTCAGACACACCGTGACCACTACACACTGCACACAAAGTGGGGGGAGAAAGAGAGAAAACTCAGAGAATGAACTCCGTGTCAAATTTAACCAAACAGACAACCTGGCTGCAACAGATTGTACAACTCAGCTGCTTGTTTGAAGGAGATGCTGTGCCCCGGTGAAAATGGTTTATTTCAGTTATTTCAGTGTTATGCAATGGTGTTTAGCTGACTGCCTTAAACTCACCGTGTAAACCATATTTCCTAGCAGTAGGTAGTCGGCTGTCCTCCCGTTCCACGACACAGTGTCTGAATGATATATTTAACAGAGATATTTACTGCTGTTTCAATGGATAAGTAAAAAAATGAATGAGGATGGCTGTATTTAAAGACTACAAGGTCCAGTAGCACTGCATGATAGGAAGCCTCTAGCATTGATTAATGGACATGGCTGAGTGTACCGTGTTTGAATGCCAGCAGGGGGAGCCAGAAAAGCACTGCAGAGTGGAGCAGGCCGTTCAGACAGTGGAACCAGAACACCTACACAAGAGAAAAACACAATGGCTTGACCTCCCTGCAGGTCAACTTATCTAAAATC
Organism: Molva macrophthalma; assembly: GCA_027123675.1. Lineage (NCBI taxonomy): Eukaryota > Metazoa > Chordata > Actinopteri > Gadiformes > Lotidae > Molva > Molva macrophthalma. Next base: position 19,134,933 of record JAOPJO010000124.1, on the reverse strand, counting down.
ATTGCTTATTACACATTTATTTTAGTACAGTTTTCAATTATAATAAACTGAAAACAATACTTCTATTTAAAGAAGAAGCATTATCGGTTTGCTACAAGCTTCATCCACAAGAGGCAGATTTGAATTGCCTTTGATTTACACTTTACGTTTATTTAGTTGCCCACCTTTGCATTGAATCCCTGTGCATCCTGAGAAGTCCTGTAGAGCTCAGGGTACTTTAACATGGTCTCCTTCTTGCAGCAGCGCTCAAATATACCCAGCGCTAGGGGTGGCATGGCAGTAAATATCTGTGGCATGTATAGAATTATACAAAGATTAATACATTAGTTTACAATGTGAATAAAGGCTAGCGAGTCAAAATATTAAAATGATCGCTTACCACATTGTACAGTCCTATGCACCACCTCTCAAATAGGATCTGACCCGAGAAACCGTTGACAACAGCAAACCAGATCTAAAAGGAATGGTACGAGGAGCAAATAAATCAATATATAATGAAAGCATACTTATCAGAACCTTCAAACATGCACATACATGTATGCTTGTATAATGGCTGAATGGGTTGTTGGGATCTGGCACCTCGATGATGTACAGGACTATGTTCTTGTAGAAGCAGTACAGGATGCACTTTGACACGCGGTTGTAGCTCCACGCTCCGTGCACCAGCAGCAGATTCCGCAGGTACTTGAACTGGAAAACGATGGTCAACAAAACATTACTTTAGAGAAGTTATGGACATAAAGCAATGCCGAATGACACAATGCATTGGAAAAGGAAGGCAAAATAAGTTAAGACACAACATTCTAGCAAAAACATAACGTTTCAACATCCTAAATGAGGAGTGGGGCGGCGTTACCTGGGCGATGGAGTAGTCGGAGGAGTTGGCGGCCTGCAGGCCCTCGTGTCCCGAGATGCCCACCCCCACGTGGGCGGTCTGAATCATGCCCACGTCGTTGGCTCCGTCGCCCACGGCCAGGGTGATGGCATTCACCTCCGTCTTCACCAGGTCCACCACCTGCGACTTCTGCAGAGGAGACACCCTAGGGCAGGGACACGACACCAGACCCGTCTTAGGTACCGCACCGTAGCAGTACAGTGGCCCAGTTTCAGCCCTGCCAATGGTCTGTAAACCCCGATCCCCTTACAATCCAATACTGTTGGCCAGTCATACAATTATTGGCTGATATTGGCTATCAGTCATCCATTAGCATTTGTTCGATATTGAATTATCTGGCTGATTCTAAGGAATCAAACTCAATGCGATGGGTGTAATAACTTGTAGTAGAAGAACTCATTTAGTGATTGATATGAGTTTGCATAAGGGATGATGACTTTTGTATTTCAACTAAAACCCAAACTTCCTTAAGGAACAGGGAATCTCAAAGATGGCTCTTTAGGAGTCACATGACCACTAGACTACTCATCACACTGTTCATCCTGTTAAAACAAATCATCCTTTGTATCTTTTAGGGTTAAACAGTCAAACTCTCGGAATTCTGCCGACAGGAAATTCTCACTCACTCACTATGAAAGAGGAGTACTTGCACACAGAGCAGTATCTATTAGACACCACTACACTATTAGATGAAGTCAGTGGCTGGCTAGTCTTGCTGAGCCAATCTTTCCATACGGATAATCTGGGACACATGATGAACTGTGTCAAGAACCGCCTACTTGGAAGAGGTCTTGATTGACATGCAAGCCAGCCAATCATGGGCCGAGAGGTCGCGAGAGAGAGCGGCCGGGCTTACCTGCAGCAGATGACCACCGCACAAGAGAGCGCGAGGTCGAGGAAGCCCTGGCGGCTTGCCACGCTGAGGGCGTGTTCCAGCGTACGGCCGTCGATCACCAGTGCCAGCTCCCGCTCTCCGCGGAGCCCGGCCCGTAGAGAACCACAGTGCTGGTTTAAGGCGTCTCGCGTGGCCTGTGTTGTGTATGCGCGCGCACACACCCACACATTATTATTATTATATTTGATAAAAATGTCTAGACATATAATCATAATCAAGTTCACCATGCCCCACCTAACCATAATGCTGTCTCTGTTGTAGTGTGTCTGTGATCATGACTGGACGCCTGGCAACCCCACCTGACGGCTTCAAGCTTGCTCACTGGCCAGCACCTCATCACCATGGACAATAATCATTTTCTATTTGTCACAATTTAAGTTGACTTAAAATGTTTGCTTGTAATACTTCTACTATGTATGTCCATTATGGCACCCCTTGCAGTCCTATCCCCCCCTAGAAGGATTGACCCCCAACTCGATGTTCCTTGTCAATGTTTCTTTGTTTTTTAAGTTAAGGGAGCTTTTCATTGCCATTCGGGGGGCTAGGGTTTTGGGCGTCTTAAATATATGGCCTGGAAAGCCCTTTGAGACTGTAGCTGTGATTAAGGGCAGTACAAATATAATTGACTTGCCTTGTTAGCATGTGATCGAGTGTGATTGTTACTCACATCTAGTGTGTCTTCGTTAACTATGAGGAGTCCTGTGCTCTCCTTGAGCAGACCACAAGAATGACCTGGAAAGATAGGGTTCAAGGAAACAAGATGGCAGCTTCAGTTAGGCAAAAGGGACTGGAAGGAAGGCACAACAGAACAATGCAAAGAACAATGCAGTGGCCGTTTCTCACACAATAAGATTGTGTGTTGCAGTTTCAAATGACGAGTAGAGGTGGCCAATGCTAAAATAAAATGCAAAACACCCTCAAAAGATAATTACTAAATCAATTATGGTCATACATTCTATGTATTTAGAGGATAAACATATCATTCTCTGAGACAGTATTGGGTTCTTTAACCACCTGGTGAAGATGAGAAATTCATGTTTACTCAATAGGATGCATCCACATGTGTGTAAGCATACGCGTGTTGAGTAATGAAACACACCGTGGTCAATACAATAGGAATGCTAGTGACTCAGTGTGTGTGATGACCTATATTGATGGCCGTCTCCTGCTTGTCTCCAGTCAGGATCCATATCTTGATGTGGGCCTTCAGCAGCGTGTCTATGGTCTCTGGCACCTGGTCCTGCAACTTGTCCTCTATAGCCGTCGCCCCCAGCAATTGTAAGTTCTGTGTTTGATGGAAAATGACAGACCACCATAACAGAGTGTGAAGGCAGTGGTCGTGTTTACAAACAATAATATTCTCTCTTATGAGGCCAAAGACAAGATATCTCCATGTCCTATGAGATAACTACAAACAGAAGGCTACCGGGACATATGCACACACATACACTCACACACACATAACCCACGGTTACCAATAAACACCAGATTGTGACTTGTAATATTACTAATAAAATAGTTAAATGACCGACAAATGAAAAACATGCCGGCCATGAAGTCTGATAAATTGTCATTGTCAATCTGTTCAATTCAGCTTCATCTATCTCCAAACACTGATTGTGAAGTGAAGCACATTTGATACCATGACAACCAGCGTTAACATTATTTTGGGTGATAAAGTTCATTGTCCACAGATGAAGAAGATAGACAAGAGATTTAGGATTAAGAATGACATGGCTGGTAGTCAAAAGATAAGATGAGCAGAATAAAAACGGCATGATAAAACACAATTTTGCAACCGGTGATAAACGGTGGCTATTTCGCCATCTCCCATATAGCTCAGAGATTGTTTGTTTGACGGGTCATTTCAGATTTAGCAGGCGGGTTGACTAACCGTCTCGATGAGCTCATAGCTCTCCTCCACCTTCAGGGTGCGGTCACTGAGGGAAGTGGCTGCTCGCTGATGGCCCTCGCACCATTCCGCGTAGCTGCCGTCCGAGATGTTGACTACGGCATAGCACAAGGTCCTCAGCCCTGAAGGACGTAGCGGTGGTAGGGGAAAGAGATGAGGTGGTAAGCAGAAAGGATGTGGTGGTAAGCAGAAAGGATGTGGTGGTAAGCAGAAAGGATGTGGTGGTAAGCAAAAGAGATTTGGATCTCAAGGAGATAAAATAAAGGTTAAACAGAATTTTTTTAATATATATATATATTATTAGGTATGAAAATATGTAAGATTGTAAACTATAGAAAGAGGGGATTTTATAAAAGAATGTGTAGATGGATAAAGCTTTGGTTATTGTTACGATCCCACACACAGCTCCAATGAAAACAGTGTCACTCGCTGGGACCTAACAAAATAAACATTGGACTGACAAACTCAATTGACCGAACCGGTTACAAAAGGTGACATTGGGACACTATGCATCTACCATGGAGAAAACGAATCAAACTAAATTGGACAAATGGGATCTAAATGGTGGCCAGAAAATAAATAGAAAATATGCCGAAAAGACCTAAAAACCGTTTTACTACTTTGATTTGGCTTATTTTAAAAAGGGTCAAACCTTTTGGAACCAGGACAAATGGAGCAACAAAATGGGCCTTTAGAACAGCCTACCCTCTGTGGCAAACTGTTTGAGGTGGTCCAGGGTGACGTCTCTGTACTTGGAGGTATGTGACAGCCTCTCGTAGATCACAGAATCCTAGAACAACAACAAAACTATTACACCAACACGCATTGATACACATTTTCTTAAAGCACACCTGATTCTCAAGATAGTAGGGCTGTTCGATATGACGATATATATCGGGGGACGAGAGAAAAATGTAATAGATATTTCGCTGTATCGTTCCTATCGCTATTTTACTTTATGGCAGTATTTTACGTCAAGGAGACCCTGCTTTACGTTCACTACAAGCGCTCGAAGAATACAAAATCAAACATGGAGGAGCATGACACAGAACGAATGTCCCCGCAACAGTACGAGAGACAAAAAGATGCGATCTCCATCCAAGGGAAGTGATGAAAATAAGTCTTTAGTGTGCGGATAAGTGAAGCTCGTTCAGGACAGCTGTTGCTTTTGAAGATCGTGTCCGAGAGAGGGGTTGGGCTTCTCAGTACAACACTACGGTTGATGTGGATGTGTGGAGCTCCGTCTGAGCAGCGGTTTGTTTTGATGCAGTTTCCCCGAGTGAGGGTTAAGCTCAGTATAACCCCACGGTGTTAGGTGCATTTCATATACAACATTGCTCATTATAAGGCTCATACGCAACGACGGTACTGAAAAAGTGGTCATGGGGTCGTGACCTGCCCCCCTCCTTCCTAGAACGCTCAGCCCAAAACCCTTTGTAAAAAAAACAACTAAATTCCAGCTAAAACCGTGGGTTCACATACACATTAACAATGGACCTGTGGATGAGCTTTTGCCAAGTACTTATTTTGTTTATTGGCTGTCTATTGGAGATTTCTAACACGTGAAACAGAGTGTTGTTTACCTTAATATTTATTTTGTTTTGTATATGTTTAATATACTTTCCTAAATTGTTCTCATTGTGACAGTTCTGCTCAACATCACTTCAAATTAAAAAGGAGAAAAGAGAATGTGCCTTTCATTTTCTTTTAGTTGATAGGATTATCAAAAAAGTATTCATGAGGCATGTGGTTATTTTGGGTAGACATTTTTTTCATAGAATTAACAGAAAACATACTTCCTTGTGATATAAATCGTTATCGAGATATGAAATGACTCATATCGTGATAGAAGATTTTGTCCATATTGTACAGCCCTACAAGATAGCAATACAAATAACAACATAGTAAAATGCTACTTGAAGAGAGAAAAAGGGTTTGAAATCTTTGTACTTACTGCTCCTTTGCAATATAGCCTGATTTGGCCAGATGGTGTGCGCACTATCACTGACATTCTTTTTCTTGCACTGAAAAACAGACGCAGTTTGGATTCAGCTTTGACGGTATGGAAAGAACATAAGCTCCTAAGCTAACAAATCTAAGTAGAGTTATGATATTGAACAATTAAATAAATAAATAAATAAATAAATAAATAAATAAATAAATAAATAAATAAATAAATAGTACAAAAACAAAGAGACCGTTGGATCAGAGTTGTGCAAGTATGATGCATTTTGATAGCAGAGGACTATAATATCATAAAAGTGATACATTTACATTAGTTTTACAGCCCCATGCGTAGTGCCTACCTTGAAAACTCCAGGACATTCAGTAACTCAAACCTCTGCTCGGCGCCAAACTGTGAAATAGAACATGTGAATTCATGTATTAACCGAGTGGATGATGATGTTGTAACAATGTTATACAGATGCAGTAGAATAATGGAATGGTTTTCCAAAGAGAAAATTCATATAAGTCAGACAGACTTGGGGTTAATATACACTCACCGGCCACTTTATTAGGTACACCTGTCCAACTGCTCGTTAACGCAAATTTCTAATCAGCCAATCAC
>JAOPJO010000124.1:19055228-19072721 GCA_027123675.1 Molva macrophthalma | reverse complement strand
TGTGTGTGTGTGTGTGTGTGTGTCTGTGTGTGTGTGTGTGTGTGTGTGTGTGTGTGTGTGTGTGTGTGTGTGTGTGTTTGTGTGTGTGTTTTTGACCGTGTCTCCCGAGCCTCTTATGCGGCAATTACAACACCGCTTTGAGTAGCCCAGGATTTCCTTTGGAGAGCCGGAGAGAACCCAACGAGTGTGTATCATGCGTGTGCTTGTGTGTGCTCTCATGCACTGTGAGTGGTGAATAAGGCGGTGGAGAGAGAGGGAGAGAGGGAGAGAGGGAGAGAGAGGTAAACGAGAGACTGAAGACATTGAGGTCGTCCTGATCGGGGATTAACCAGCCAAGCCCGCTCCGAGAGAGCAGCATAGAAGATCCTCTCGCTCTTTCAAAGTTCCCTCTCTCTTCTTTCTCTCCCTAAAATGAGCTGTTTCTCCCACTCCTTTGCTCTCTGAAATATCTCTTCTATCTAGCTTTATCTATCTATTCGATTTCTATCCTGCCTGACAGTCTGCCATGAAGCCTCGCTCTCTTCCTCTACCATATTTATGGATGTCTCTCATCCACATGAGCTTAAGGCTAAATCTAAAATACAATATTTGAAATGGTCTCCTAATTCATATTATTTCTAATTCATTGTACATTTTAGCACTTTTAGCGTGTGTGTCTGGTTGTGTGTGTGTGTGTGTGTGTGTGTGTGTGTGAGAAAGAGAGACACACACTTGAATTCAAGTTTACTGCTCCTCAAGAGAAGGCTTAGTGTGAGTGGTGGGCAATAGACGGAACCCTTTGAAGTGTTCAGCCCTCTGTGACACACACACACAAACACACACACACACACACACACACACACACACACACACAAAACACTTAAGAATAGTAGCACAAATGCCTCTGTCTCTCTCTCTCTCTCTCTCTCTCTCTCTTTCTATCTTTCCCCCTCTTTGCGTTACTCCTACTTTCCTTCTCTCCCTGTCACATTATCACACCCTGTGTGTGTGTCATGTATGTGTGTGTGTGTCTGTGTATGTGCGTGTAGGAGCGTGTGTGTGTGTTTTTATGTGGTTGTGTGTGTGTGTGTGTGTGTGTGTGTCAAGGGATCTGTAAGACAAGGCCAGAGTTGAGGGACCATCAGGCGTTAGGCTTTTCGAGGAAGATTATTGTCATATAGCTCTGTGTTTGTGTGTGTGTGTGTGCATGTGTGTGTGTGTTGCCGAACTCCTGCTGCTCTTTTCATCCTTTCGGCACTCTTTACCTTATTTCTTCGTCGGGTCACTGTCCGACCAGACTTGTCTGTAGAAAAGCCATCATCCTTTCTCTACCCTCTCTTCCTCTTCAGACAGTGTAATATTATTATGGATGGAGGTGACCTTGGGCCATGCGTCAATGTTATCTTCTGAAAGAACAAATATTAAACAGGACTCAAGCCGCAACACCCAACTTAGAAGTGACAGATAAATATTCTTCTCTATGTCTTGCCGCAGAATAAGGCATTCTGGGTAAATGTAGTCCAGCACTTGTAGAGGAGTGTGTGTGTGTGTGTGTGTGTGTGTGCGTGTGCCTGCGCGTGTGTGTGTGTGTGTGTGTGTGTATGTGCATGCGTGTGTGTGCGCATGTCCATGTTGTTTCCCTATCTCCCCCTGGCTTCTCCTCTGTCTTGGTTAACAGCCTTGACCTTGCCTCAGGGACACGTATCAAAAGCTAACCTTACAAAGAGGGATAATGTGCATACCTGGCACCCTATCACCAGGGTTGTGTGTGAGGGCTGTAGGGCAATAAAGGAAATCTTGTTCTCCTCATCACACCATCAAACCGTATGTATTACACAGTACATGCCTGTGGACCTTCAGCATCACATAATGATCTTCCAAGGTGGTTTCTGAAGATAATTCCCTGCATAGGCCCATTTGTTTTGTTTGGCCTGCACATTTGTATACAAATATAATATACATCTCGTGTGTGTGGGCGTGTGTGTGTGTGTGTCACTCCTATGCGTGTGCCCGCCTGATCTGTTTGCTGACCTGAATGGCTCCATTAATGGTAGATGAGGACACAAACACAGTGCTTCAGGGTACTCCAGGCCCTCTTTTTGTCTGTGTTTCCATGCCTTTGTTCTGCCTGGCGACTACCCGAATAACATCTCTGATTGGCTAGCTAGCGAGCTCAGGACTCCCAGTGGGATTCGTGATGTGTCAACGACGTCTGCGTCATCTCCAGGGGGGGTTTTACAGAAGTTAAATGCTTCCGAGTGTACGAGTTGACTTCCCAACTGACATCAAACTGTGTGCTAGAATGTGATGATGCCAGCGAAAACCTTTGGCTCAATTGTTTCTTATCGGAAAAATAAAATGTATAAAGCGTCGAAAAGCAGAAACATGGAAAAGTGAAAGGGGTGACCTAGAAAAAACCTGTGATATCAATATTAGGGTTTGCTCACCAAGAATCCAAAAATGTTACATACAGTACATGCATCTGTTATTGATTTGTTTAAGGGAATTTTCCATTTAGTGAATCTTTAATTTTCCAAAGGTCAAACGGTTGCAATGAATCGTTGCATTCAAACAAACAATTAGAATTGCTTGTTGATCAATGCAGTTCAATAAACCAGTGCATGTATTTTATGCCCTTTTGAACAAAGTTAAAGTCTTCAATGCATGCGGGAAGGACGAATGATGACTATGAAGATCCAAAAATGTCCAAACAAAAAGATCATCAAAGATGTGATACAAAATAGGATCGCTTGCTCTACGTGATTATGAGGGGGTCACCCAATCAAAATACCCATTTTGTTTCAAAGGTAGTGTTCCTGAGATACCTGTATATGGACCATTACAAGTCTTTATCACGACCCTTGTGCCTCCTCACTCTCACGCTCATTGTCTCTGATTTACTGAAGCCTATTTACGCCGGTGGCGCCAATGTGCCACATGTCCAGTTATTTTTAAAACCAATTACTCCTCCACATAAGAGCTCATATTTAATTAGCTCTTCGTTGTTTTTTCTGTTTAAAACCCATCTGCTTGCCGTCCTCTCTGAATCGTACACAACACATGCTCCGACCCAGACACAAACACAGAAACTACACAAACTCATTTCCCTCATCACCTTCTCCATTCACTGTGCTCATCGGTTTGTCATCTTTTAATTGTGTGTGTGTGTGTGTGTGTGTGTGTGTGTGTGTGAATGCGCGTGTGTATGTGTCTATTCAGCGTCTGTGCATGTGTGCGAGAGTATGGAAGGCCTAAAGGGTCACAACTATGCCTCATTGTAGATGTGTATTGATTAAAATCGACGTAAAATAGAGTAAAATAGAGTTGAGGAAAATCGGTGTAAAAGACGACGTTTTGAACCACTAAAAGGCGCATTTTACTGTGTAGTAAAAATACATCAGCGTTCTGAAAGCTAAAACGCCGTATTTAACAGGATTTTATCAACGAACACCTGCAATGAGGAGTATTTGTGACCCTTTTGGCCTTCCATACGAGAGTACGCATCGGCATCAGCGTGAAGGGTGGGAAAGCGACTGCATTGTTTTGTGTTTGATCAAAGTTAGCGGAGCCGTGGGTAAATGGAATGCATTTATATAGCACTTTTCCAACCAGCGGCCACTCAAAGCGCTTTTCAATTATTGCCTTACATTCACACGTCGACGGCAGTGTCAACCATGCAAGGCGACAGCCAGCTCGTCGGGGGCAGTTTGAGTTAGGTGTCTTGCTCAGGGACACGACTCGACACTGAGCTAGGAGGAGCCGGGGGATTGACCTAGCAACCTTCCGGTTGCCGGTCAACCCACTCTACCTCCTGAGCCACTGTGTTAGTTTACCGGGCCTGGAGAAATAGACATGTGATGTCCTGTAGGCCTTCTCTCTCTCTCTCTCTCTCTCTCTCTCTCTCTCTCTCTCTCTCCCTCCCTGTGTCTCTCTCTGTAGATCTCTATCTCTCAATATATCTGTAGATCCCTCTCTCTCTGTCTCTAGATCTCTCTCTCTCTGTAGATCCCTCTCTCTCTCTCTCTCTCTCTCTCTCTCTCTCTCTCTCTCTCTCTCTCTCTCACACACACACACACAAAAGTAAGTGGGACTAGTCTGAATGGAGAAGCCGTTTCCATGACTATGCATGGTCTCAGGACACCAGGAAGTAGGGTGCATCCCAGATTAACTATTGAGAGAGAGAGAGAGAGTGAGAGAGATTTTTCTCCTCTAACTCTTCAACTACACCCTTCTCTCCTCTCCCCTGGAATTGTTTAACTAATATTATTTTCTCATTTTCTCCTCTGCACTCACTTTCTCTTGTTATTTTCTACCTACGCATTTGGGGCAAAATACAAGAAATTAATAAAGTTTGGTAACTCTGTGGCATCTAAAAGTTAGGTGTCAATACCTGATTGGTTCACTGAGGTGACTTATGATAGAGAGAGAGAGAGAGAGAGAGAGAGAGAGAGAGAGAGGATTAGAGCATTGAGGTGTTCCCTCAAGGCTTTCCATCAGCCGCTTCTCTGAATTGTTTATATCTAGTTCTGTGTGAGTCCCAGAACGTTCTTTATTTGCGACAACGCCGCTGACGACAACCACCATCGTTGCAGTCTGTGACAGCGAGTGTTTGCATACAAATGAGAAGGAGGTGGGGGGGTGGGGGTTCTGTGTCTTTTGGGAGTCGTTGGTACGTAGCTAACAGGACAGAGAGATGAAAATGTTCAGCTGCATTGGAACATATATGATAACCTCGTCGCAGGACTTTTAGAACTAGCAGCAGAATAAGAATAAGTAGAAAGTCAAACTTCAGACTGATATCAGTTTGAAGAACATACATTTTGAAAAATTCAGGTCATGTTTGTGGTATTTTCTGTAATCGAATGGAAACAAAGTTCGATTTGCTATCTTTATAAGCTTCAGGTAAAAAATTGTCTCTATTAGGCATGAGATGAGAGAGGACAACAGCGTGATATAGTTTGGCATGAACAGAACGTTTGGGGACTAAGTGAGTAGTTCAGGGCATTGAGTAAAGGACAGCTGATGACTTTCAATGGGAAGTGTGGTGGACAAAGAGAGGTACAGGAAAGGTTATCCATGTGTTGGCAGATGGTCAAGGTTGAACCCAGGATAACTAATTACCCCCCCCGAGCGTGTTGTTCCCTGGTGAGGTGGGTTGAGAAAAGCACACACTCGCACAGGTATCGGACCGCTGCAGCAGTGCTCATCCATATTGTGCAGCCATGTGTGTTTGTGTCTGTCTGTTCCGTCCATCTGTCTGTCTGTGTATATGTCAGTCTGTCTGTCTGTCTGTCTGTTCTCTTATCGTGCTTGTTCTCCCTAATTTGTCAGATCAATTCACATTCTCACATGCTTATGCACATGCACACAAATGTTTGCTCCAATACTTATTTAATCCCAAATCCAACACTCACACATATAAATGTATTCCACGTGAGGTGTGTGTGTGTGTGTGTGTGTGCGTGAGTGTTCATGTGGGCATGTGTGCGCGCTTACTACTGTGCCTCTCTGACCCAGGAGACCCCATTACATTGGTGATAAACACTGTGTTGCCATGGCAACGGTTTGGCTGGCCTATTTTTAACACTTATTTGCATGTCTGAGTCTGCTTCTGGTGGTGAAAGATGCATTTCCTCCCCTGGATCTGTCACTACTGAGCGAGAGAGAGAGGGAAACGGGGAGAAAGAGAGGGGGAGGGGGGATGAACAGATGAGGAAGAGATGACCAGAGGAGAGTGATTAACAGAATATGAGGAGCGAGAGAGAGATGAACGGAAGAGGAGAGAGCGAGAGCGAGTGAGAGAGAGGTTTGAGCAGGATAGGAATGGGAGGATCATCACATGGATGACTCACTGTAACCCAGTTACCAAACTGCTACCAAACAGTCCATGCGATCGCTGCAATCACATTGTGTGAACAATCTTAAATGATTATTGATTGATTAATAGCCTTTATTTAGCCAATTTATATATAAATGTATGTCTTTATCTATACTTTACAAATATAGGTGTATATGATACTTTATATGAACATATAAAACACAAATGTATATATTGTTTTATGTTTCAGGTTTTGTTAAATGGGTGTTCTATTTCAATGGGACAAACCTGAGGAAATTAGTCAAAAATAAATAAATAAAGGGGCATTAAATATTTGTGGATGGTAATGATAAATACATTGATGACGGTGATGAATGTGTTTTTACAAATCAATCCCTGTGAAGTTCATCTGATTTCACAGAAATGTTTGGATACATCATCTAATTCAGTACCATTCGCCGTACAGCTATGCCAACAAGCGTATGTAAAGTTACAACGGTAAGAAATTATTATTAAAAAGAGTCCACTGGATGGTTCATTTTAAAGGCTGTGTTGTGATTAAGCCGATGTTGACATGTTTTTACAGAAGGGTGTGTGTGCGTGTCTGTGTGTGTGCGTGCGTCTTAATGGTTATGTTTGTGTGTGTGTGTGTGTGTGTGTGTGTGTGTGTGTGTGTGCGCGTATGTGTCTGAGTGGTTGTTTGGGTTATCCATGTGTGTGTGTGTATGCATCCCAGTGCCCCATGAGTAATCAGCATCCATACGATAGATGCGGAATCCATGTAACGTTCCTGGCTTCGTCAGCCATCCTGAGGTCTCATCGCTTAAAACGTCTACATTTAATTTCACCAACGCAACCCACCACAGCGTGCTGTACAGCATTGTTCAACACACTGTCTAGAGATTACTCTAATTATTTTCTTTTACCAAGGTTGTGGCTGTTGGCCATGATTAGGGATCTTGCAAACAGTGATTTAGGTCACTGATCTATCAACCTATGCCTTTGGGTGTAAATCTGACACACACATATGAGCACACACATGAGCACACAAACATACTCTAATAGGCTAATAGGCACCCTGGTAATAATGCAGATCATGGCTATGAGGATTGTAGTGAAGCAGCCTTTAAAGGATTGAGTGTTGAACATGAACCTGGTATTATAGAATGTAGAAAATGACACAGGCCTTTTTTTGGTGAAATATAGAGCTACATTTTTAGGGGTGTGAGGTGCATTTGTGCATCCACAAATGCAGATACTGCCTCAACTGTCAGCAGTCTTTTCATATTGGAGCGCCCTTAAAGAACACTCTTAAAGAAATAACCATAGCATTCTTTGAAAGCATACTGTGAAAGTCTGCCGAAGTGTAATGTGTACTGCATGAGTGTTTCCGAACAGGCATGCATGTCTGAGGGCTCTAAATCCTTGTTCAAAGGCCAGACTTGTTTTTACGGGTTTTGTACCAAGTTGCCACGGCAAGGGCTTAATGAGCAGAAAAACTCGTTAGCCACAATTTCCCGTTTTTCTTTGGCCATCTTCTCCAATCACACTTGTTTCAATTTTTTTCCCCTCCCTCTGAAATCCACCATCTGTCTGCCAAGGCTCGGGAGAGCTCTGACCCATTACGGAGTGGATGCACGCGCCGCGATTGCCAACTCAGCCAGGTGATTGGCAGCAGGTGTGCCAATGAGAGCTGAAACGTACTGACTCGAGCCGCAACGTGGTATAAAAAAAAAAACGTTCAGGTGCAATGCTCATAGTGCAGTCTGTCTCACTTGGGAGGCACACGTGGCTAAAATTAGATATTTGTTGTCGTTATTTGTGTTTTTGCTCTTTCTGTTTGACTTGAGACGCGATATCAGACACGTCAGCGATTAACCAGGCTTTTCATTTTATTGTTCTGTTCCGAATGGAACTGATATTATATCGGCTCTGTTCTTACGGGACGCCCCCTCCATAGAGTTCCTGAACACGTTTAAAGTAAAAAAATCAAATGCGATATCTCCGATCAGAGCATTATATTCTTCAAAAAGTACACCAAACACACAAATCATACATGAGAAACGGCACATCTTCTGCTGAAACACTGTAATGCAACTGTATTTAATTAGCTCCAATAAACCATTTTCAAATACTTAGTGTTAAGAGAGACCCTTGTGTTTTTCCGATGACGCCCCTGTGAAAGAGGTCTATTGGTGCCACCTAATGTGATTTGCCATACACACTACAGCTAGTGAGTGACTCTTGGAATTGGAATGCTAATATCCTCTGTTTGAAGCTCTCCCTGTGGTTTGGTTTTAGTGTTTGCGTACTCTTTAAAATATGTTTGAAGATTTGAATTTGAATATTTACATGAGCTGAAACATCTCCCTCTCTCCTCCACCAGTCCCTCAGGGAGTGATCCAGAACGGGGCAAGGATAAGTCAGGGTCTCTTCCCGGGAATTCTACCACTACCAGTCAGCCCCTTGGGCAGCAGGACTACCATCAGGTTGGTAAACAAACGTTCAATCCGCATTTGGAAAACAACAATTAAGTTGTTGAATGCCTGTTGGTTGTGCATGTTGGTCTGTGTTTGGTTGTTCGTTTTTCACAAACATAATCACAGCACTACAGTGTGTTAAAAATAAATGAATGTAAAAAATGTCTGTGTTTTAGTTGTTTAATATTCACTCAGCTGCAAAACATTTTTTGGTCTCTAATTATTGAGTTCTCAATGCTAGCTGTCTGCCAATTATTGTTGGTTAAACTCAAAGTTGAAAGAGTCATATTTATCTTCACAAGAATCATTAGTTGCAGCCCCACTGCCACCCATCAACAACAGAAGAGTGACAAAGTGGCTATTCATTTTTTTAGTGATACTGACATACATATGTGTAAAGATTCAAAATGAGGATCTCCAACTATTGTAGGATGCTGCCACAACTGCACATGAAGAAGCGACGATACGACCACCGCAGAAGCTTCCACTATGGACTGTGGGCTTGGTTTAGAGTCGGTGCATTAGCCACAGTACAAGTGAGGAGCTAGAGAGTGAAAAGGAGTCCATCTTCTCCTCTGCTCACATGGAGTGCACTTGACACCACAGCAATTCTAGGGCTGTGTAACATATCTACACTGAAAACCAGCCATACAGCCTATACAATATCCACAGGAGGATTCAACAGTAGCACTTATTTTTACTTTTCTATACATATCCGAATGAAGATACATCCATGACATGGAATTCCAGTCGTTGGCCATTTGATTATTGTAAGAGATAACAAGGTGACCGCTATATCTCTCTTATAAGAGATTGATGAGAGAACTTGAACATGTCATGAGGATATTCATTCAAATAAGTTAAGGGTGCTTCTCTCCACATTGCAATTCATCTTTTGTCATTGGATCTTGAGCTGAAAGCAATGGCACCTCCAAGACGCATTCAGAAAGTTATTGCATTGCACCACAAAAAGCTGAATGGGACTACATTGATTATGGGCAGTTCATATCCATTGCAATGGAAACTTGCTGAACTCTTCAATGGATACATGTGTATATACTGTGTACTTGTGTAATTATGAAAAATTAGGTTAAATTTGATTGTGAAACTGAATGACTTGCCTGCCTGGTATAAACCGAATAGACAGATCGAATCCAAATGGTAGCGCAACAATACACACATTTGTAAGTATTGTACATGGTTATCTTTTTGTTAGGAAGACAAAATGAATCCCGATCAAAAGCTGTATCTCTTTCGATGATACTTGACGACATATTGGTAACTTGTACTCTCATCAGCTCATTATAAATCATTCATCTGGATAAAAGGTTTAAGTCAGGACACGCATTGCTGCAAAGAAAAAACTCTGTGAGGAAAGAAGAGATGGATTATAGCAGGATTTTCTACATACATGTTGGGCGAGTAGCCTTTAAAAGCTCACACTTGCACAATAGTGAGAAATATGTTGAAAACACAGAATGAAACACAGAATCGCCATTGTTGTGTATATTTGTGTGTTTATTTGTATGTAGACGTATACCTTCATACTTTCTTACACCCCACAAACATACACACAGATATAAAGGTTTGTAAAGGGAGAGCATTCCCTCAGGCTTTGTCAGGACTTTTTGATAGAGAGTGGTGAAGCATCAACACGATTACATGGTTGCAGAACACAGAAAATAATCTGTGGCAAAAGGTTTAAACCTCAGCATTGCATCCAAATGGCAGAAACCAGACTGGACCAGATACTAAACACAGCCGACCCCTTTAGTGTCTCTCTATTTTGGCCTTCTCCAAACCCCTTATATTTATATCAAAAAAAGGGCGGGGTTGGGGGGATCTAAGTGAGGACATATCCTCATTTCTGGTGTCTTTGGAGACAAGTTCTTAAGAATGCAGTTTCTGTACCTACAAGTCTTCCAACAGCTATCCTTCTCCAGCAATCAGTTCCAAAAAAACGCACACGCAACAGTAAATCAACGAGCCAATCAATGACCCTGCTTGGGCAAAAATGAGTGACACTGCATTTAGCTGTGAATAATTGAAGAGTGTTCCTGTCCTGCTGTCTGCTCGACTCATAATTGATGAGTCCTAAATGCAATGTGTGGACAGTCAGGATTACTTAAGGCTTTTTCTTAAGGGTGCACTGCTGGTTTCATACATATATTTCTGACCTGGTATATCCCTCGCCTGTTTCAAGTCTATATAAATTAGTCAAGGCTGTGTTTATCTGGTTGCATAGGCTACCTATTCAATGCAGTCTGAGTCAAGCAACATTTTAACAGAAGACGCCCAATAACAAACTATTATTCTAGAACTATCTACTAATATAATGGACATCATATTTACATATTTAACACCATTTTCCTCTCACTTACTGACTTGCAGGTCAGTATTTTCAGGTTGTCGAAAGCGAAGTGACAGCGAGCCTTCCTGTGACTCCCCATTGGTCAGCAGCGACCCCAAGGAGGACCACACCTACAGCACGGCCCAATCGGATGAGGGCAGTGACTCCAGTCTGCCCGGCAACGGGGGCAGCGACTCCGACGAGGACGACAAGAGCAAGATCAAGAAGGAGCCGAGCGATTGGCCCATAGACTCCGCATCTTGCCAATTGCCCCACCTCAAGAAACGGCATCACTTCCTGAAAAGCAAGCTGCGGTTGGCCAGTGACTCTTTGCCGCTGAAAAAACGACGTACGGAGAAGCCGCCGGAGAGCGACGAAGATGAAGAGATGAAAGAGGCGGCTGGTTCGTTGCTTCACCTGGCGGGCGTGAGGGCCTGCTTAAACAATATCACAAATCGGACAACGAAGGGACAGAAAGAGCCCTCCAAAAACTGACTGGGGACCGCTTGACTCAGGAGCCTGCCACAAATACCTCCAAACTGAGGTGTGGAGGAGCGGCAGCATCACTTTAGATAATTTACATGTGTGGTCCAAGACATCAGGTGACTCGCTAATGATTTGTTGCAATATCAAACCATCCCTTCCCTTGACCAACCTACAAGGATCCATTCAGAGGGTCAGTTTAATTTTTCTTATATTTTTTTTATTAGCTTTGGACTTTGTTTTGTCTTGTCAAACAGGAGACTAAAGCCATAACTAAACTTTCTCTAAGTTCTCTAACTTTGCAGTTATTTACAGGTTTCTGTAGTCAAAGGAGGAAGAGACAAAGGTCCTAGTAAAAAAAGATTTAGGATACTTAATTTGAAACATTCTGGAGGCTGGTGACGATCCTTACTGTCATACTGAAACAAATCTAAATGCACAATTGTGCGATTACGCAATCATGAACACAGTCTTAACAATTCCCACTTTCTCGAAAATAGTAATTTTAGAGTACAGAACCCAACAACGTTACTCGCTGCCATAATTAGTATTAGTATTAGTCCAGCTGCAATTGGTTTAACTTTGAACTCTCATTTAAAGGGTCTCACATTTAGTTGAGGATGGTTCCGTCTGGCAAAGTTAGGGCAAGATAATAAAAAAAGGATTTTCCTACGTAATAGCGTACGTTTTTGATTCAAGCACTCTGGTATGTCAAAGCTTGAGAAAAAACTGAAACCAGAAAATGCCATTTCGTCAAATATTTATCATGTTCTGATAATTGAGTTAGTTTACCACAAAACCTTGATTTAAAAAGTAGCCCAAATAGCCATTTCAATATTTAATGTCAACAATTGTGATCATAGAGAAATTGTGTTAGATGGGTGTAAATGTTGATAAAAAATAATTCAAAGCTTACTATTATTTTAGAGAGGCAAAATGGTCATTGGAATGTCATTTTCAGGATAACGTTTGGTTCAACTTTTAGAGCCTTTTTGACAGATCAGCATTTTAAGAACCCTCACAAAAAATGGTAATAATAAGCAATGATGAAGTAATCAAATGTGAATGCAAAAAAAATTAACAGTGCATATCGCACACAACCTCAATACTAACATGTTCAAACTGCACATAAAGAAACCTGCACATTTTTTTTATTTTTGTTTAGTTTTCTACTTTCTTTGGCCTCTACCATCATAACGTACTAAAGCAATTTCACCCAGTCAGGATAACACTGTATAAAGGTTACTACTAGAACTTTTAAGTTCAATTTCTTAATTTAAGCAAGGTAGCCAGCAGGATTCTTTTCAAATTGTGTTGCATGGGTTTCTGTAAAGGAAAAATAAGAGAAAAAAGGTTTTATATTATGATTAAAAAGTTCATGTAAGGTAAATAATGTATTTAGCATGGAGCATGAATTATTTTCCTAAAACAAATAGAGATCCTACAAAAATTGTTCTGCCTCGAAACGTTGCACTTGGTCAGTGCAAATTTCTCTCCACTTGTCTTTTTGACCTTAATGGTAGATAATTTTGGCATTTTGTTTACCTGTGTGTGTGTGTGTGTGTCATGACCACTATTTTTTGCTTCCTGTGGGACTGATATTAATCATGAAACTACAAAACATGTTTTCGGGGGTGTTATGTTCACAATTTAAGCACTTGTTTGGACACATGGATGCAGACAAAGCTTTTTGTACTGCTTCTCTGAATGGGTCTCAGAAGCTTATTTCCAATGGCCAAGCTGTGACAGGAGGCTACAATGTAGTTAGTGTGCTAGATTAAATGTTAACAGATAAATTATTGAGCTCTATATTGAAATATATCAAAACAATAATATATCATACAGAACAAAATACTTTTGGCCATGTTGAGTCAAAACTGGGAAGAAAGCTTTCACTATAACTAGTTGGTCCAGGCCTTCATAAATATGAATACATATGACTTAATATTATTAAATATAAAATGGCTGTCTTCTCTTTAACAGCATGATGCCCATGTCAACATTAGAGTGTCCAGAGTGTCTGCTTGCTAAACAAGTTTCTTGTGGGCATACTTCCCTTCTTCCAAGTGTATACTGTGATGTTCTTGTCCCGTTGTTTCAAGTATGTGATCATTTTGTTATCACCTTTCCTTTTCCAGGTTTTTGGGACAGTATTACTTTTTTAATATGTTTGCCCTGTTGCACATAAATATCAAACAAATGTAACTTTTACTATTCCACGGCAACCTTATTTATGAATGCTTCTGCATCCTTCCGTCATATTGCCAGATTGTTCAATCCGAGATATGTACATTCAGTGCCAAAGCCTGTAATAATTTTATAAAACCTGAAATAGGCAGCACACATACTTGACCTGTATGTTGGACAAAATTGCCAGTGAGTTGTAGCATGTCTGTCTGAACCTCTTGTGCAATGTGTAATTTACATAATATGTATTTGTGCCCCACACTACTTGCCGTATGTTGTATATCAGAATATTGGGTTTTACAATATTCTTGTGATGTTTAAGGTTTATATGCATAAATGGTATTTTGACCAGCATTTGATGTGGTAAAAAAAACAAAAGTCTCCTCGATATTTCTCAGAGCAGTACATTTTCAATTATGTATTACACCTTACTTACATTATTTAAGCAAAAGTAAAATTAAGAAACCATATTGATTGCAAAAAAAAGGAAATGTGTACTGCACAGAAGTATAAAGTTTGCTCAGGTTGACTTTAGGTTAAAGGTGGCGAATGGTAAATCAAAGCAGCTGTTCTACCTAACTGATGCACTGTGCATTTTGCATTGGTTACCATTATTGATTCGCTGCTGGCGTGTGTTAGCTTTGCAAATTAGCACAAATGAGAGATTTATTAACAGGCTAACATGGCGGCAGTTTGGTGATGGCAATGGTTGTTTGTCTTTCTTGAAACTTGTCTGTTTATTTTAGTACATTTATTATATAACTAAGTTTTTTAACCTCAAATCAAAACACCTGTATTTTGGAACGTCAAACATGGCAGTCGTGTCAATAGTTGTGATGTTTATTTCCTATTAAGGAAATAAATAAGGAAAGTAAGCACATCCTGGTTTCAAACACTTTTGAACTGCTTTTGTATTTTAAGCATCAAGGATTTGCACAATTGTTCATGGTTTACCTGCCTCCATTATGTGGTTGAGCTTTGATGTGCTTCCCTTAAAGTAAAAACAAAAAAAAATACAATTTTAAAATAATAGATAAATAATGATCCTCATTATCTACCACCCCCATTTCAGTCAAAACCTTATTTCAGTTTATGTTTACTACAACAGAAGTTAAGCTGGTCAGTATGTCATTGGCAGCTTACCACATTTTGACCAACTTATCCCAAAGGTGAATAAAAATAGTAAAACAAACCACATGTACTGTAAATTGGAGTTTCAAATGGCATGGGGTAAAGCCGATGTGTAAAAATGATGTTTTCATTTTAGGGTTAACCTCTGATTTGACTTTGCTTGTCTTATATATTTTTTGTCTTCCATGAAATCCAATTTTGCTATTGTGTTTTTGTACTTCCTGGACAGTATACACCATACAAATGGGCTGATTTGCCAGGTAATTGAACATCGCCCTAGTTTTGTAGTTCTATCAATTTTTAAGGCATCATCGAGCTAAGCCGTGTCACGTGCTCAAGCATCACGTGTTTAATGAAAGTCAAAAGTATTTCGTTGCACACTGTGTAGTGCTCTATACATGTGGTGCGCTGTCAAATCCTGGTGTTTTTTTCCTGTGTCAAAAACACTTGTCCTGACGACATGACCTTCCAACTTCTCTTTTAATAATGGAGATGTACGTTCTGTATCTTCCTTGCTGAGTATCATATTGCCAAAGACAAACAACCCTCATTATTAAATGTAAATATCATCACTTCATTACTCTGGACGTATGTTCATTTCTTTGTTTTTTGTTTCCCCCGTGTCCCCCCCCCCCTCCAGACAAAAAACCCAACCATATACTTTCTGTGCTGTATTGTCTTCCAGTTGCAATAAAAACGAAACGTGTGGTCTCTCTCCTCATTCATTGTATTTTGTTTTGGTTTTCAGTTAAATGGGAGCCATCACGCTCGTCTAGTTTCTAATATAAGGGTGCTGCTTCATACGCCTGTATTACAAAATTGCAGTCTAGAACATCAACTCTGTCTCCAAAATGGAAAGCTTGCCATTGACGTCATTGGTCTGGGATTTGTATTCTCAATTGCTCCTATCTGGACTGATGACGTCAATGGTCCAGCTAGGACCAATGGTGTCAATGGTCGAACTTTTCCAGGAGAGTACCTCTTTCATTTCTGTTGCGGGTACCTCATCTTATATACCTGCTCTTATATCTTGTAGGTCTATGGAACACACAAATGTGGTCGCCCTGTTGATGTGTTCATTGATTGTTTAATTTTAGATCATGATCATGGGAAGATACAGGCAGCAATTTACCAAGCATACATTCAATGAGACAATTGGTGTACATGATTCTTAAAGGGAATCCTTCACATCGTGGGCAGTAACAACAAAGGAAACAAAGGTGAGGGGGAGTGACCATTGTGGAGAATTAAGGATTGGCCATGGCTGAAGTCAGCCATGGCGGGAGAGAGGAAGTGAGGCGAGAGAGAGGAATCCAATCTCTAGATCCAAGGAAAATGTATACAAATTCCTTTTCAATTGACTTGTAATTATATAAACAAGGTTTATATAATTTGTATATCATTTTATATTATAGTTACGATTAATATTTCCATGACACTCACAATTATATTTCAATCAGGAGAGACTAGTATTTAAAATGAACCACAACATGTATTGACAACAACACATTTGGCAACACAAATTATTTCATGGGGATGATGGATCCATAAAGTCCCCCCTTGATGGTGTCTAAACGCTGGTGGTGGTCGTAACTATGGCTGTTGTTCCTGCATGAAGGACACATGTCACCTGTCGGGACACCTGTCGTCTCCTGAGGGAGACGACAGGAGCTAAGCTGGAGTAAAAGGGGATGGAGGAGGGCTGCAACAAGTGACAAACAGCAGATATGAGCAAGGCTGAGAGGTGTATATATATGCTGAGTTTGGCGCAATTGCTTCTGTTTGAACGCGAAAAGAGGTTTCTGATTGGTTGAGAGAACAGGGGACAGGGTCTTCAATGACAGCGTGGGAACTAAAATAGAGCGTAGATCGATGAGAAATAGAATGGGAATCGTCAACCTGATTGAACTTTTGCTTTAGCTACATAATACTTACTAGTCACTGGCCCACATGCCAGTAACACCAAAACACACCTGCATGAGGGTCTTCTCTGATGGTGGAAAGAGACATTTGAAACATTTATTGTGAAACCCTGAAAAGAACATGCTATGTAAGTAAGTCTATACAATGGCATCATCAAGCCAAACTTTTGGCCCCCACCATAGATTCATTTTATACAAGGGGGGAGACAAAGGGAACCATTGGGATTAGACCAGACCAGTCGGTTTCGTGGGAAGCAACTGTCATGGGAAGATAACTGATGGTGAACCAGGCAACAACAGTTGTATTATAGGGTTTACAAAGTCTTATTATGTCTCTAATTTAATTTCAAAGCACAGCATATCGAACAAAGACACCACTCTAGATAAGACAATAGGAAAAGGGAGTCTACATATAACACAAGTATGGCAAGCAAGAACCACACCCACAGACAACTCAGTTGCTATGCAACAGCAGTAAAGAAAAGGCAAAGACAAGTGTGCATTCATTTATCCAATGTAACAGCATTGGGTTTACACACATATTCCATATTCCCATATTGTCCTGTTCTTTCCTGTATCACACCCTGCGTAATGATGGCTTGCTAAGAAAGGTACACATTTCAATATTTAATTAGTGTGTTCAATGTGAATCACCAACAGAGTAAGAGGAACTAGGTTACAAGACACTTGTATATTATAATGTTGATTTCCCAAAATACATCATCAATTATATGACAACATCTACTTGGAAAAAGGCACATGATGGAACCAGGGTCTTTTTTCACCGGGGGCCCATGTCTCTCCTAGGTTGTTGATTTGCCGCAGGTCAGCTCTGATGTCTCCTGACCCAACTCCTGCCATATGTGGCCAGCAACGGGTTGCCAGGGTAACCAACCTAGTCTAGTTCAGCCTATAATTACAGCTGATCAAAGGCTATTTTTGTTTACCATGAAAAGCTTTACTTAAAGTTAACAAACACAATATAATTGAAACCCCTTTGCAGCGCTATTTGCCAAAATATAATTCATATAGATCCCATAATGTTTACGTATATTCACATTTTCCATTAATATTATAATAAAAATTATTTGAATAATATATATATTATAAATTTATATCTCTCTCTCTCTCTCTCTCTCTCTC
>JAOPJO010000124.1:18941815-18956210 GCA_027123675.1 Molva macrophthalma | reverse complement strand
AGAGAGAGAGAGAGAGAGAGAGAGAGAGAGAGAGAGAGAGAGAGAGAGAGAGAGAGAGAGAGAGAGAGAGAGACCGGGAGCGTGATTGAGAGCAAGAGAGAGAGAGAGGGACAAAGGGAGAGAGAGTGAGAGAGAGTAAGAGAGACAGATTAAGAAAGTAGGGACAGGCTGCGAGTGGGTTCATTTGATTACTTGTATTATCCCTTTATTGATATTTTGGTTTGTACTGAAAGATGTTGGTGCATGCTTAAAGTAAGTTGCATTTAGGGAGAGTACAAAAATAAAAAGACGACACAGCAATCTAGGGCCAAGAAGATGGATGAGTGGGGGGAGGTGGGGGGGTTGTAGAAAGAATATATCAAGTTGAATTAATACAATTGGGATAAACTTATACAATGGAAAACCCTCAAACAATCTGAAAAAAAGAGAGTTCAAATGATTGTCATCTGTGTGACATGCCTTTTCAGGCCTCATGAGACAATTCGGATCTCACGAGGGGACATTTCAGTTTCACTCTGGCATCGCTCCAGTTGAAACTATCTTTCAAACTTAAAAAGTGGATGGACCAATCAGTGCTAGTGGGGCATACGTTGTTAAAAAAACTCCAGCCAATCAGATTAAAAAAGCGAAGTAACGTTTTTGCTCAGAACTCCCTGCCCCTACCCCTGATTGGTTGGTCCACTTTTTGAAAGTTGGTTTCAATCTGAGCGGGGCCAGATTGATCTTCAGCGAGAAACTGCAACGTGAATTCACAAGATCAGGATGGTCACATGAGGCTACACCTTTTCTATGTAATTTGGCACACAAAAAAATGTGTGCCAAATGACGTTGGCTGCCGCTTCCTTTATATTGGCTGTGTCATCTTTAATGATACATTTAAATGTATATTTTTGCTTTGTCTGAAAGCATGTGAGGAGATCCCAACCCTCGAAGCAAAGTACAAAAGTAGTAAGTCAATGTTTTTATTATGATAGTTTTTCAGATTTCTAGCCAACATGAAAACCTGTGATTAGTTCTTATTGGTATCCTCCTCCCTGTCATGGATATTAGATGTATAATGAAAAGTATATAATAGTAGTTAGCGGCCATACAAAATATCTCAATGATTATTTTTATGATTCTAAATTTGCTTTGTAGCAGTAATACATGTGTACAACTTTATACTGGATACTGCAGTATTGCAGTATCCAATTGAACTGATGCTGATAGTGCTAACAATACAGCTATATGAATGAAGCTTTAGCCAGTCAGGATTTTGACACATTCTCCAATACATCGTCTTTTGTAATGTTTCCCACCACCTTTAATTTGCAGATTAAATGTAGATTCAAGTAAATATTTGGAAACAATTGCATATGATGGCATGTGTCTTAGCGTAAAGTGTAAAGAGATGTTTGGGTCTCACCATTTTCCACCAAATCAAATTCTTGGCATTGATGTATTTATTTATTTGACTGATAAATTGCAGATTTGAAGATACTCTAAGATCGAAAGTACATATACGTTTTCTGTAAATGCATTTGAATGTAGACTGGAGTTTTGTATTGCAACAGGAATTTGACTGCAATAGAGCTGCTAACAAATGCGGGGAAATAACAGTAACTAAAATAGATGCAAGATTCAAGAACTTTATCCGTCACCCCCTTTTTGTGTAACACAGTAATTACTTTTTATGTTTTTTAGATTTATTCAACTTAAGGTAAATTTGCAACCACAGGTTACAGTCAATTTGAATATACATTTTGTACATAACCAGGTATATGTACCTAACTAGGCATAATCATTTAATGGTATGTTTAAATGTACTGACTGCTTCTCTGTAAACAGACAAAAGGCAAAAGATGAAATTACATCTGATATCTATGTTAGGCTAACCTGCCACATTGTCCACAAAGTCTGTTGATAATTACCAACTGTTCCTAATTATTAACACCCACCAGGGTGTGTTCATCTGTTGTCTGTAACACATTCTACCGATGTTCATGTATGAACACGCTATACACACATTTCAGCAATGTGCTAAATGAAATAGCTGTGCTATAGCAGCTTGTTAGAATTTGAAAGGTAACATGCCCTTCTTTCGATACTTTACTGTAATAATGTTTTCCAAATAATTGTCCAATAATTTCCAGTCATCAGTTGGTTATATCATGCAGACTGGTGTGCAGTGATACTTACTTAATCAGTATAATTTGAATAGCCATCATATGTAATTGTTAGGGGTGCAGATGGGGGTGGGGGGCGGTGTGCACAGAGAGAAAATAATCACATGACACAACTTATTTAAGAAAAAATAGACCGACACCATTTAGAGACTGACAGGAGGGTAGGAGAGAGGGGGAAGAGAGAAACCCTAGATACGACAGGAATAACTCAAACACAGATGGAAACACAAAAGCAGCCCAGTGAGGCCTAGATGAAGGGACATGGAGTCTAGCTGGAGCCCCACCAGGATGAAGCCAACCAGAACACATGCTGCACAACAATGGCGCAAGAACATTTTTTGCTGTCGCATGCCCCTAATGGAGCAAATAAAAAAATGGCAAGCCATCTAATTTGTTACAATAAATTTTTTTTTCGCCAATCTGCAATTGGGTTACTTAAAGAGAACCAAATATTAAAATCAAACCCTAAAGGGAAAGCACCAAAACACATTCCAAAAACCCATTCAGTGTTGTCGGCATAGTTTAAAGCCATAACCTGGAACACACTGAGTGAATGGGAGTGTGCATTTGGTTCAGACAAGATGGTATGGTCCCCAAGGTTTGATTTGTCCAAATGCAGAATGGCGTTTTGGAGGGAGTGGTTTTGTGAAGGGTTGGGTTTACGTGGGTGGGCAGTTCAGTGACTTGAGGAAAAGTGAGGGTGCCATTTATGTTACACACTAACGTCTTATGTAAAATGTTTGTGGCATAAAAGATTACGTTGCCATTTTCTGTTCTGCTTTGTGAAAATAAAAAACGTGGAATGTTTTTTAATAAAAGCTTGATAAAAATGTTTCAGCTACGAAGGAAAACATTGTTTTCATCCATTGAAATTTCATGCTACACACGATGACATGAGACTAGACAAGAATGTAAAATTTTCTGGATAATAATTGGCTGACGAATGAGAATGATGGCTTGACAACAAACAGAAATAGTGAAGCAGCACACCTGAACAGAAACACATCAGAATACCCCACTTCACTCATGCTCCAAAAGAAAGGAAAATGGGAAAAATAGTATCGGTTCCCAGTGGAACAAAACAAAAGACACATCAAGTCAACAAAGCATGTGCCTGTCCACGTCAAATGATGTCAGGGTTAGAATGGTGTGAATTTCTGTGTAAACACATGATGGATGACTGGGGCCCTGTCTGTGTCTGTCTTCAAAAGTTCCCATGAGTGTTAAGCTACAGGGAAGAGAATTAAGCCCATTTTCACTGCTATCGCTCACATATATTTTGGGAGAAATTGGCATTGACCTTTCGGTGGAGGGTAATATTATGTTACCCAATACCCAACTGAAGAGCAACACTCGTCTCACATCATGTCTCTCTGAATTCAGACCGAATCACTGAAACTCCCCTTTCAATTTGACACAGTTTCATATTTGCATAATGGGAAGTAAAAATAACGTAATTCGCCTACATCCTGGCAGTGTTCATTATAGTATATCAAAAAACGATCACTTACTCTCTGATTTTGTGCAGGCACACACACACACACACACATACATGCACACACACAAACTTTGGACTATAATTTTTTCAAACCCAATGTGTTTTTTTTGTTAACTATTTTGAAGTATGTAAATAATTAACTAACAATTAATTATCTAATTGAATCAGATTTGCAAAATTGAAAATAATAGAAAAAGGTGTATTGTTACAAACCTAGGTGTCATTAACTGATAATGACTACTGTAAAGCAAGCAATACTGCTTAAGTAACATCTTATTGTGGACTGAAATTAATGTCAAGCATTTCTTCCAGGTTATTAAGGTGAATACAAATTAGACTCAAATGTTAAATAACTCTTAATTTTAAACTGGGAAACATAGCTTCAACTAAAACATTCAATTGTCATTTGCTGCAGAGACATGATGGAGACAAATTGCTCTTAAAATAAGGACCCTTACCAAATTCCCTCAAAAAACAAACAAAAATAAAACAAAATAAATATGATTTGTTTTGCCTCTACATTATAATGTCCTATTTTATATTTTTTATATTTTAGAAAAAGACAGAAGAAAAACAAAACAAAAAATCAGAATAAACGAAAAACAAAATTGTACACAGAAATTCGATGATACTTCTCAATTTCATGTATCGTCAAAACAAGCGTCTAAATATGGAAAACACAAAAAAAACGACTTAATCTACTCAAGATATCGTAATTCAGGTTTTACTTATATATAGCAAATCTTATAAAATAAATAAATCTTAAATAAAATAAATGTAATGTCAAAATGTATCAGGTCAAGATGCAAGTCAGAAGGGCACTGCATAGCAGCGGCATTTGACTCAAACACAATGTGATACATTTTGAAGCATCAATGCAGAGAACATGGCTCATCTCAATACTCTTTTTTTTTACTTCATTCTGGAAATTATTTATGTCTTCATTTTAGCTCCATATGGGGCTAAATTAGTATGTGTCAGTGACCATGTTAACCACTTTGAAAAACCCCATGGGCAAGTGTAGCTCATTTGCGCTGGTTTTCATTGTTCTACAAATACTGCATGGATAGACCACCCAAGTGTAACATTAATTTTTTCACCAAATAAGGGATTCCGGTTCCATAGTGGAGTAAAAGTTGTATAAATACTCTCCTCAAACTCTGTCCGTTTTGCTGAATTTATAAATTAATATTTCATTTTTTTTAATTAGCTCTTAAAGTATGCCCTTTTGTCTTTGTTGGGATGCACTTCCGTAGCTATTTTTTGTTTGCAAATTATCTTTAATTTGAAGATATATTCCGTTGACAAAATTTTTAAAGGTTTCCCCATGTAATACCATGGTTTTACAATACAAAACTATATTAAATGGTTCAAAAACATTGCAGAGAAGGTATGGAACCGGAAGAAGCCCCTTGAAATTACAATACTTTGGTGGTCTTTATTCTTGGTTACCATATTCAACGGTGCCATATTTCTGCTTTTCTTTTAGCATTTGAGAAACTTCCCAGCTGGCATTTATTCTAAAAATTGCCACTGCGATCTTGGCTCGCTTTTGTTTAGAAGTTACACTTTGTCTAGCCATGGGGGGTGCGATGCTTTTGAGGATACCCATGATCCTCACGGTGCGGATGGGTACGAGCATGAAGGAAAGAAAAAACAAAACAAGCGAGGGCAAACTAACCTAGCCCACCTGCATGGCCTGTCTCACACTCCTCCAGGTCCTCATCGTCGCTCGAACACTCTGCAGAAGACACTATTTCGTCCGGGGAGTGCTTTTGTTCCGCAGCCGGCAACACGAGTAGCATCATGGGATGGCAGGCAGGAGAAAGAGCCCCACCGAAACACAAATTTGACGCGGCACAAACAACATTGATACAGACAAAGAAAAAAGAGGGAGAGAGCATACCAGCCAATAAGCAATTTTTGCCACTTAAATCATAGCCATTCTTTCAACTGTAAATCACATCAAATGTTTCCTGTTTAGTTTTCCTGTAGGACTAAAGATCCGGTAAAATGGCTGTCATCATTTATGAATAGATTTGATGGTTAAAAATGAATTATATTAAATCTAAAAGATAGCATCTATCAACTTCTGCGATAGGGTTCTAGCCCTTTGAAAATTCAAATCCCAATCGTTTAAAACATTGGCGGGACTTTCGCTCTACTCTCTTATCTTTAATGAAAGAATAAAGTAAATGTATTCACCTTCACATACAGGATTGATTTCCTATTATTTTTCACACCCACTTTGATTATACGTTTATTTTCAGTCGTAAAAATTCAACTCAATCGCTCACCCTCTGTCACCTTTTCCACCACCACGCCTTGAATAGTTTGCATTGGTTTGTATTACTGTAGACAGGGACAGCTATGAGGAGGGTATTATAAGTAGAGTCAGGGTCACTCGACCCTGATTACTAGGGACGAGGGATACGTCGTTGACAATCTACGACCAATGCCAGGCGGTGAAGCCCTGAAATGTATCCACTCCACTCAAGCCCAGTGCACTGAGGCACACTCTCTTCTTCCAGGCCTCTAGCCTCTCAGGACTACTTTATTAGGAGCAGATTGGGTTGGTGGTATTGTATGTGGGGTTGTCATAAAATAAAATGCTGTCATAGAGAGAGGCTTTATGAAATTATAAATATCACAAGGGGTAATGGAGTCCTCAGACTCCAGGGGGATAGAAGTTGAACGGCACAGTAAATAGGCCTGGGCTTGACGCTAGGAGATAAAACAAGCCCCCTCCCTCAAGAACCCACTGTCGTGATTCAGTAGGACTTCGCGGTTTCAGCCTCTGGAAGGTTTATAGTTTGGCAATGTCAAAAAAAGCATTCAAATTGGGGTTTAGATGAGTAAGCGCTCTGAATTCACACCTTTCTAGTGAATATGAAATTATTCATTGAATTGAGATATACTGTTGAGGCAACCTCTGGCTCATGGGCAGAGAGGGATGGACAACAGATGTGGAAAACCAATGAGAACAGTAATTGTTCAATTCCAGGGGAAATGTGGAATGACTGCAGCCAATGATCTGACAAACAAGCAAGGAGCCTGGCACACACACACACCCACAAATCAGATGTGCAGATTTACATTAATTTTGCGTTCATGTACTTACTTTCTCTGCATTCATACTGTAGAACATGTCCTCATCATATTGCACATAAACCATGCTGCAAGCTAACATGCTTTTGCATCACAATTTCATGTCCCATGTTCAAGACTGTCCTTAATGTCATTAGGGATGCCTATAGAATTAATTTAAGTAATGGTGTTGCCCTTAATATTCCCCATGCGTACATTTAACACTGATTGGATTCTAAAAGTCTTAAGCACCGTAAACATGCTGGATAGGAAAATACAAACATGTTTTCCTCTTGAGATATTGCTTGCCTCCCACATCCTGAAATCAAGAATAACGTAAGCGATGATATCAATAGGTTTACAGCTCTCGGATGTAATTTTAACTGAGAGCAAAATTGTCTCTGAGGACATTTTCTATGGATATGATAACCTGCGTATAAAACTAAAGTTATTGAAAAAAAGAAATTCAAGCACCAGTAACTCCGGTGCTCGACATGAAAATATTTCACAATTTTATCTCTTGTCCATGTTGTATCAGCAGTTGCAGGATGTGTCCATGTCTGTCGGTGCATACTTTCCGGTCTCCCGACCTTACGCAAATGAAGACTAATCAACGTGAGATATTTTCCACGGCTGGGCTGCTCGCTGACTGACAGCCCCTGCTAGCCATGCCAGGAAATATTTGCATCACGCTGGGCAGAGGTAGGCTAAGGGGAGGCTGGGTGATGAGGGAGAGAGACAGGGAAGAGACAAGCAGAGCAGCAATGCAGTGATAAGGATGGCATCTCAATTACTATGTGATCTGCATCTGCATACTCTGCTGCAACTCTCTCCGGGTGACAGAACTGTCCGTGCAGTTTCTGGCTGCATGCCGATTTAGCCACAGGCTTATGGAGTCCTGTTAGATAGTCGAGTTTGGTTCATGCATGTTAAGAGATTGTCGTATTTGTTTGAAATGATACACGTAGACAAAATTATGTGCACTGCGACTTTCATTGTTCATAAAAAATGTTTTGGCCCTCACAAAATTACTGAGAAGCTTTGAATGAGTTTGGATATTCATTGGATATTTTTGGTCACGGTTGAGACAAAAAAGCAGAGCCATGTGGCGCAAACAATAATGCAACCCTATGTGTTCTGCACCAAGAGGAGTATGATTCAAGTAAATAGACACATTATTTATTAAATATGATTAGTCTAAAAAACAAATCCATAATGTATTCTGATGAAGATGTATATTCTAAGGCCTTAAATGGGGATAAATACATCTGAAACTTATATTAATGCAATAAATGTTACATTTTTTTACTTATTTCTACTTATTTCTACTCTAATATTCAGAACATGAGAATTTCTGAGGCTTCGACGCAATCTTTAGCATTTGTGTTTTAAATTTCAGTCAATCAAATGATGTCTACATTCGTAGATATGTTCGCGAGAATACGAGGATACGAGTATCTGCAGAGTGGTTCCTTGGCAAGGCAAAGTTAAGCTAAAACTATACTGCTCAGCGCAAAGCATTTGGCTAGTGCAGATGATACATATTAGCTTAAATCACATGGTTAACATACATCTAACATGATTGGCTGCAAACAAATGTGTCGTGAACACATCAAATGAAAAATGCATTTGCATCCACATACAAATGCTATGTAGTTCACACATAACTTGCGATCTGTGTGTGCAGAAGCGGTAAATGATTGTGACAGCGTTCACAAACGATTTACATTTGCATGTATTGTAAGCCTGTAGAATTTGTCTCTTTCTCAAATATATGAGTGGATCATTTCCTATGGATTTAAAAGTGAGAAGTGTATGTGTGTGTGTTTGCATCATAACACTTTGTAAATCATGGAATCATTTTGTGAAGGTTGTTTAGTGGATGGATTTTTATTGAGACTAACCCAAATCGAATATTTGTTGTGGGAATGTGTGTTTGTGAATAGGATGATTGTATGTCAATATAAATATGTTAGGGTTCGCAATTTTGTATGCTATACCACATATATTATATTCTGTGTAAGTTTACTTGCAGAAATGTATTATATATGAATTACAGATATTTCAATATGAGATGGCATCATGAGATGGGCCAGCGAGACTGAGAGCAAGTGTATCTCGTTGATATCTGTGGGCACTTATAGGTTCCGTGTAGCGCTTCTTGGAGCATTATCTGATATACATGTTTTGACATTCCCCGGCAGAGTTGTGCGTCCACTTGTTGTGCTCATCCGGGGACAGCTACATGCCCAGCCAGCCAGGCGGAAGATTAATGGCAGAGCATTGGCTTAGACAAGCTCAGCAGTCAAATTATCACATCTCCCTTCTCCAAACCCATGGCCCTAAAAGTTCTCTCATATAAAAATGTCACTTGTACTGTACTTCAAACTTTTTACATCGGTGATATTGAGCACACTTTTGTCTTCTTTGAAGTGTACAATCTGAATGGAAAAACGGAGCGTAAATCGGACACATTTTAAAAACAGCTGTTGAGACACTGTGGAATGCTAATACCGTCATGAATAACTAACTATAAGAATATTGTCTGCATAACATGCAGCATGACATACGTCATACAGGTTTAATGTGGAAAGGCTTGAGTGAAGTGGTCTGTGGATTCAGCAAGGTTTGTGGAGGGAAAGAGAAATGTCCTTGATGACTGCAGCAAGATGACTGGGATGTATAAAACAGCACTTTTATCCAATGGGTAGAAAGAATTGGATAGCTGCACTGTACAGCATTTCACCTACAAATCAACAAGCTGTTGTTTTGTAGGTGAAACTTTTATGATCTCACAACATTTTATTTGCAATATCAAAAAACAATCTTTATACAGCACTATAAATAACTTGTTGGTAATCATTTTTGCTATAAATATTACACTTCATTTAGCCAAAGGAAGGGCTTTAATTGCGAGAAATAAAAAAACGTTCCCCTTAAAGTATCTTGGTTGTGATGTGTTGGGGTTTGTGTTGGCACAACCACAACCTCAGAGTTATGAAAATAGTTGTGCTGTTCCTGTTTAAAGGTCCAGTGTGTCAAATTGTGAGGTTGCAGATTGTAACCAACTGAATCCTCCCCCGCCCCACCCTCCCTTTCCAAAGACTACGCTGGCCTGTACTGGCCTTCACTGTGTAAGGTGTTAGAAGGTACTTCTGAAGGAATGTAATCTTCTACGACAGCACTGACTAGTTAAGTGTCAAGTGATGAGGTTCTTTGATAGAATTAGGAATTGTATTAAGTTCTTTAGTCTGTAAATGTAAAACGACAGGTCATAGCTTAGAAGTAAAGGTCCTTTTACATTGAATCGATTGTTCTTTGCATTTTTTTCCCACGTCAATAAAATTATTACAAATCATGGAGCTGAATGGGACTGCACAAATACGTCACAATTTCCCTTTTCAGAAAGGGACATTCATTTTGACAGCACCCGGGGTTGATTTTTATATTGGCTTTTTAGCCTGCGAATAAATCAGTTTAACCAATCACACTCGGGTACCTTTGCCATAATCACCATGGACACTGTACATGTTATACATGACATGGCGGAGGTATCAGCCTTTTATGTTTCTCCCACAGAGTCCTCTTATTGCATCCATAGTGGTAAACTACATCCATAGACCTATAATTATCGCTATCTTATGTATTGATCATTAATCTTGATAGCAGTCGAACACTACAAGCCAATGTTCACTTACACCGCGCTACATGCGGTTGATGTTAATGTCTGCGTCTGAGGGAGGGTTACGCCTCTAGGACACATACGCCATGGTGTATGTGGAATGTGGATGTGTGGATTTCCGTCTGTGCAGTGGTTGGTGTCCTAGTCCGAGAGAGGGTTAAGCTTCAAGGACACTTATAGTATAATGCCACAGTGTGTGTGTGTGTGTGTGTGTGTGTGTGTGTGTGTGTGTGTGTGTGAACATGTGTGGAGCTCCTGGCCAGTGGTTGACTTTGATATCCACGTCCGAGAGGCTTAAGCTTCTTGGATACATAGTGGAAGTGCATTTCATATACAACATCGCTCATTATGAAGCTCCTACACAACAACGGTAATAAAAGAGAATCCCAAATGGGTCGCGTTTTTTCAAAACGTGTTCTCTCTCGTTTGTTTGTTCTGGGTTACTGTAGGACCATGGCGGTGCAACATGGTCGCCTCCGTGGAAGAGGACCCACTCCCTATGTAGATATAAAGGGCTCAAACTAAGGGAACGAAAACACAAAGATTCTTATTTTCATGGGGTTATACACTAATTAAAACATACTTATGAATGTTATATTCCATTTCTGCCAAGTCCGTTCTACACACTGGACCTTTAAAGTAGAAGCTGCTAGTAGATTGAAAACCACTGGTATGGGCAGAAGGTAATAAAGAGATGGCCCATTCTTATTTAATCCTCATCTCAACATCAACACTCTCCACATGATCTCTCTTCCTCCATTTGTCTGTCTTTGATCCCTCTTTCTCTCTCTCTTTTTTTTAACACAGCGGAATGAAGACACACACACACACACACCCTTTTTGTTCTGGCTGTAGAGTTTGTTTGGAGGCGTAGCTCCAATACAACAGATGGCCCATGCTTCACCTCGTCATTGCTACAGCATGCGGATGCTATGGGGGCATACATCATGTAGATGTACTGCAGTAGCCCAGTAGCCCGTGGTCTGATTTACAGTGGAAGGAAGGGATGGTGGGGGGGGCTATTCATTCATCCAAGTCACATGGACACCCCTCGGATGTTAATCGATGAAGTGGAAAAGATGGAAAACACTCCTCCGAAAGATGGAAAACCCAGATTAAGTGCTGACTCTGACAAAAAACACATGTTGCAGAAGTTGACGCCTGTCACAGATGTATTTTTCTGCCCTTTCAATGCCCTTTGCTCCGTGATTAAAAGAAATTAAAAGAAACAAATTGTATCCACTAATTTGTGGCTGTTCAAACTTTAGTGAGCGTTAGCAGCCCTGACCTGAGGCGTTACACGCTATGTGTTGTAGATCACGTGGTGACGTTGGTCTACAAAATTTGGCCGGCCATTTTATTGAACACTAGGTTTCAGACTTTAATGGGAAATCAGTCTGCAGAGTTTTAGGGCAACAACCAGACAAAAAAAGTTTGCAGAAGATAAAAAGGTTCACTATATCTCTGTTGGTAGTACCTCATATTGGCTGTAAACAATGTGACAGGCTTTATCCCTACAGAAAACAAAGAACTTGACAACCAATACCCTAGGGCCAAACACATCTATAATGTAATTTTGTCAGTGGATCCTGTCATTATATTATCTGCAACATTTCTAGTTGTTTTGTCTGCTGCATTGTTGGTATATTATACCTTGTTGAAAATAAGTTGGTTATTATGTGATGAAGACTTCTAGATTACATTATATGTTTACATGGCTTGATTAATGATAAGCTCATGAGTTGAGCTTGAACATGACACTAGCAAAGGAGTGCAACTCAATACATGGGAAGAGGATGGCCAAAGGCTTTGTTCTATAGAAATCTGAAGTCAAGTCCAAATTCATCTCGGATCCAGAATTCGACAATGCTATAGCCGGGACTTCTGGGGGAGAAATCCACAGTACCTGCGAGGGGTGGATTTAGTCAGGGTTTCCTGTGTTTTTATGGCAATATTTGGCCGGACTCAGAGAAAAACACAGGTGACAAAGTGACAAGATGGAGGTTTCAGAAGTCGAATATAGATGTCCATGTGGTCTAGTGGTAAAGTGTGGGGAGCATGACCCTTACTGGTAATTATCTCCATAACACTTCACTTAACACTTCAATCCATCATACATTATCTTTGTTCATCTTTGTTTGAACATGCATGTAAAGGCATAATTACTAATGTAAATCGGTTTTTGGCACGATACTTACTTCCTTGTTTTCCTCGCAGCCACAGTATGTAGTGGGAAACCGAGGCAGCGCTACTGTTGCGCCTTTGTAGGTGCGTTCCCGGGGAGCTGGGGGGAATGTACCATTTTTGGGGGATGTTTATCTGTTGATTGGTTAATGCGCATTTCCCTATTGTTTAAGGGTTTGTTTTGGTTGATGAGTGGAATGTGTTGCATTGTCTATTTACTATACTATCTATATTACTATGAGATAATAGTTATAATTAATAGTTTAGGTATTTTCCTTCTTTTTATTTATGTTCAATATTTCAGTTAAATGGACAGGGCTAATAGGAGGAGCCAGCCTATAAAGCGAGCTCACTCAAGCCAGTCGGGGGTTAGTTGAGTGATGTAATGTCTTGGTACAGCACCCTGTGTCACTGTGTGGACCCAGAGGGGTATAGCCAGCCCCAGTGCCTTATTTTGTTTGTTTTATTTTCTATGTTTTCCCCA
Organism: Molva macrophthalma; assembly: GCA_027123675.1. NCBI lineage: Eukaryota > Metazoa > Chordata > Actinopteri > Gadiformes > Lotidae > Molva > Molva macrophthalma. Next base: position 18,943,110 of record JAOPJO010000124.1, on the reverse strand, counting down.
CTATAAATAAAATGGACTATTTCTACAAATCCTGCCTCCCTGCTCAGTAAGGCCTCGTCACAAGTCCATCCGTGACAGCCCTGTTCATACAGATTTGAGCTCATCTGCCATCAGACTTCAGATGTTCATCTAGAGTCTGATTTGTGAGACTAAGACCAAAGGAACACAAGACATTTTGATTCTGATATTCTGATATTTATAACAACACACAGTCAATGCCAGGCAAGTTTACTAGTTTAGTAATATGAAGGCTGTACAGAGGTTCTAATAATATATTTATATATTAATATCAAAGCTATACAGAGGTTATTCTACTGTACTAATATAATAATATGAAAGCTATGCAAAGGTCTCTATACTGGGTTCAAAAATAGGATTTTCTCTTACCCACATTATGAGCAGAACATTTGAAACACTGCCATCAAATGGGTTACCACTATTGTGAGCTGTCTCCTCTTACCATTTCTCTTAGCAGGCTAATTAGACAACTGATCCTTCCATTGTGGTCTGCTTTGACAAGAGGTCTGGACTGATGCTGACGAACTAATGTGCTGCCCTTCCTATTGTAATTATACAATAGGAAGGGCCAAGCCGGTCAACCACATAGCTATATACCTGTCAACAACATCCAATTGCCTCCTATCATTTGATAAGAGGAACGCTGTGAAATTGAACCATTTGCTTGAAACCAGAGCTCAATGATGCCTGCAGCTTGGAAGGAGAGGCAGGCGGGGATGAGATGGGCTTCGGGGCAAACGTTCGAGGAAAAGGTTACGGTCTCCCAGGGAATCGTATATCGGTTAATCTTTTGCATCAAAGATAAAATAAACCCGGGGACGCGATGGAGAAAGAAAGAGATAATAAAAGGAAACATGATTTGAATCATCGACTGCTGTCGCAAGATGTCAAGTTCTCTAAGTAGTGTTGATTTTCCCTCGGTGAGACACATTTGGGCTCGTCGACAAATGCCTAATTATACTTCTGATGGTTGATGGTTGATGCTTTTCTGATACACCTTGGCACAGTGGTGCAACAGAGTGGAGCCTGGCTTTGTGGTTCAACATTTTTGGGGGGATTTTAGGGATTTTCCATAGCTTAGAATGACAAAACACCTTATCTAATAAATTAAAGCCAAAAAACACCATGTGGACCAGAAAATACCCCTTTCATTTGTGTCTGCTGAACAATAAACACAGAGCTCTGGGGCTTTAGGCTTATTTATATGGAGAGAGAGAGAGAGAGAGAGAGAGAGAGAGAGAGAGAGAGAGAGAGAGAGAGAGAGAGAGAGAGAGAGA
>JAOPJO010000124.1:18915633-18926760 GCA_027123675.1 Molva macrophthalma | reverse complement strand
CGTCCTCCCCACCCCCTTCATCACCCTGAATAGGAACCTGCAGGATCGATGGACTGCGATGGCTCTGACCTTTGTGGCTAAGGCTCTTTTTCATCTGTCCTCCATTTATCTCAGTCCAAGCTTTTCAACGCAATCTGCAAAGAGCGGCTCCAATTCATCGCGTTCTCCTGAGCCAGCGAGGCCATTTACAAAGCGCCGTCCCGAGATCAGGAAATGTTCCTTGGGGAAGATTGTGTTACACTGCCGCTCCTTCTTCCACTCGCTGCCTTTCAGGAGCGGTGTCGGAGCCACAAGAGATCCCGGCTGGTGTCTGAATGTCTGTGTTTGTTTATTGGGAGTAATGGTAGAGTGGGAAGGGGCTAAGTGATACTCATTCATCAGTCTTGGGTTTTGGGTTTATATAGCTGTGCGTGATTAAAAAGACAAAAAGAAAAGGAAAAAAAAGATGCTTTTACGATACCATTACAAGTGTCTCAGGCGCTAACATAGTGGTACTTTTAAGAGCTCTCCACAGGATTTACATTTAAGCTAATGAAGGCACTTTCACCTTTTAAGTAGCTAGCGATGTGAGGGGAGGGGGTGATGAATGCCTGATCTCCGCAATGTTTTGATTCTACAAGGAAAGAAAGCAGATCAGAAGCAGCTGGTGCATAACAAGCGGGCTTGAAAAAGAAGGGGTGCAAAAGGACAAACTCCACCTGAATTAGCATAATGAGAATGACTTTGAAATCCCAAAAATCAAATGAGCCCTACTGTTCAAACATGTTTTTGCGTCACAAAGAACATGTTTTGCTGTTGCAACAGACTCATTTGAAATAGTTACAGGGAGAAAACTGGACAATCAGCATTTGATACTTCCTATTAAACATTTGCTCCACCTTAATTTTACTGACAGATGGACATTTTTGTTTCTGTGGCTTGTCAAAAAGTTTCACCGTTTTTATCGAAATGGCTGTGTAAACAATTCAAGTGACCACACTGTGAATGTGATTTTTTATTGAAGGATTGTTATGGGATTATGCATTATTTTAGCTAGTGTGAGTTGGATTCAAGAGTCGTAAAGAGAGAGGGCAGAAGCAGCAGACCGAAAAAAGTTTTTGAAACTAAACAACCCCAAAAAAAATGTCCCCTCCCTTTCTGCTCCCTCCCGTTCAACGTTTCTCCACCATTGAGAAGTGTTGCATTCACACACAGGCAAGATTGACAGGCAAGATGGATTCCATGAACCAAGCAGGGAACAGGTTGTTAAGAAATGAGTCGGGAGCGGTGTAAAATCTATATGGGTTCATACAAAGTTCATACAAACGAAACAGATATTCGACTGAGAGTGTGAAATAGAGTATTTCACTCACTATTTGCAGAAGGCGACACTCAAATTAGAGCTCTTAAATCTTACCTACAGTACATTTAACTGCAGTCAATGTACAAATGCAGTCCACTACTACCATTCGTGCTATTCAATATAACCCCTATTATTAGTATTTTATTAAATTATTATTAGTATTTTCACACTAATAATACCTTGGCTTTCACCCTGTTTTGCAACAAGAATAGAGGCAAGTGGAATAATGACTTCAAGAAGACCTTTCCAAATGATACATCCCAGTACAGGGAAAGAGAGAGGGAGAGAGAGATGGAAAATAAATTGAACAATGCATTTCTTACTATGTCCTTTGAATCTTTCCTCAATTAGTTAACCATCAAATTACACATTTTAGGAGAGAAAGAAAATAGGAACAGTGGTACTGTGGGAAAATATGCTGACATGTTAAAATCCTCAACAAGGTAGCTATGTACTTTTAAGTTGCCAAGTAACAACAGTCACACCTGTGCTAATAATTAGCAGACATATAACTTCTGGCATAACTGAATGAACATTTATGGATTACCAACAAAAAGTTGAAATACTTTTTCCTAATTGTCAAGCTTTTTGATCAACCCAGCATCAGCACTATCGCGTAAAGGAGCAATTCGGAATTGGGGCCAATCGTGATGTCTGATGACGTAGTTGAAGAAATCGCTCAAACACTTCCTGTTAGGTTATACTGATGTACCATTAGTTTTGGCTACTCGGTGCTGTTGTAGATTATGACATAATTTTGAAGTACCTACTGCCACATTACAGGCCAGTACAAGCCACCGTAGCTTCTCCTACCTCGTTGGAAAGGGAAAGGGCAGGGGGGGGAGGGGGTATTCAGTTGGTTGCAATCTGGATCAATCTAGATGCCACATGATCCTACACACTGCACCTTTAATGCTGAACCATGAACCTTGTCTTTTTTTTCTTCTTCCAACCAAAGACAACTTTGGCACGTCTCGTTCGGCATGCCTTTTAAAAATTGTATTAAACGCTAAATTCTAGTAGTGACTTTCATTTTCCATATAACGACAGCTTTGCCTAGTAAAAAAATATCTGACTGTTTGTTATAAGTGCATAATTGTAAGTAATGTTTGAAGATTATCTAACATTTTATATTTTTAAGTCATTAAACATCCGTTGAGCCTTTGACAAAACACTTTCTGATACCTGTGTATGCTATTACTAAAAAAAGCTATGTTTGCTAGAGATGGTTGGATATTAGGGTAGAGATGGGCTAGTTATTTTCCTTTAGTCTTAGTAAAGATGAACAACTGTAATAGTTGTCCCCAGGGCCCAGTGGAAGATCATTACTTTGGCTGCTGCAAACACCCCCCCACCCCCCACTTGGTGTATATGTGTTGAGCAATGTATTTAGCTTATGGCAATTATTCACTGTTGCTACATTTGCTTTGTCACTCATAATCCCCTGCAACCAAAGTCATTCTGTGGTGATGTAATTACACCGACGGTGTCATCCAGTGAACTGTAGAGTGTAGGAGGGAGTCTGCACAACGGACATCAATACAGCCCTCTGAGGCAGGGCGTAATTAAATTACATGTTCAACTGAATCCAATTAATTTGAATGTTATGACCGTTACGGCGAACTGCAGCCTAAAGTAAAAGTAGGTTGAAAAGATTAGCTTACATATTAAAAAGGACCTTGTTGGTGTATTTCTGACTTCTCTGTATTACTGGGAGATATCCCCCGTGTTTAATATTCACAATTGTATTCTTAGCTGTAAATCCTGTTTATTTTATTAGGTTTAGTTTTTCATTTCTCGTGGAGCCTATTTGATTACCTTCCATCGCCGTCCATGCCATTAAAACAAAAGGGTTGCAAGCTGAAAGTCGGTTGTGGGTGGACAGACAGAGAGAGGAAGTAATGAACTGAAAATGTAAACAAACAGGAGAACACAGAGGGACCAAACAAGCATGGTGTAGCTGAGAAGACAAAAGCTGAGAACTGCAGGGGCCTTACTATGTGCAGCATGAGGTAGTCCCCGAGGCCAGGTGCACTGTCGATGCGGACCAGGATGCCTTCCTTCAGGGAGGTGCTAAAGCCCACGGTGAGCCTGTCTGTGCGGGTGCTGGGCCTCTCGTTGGCTGGCCACCTGAACGTGATGAGGCCTCCGCCCTTCCCGAAGATGTACGTTGTCCCAGCTGAAGGAGAATCGAGATGGAAGAGAAGAGGATGTTGAGTGTTGGACACCACTTTATATTTTTATTTATTTTAAAGTTAAACAAGTTTAAAGTAAAATGTACTTTTATGGCTGAAACTGGTGTTTCTAACAAAACATTAAAGCTATGGCATAACCCTTATTTTTTAGTTTTACAGAGCTGTAAATGATGATGGTTCTAACTTGAAATGCACTTTCTAATGTACTTTACACAACCAAATAAATAGAAGAGAATGTTCAGAGAGCATGTGCACACAGATCTGCACAATAGAGAAAGAGAGATAGAGCAGAATACTGAGCATGATAGCGGAAAAGAGAGATACCATACCACTTTCAGACTTTGGATTATGGCAGCTAGAAGATCTTTTTTTTTTAAAAAGCTGGCCTACTCTGTGTGTGTGTGTGTGTGTGTGTTTTTGTCTTTGTTTGCGTGTGTGTCCGTTCATAACTTTGCACAACAATTGCACAAAATGAATAACTGGCTATTAACATGCTCACACATAATGTAAGTTACCTATATTTAGATGTGTACCTTATTGCTGTTGATATAATACATTTCAATATTTCAATATACCAATCATGATGATGTTCACAGAGTTCTTCCTGCCAATGCTCTAACGACATTGAGCATGGATCACTTTATACATTCCCCATTGTTTGTTGTTAGTCTAGCCAGCTGGCTTTGTGTTGTACCCTTGACTTCTAATTGTGTATCAATTAGTTAGATAGAACAAGTAGAACGATAGAACATCTGGCCTTGCATTTGCATTTGACTGTCGCCATTGGGAGGACTCGATTGGAAGTATGCCATGGTTTTTCTTTTAATGGTCATGGTTTTCTTTTTTCAGCTTGGATTTTGTTCAATGGCTGAGTTGGATTTTATTGTCGGAGTGGCATGAAGTACGGTTTCACTGTGTGGTGGAATCCGGACGAGACGCTGCAAACTCATCATTGTTTACACGGTTGAGTAGGACCTCCGTCGTCTGGGTGGGAATTTAAATTCCCAGCAACTCATCATTGAACTGTGTTCAAACTCTTAGCTGAGCTGACTTGCTAATACAATTGCTGGGGGATAATTCTCTGTTTGTATCTCCTCCAGGGAAGCATTGAGTTGCACTATATTGCTGAATAATGTATGCAATCATTACTCAATTAATTAGTGAAGACACAGTTGGGCTGTTACTTAGCTCCCCTCAAGGGATATTCAGGTGTTAGGCAACAAGATAGTGCCAAAGAGGAATGTATAGTGACAACGTTAAAAGGGTTATATAGAAAGAATATAAAAAAGGTTGCATAATCAGCAGGACTATTTCTGAGACATGCGATGGCTGTCCTTTGTAGTATTTAATGCAGCTATGATGCAGCTATGACAGAAAATTATTTAAATGTTTGGGCAAAAGTTAGTTTTCTGTCACATACCATAACTGATTGAACCGATAGAGCTAAAAAATGTCAGCCTTCAGATTGAAGCAAACTCACAAACTGTGTCCAGTGTGTGGTAATTCATTAAAAAATAATAGCAAGCTTTGCCTTTAGGACAGCATTGGCTAAATTCTAAAGATCCCTGTTGTTACGTCAGTATTTTTTAGTCTTACGCCAATAAGCTGTCACCTTTGACCCCACAAAAAAAAAAGATGTGTAGAGGCGACACTCTTTGGGACATTAGTGCACTTTTGGATACATTTCCAATAAGCATTTAGCTTTTAAAGGGAGATGTAAATTCACAAGATGACAGACAATTTGTGCAGATAAAAGGCTAACAGCGCTAACTGCTAACAGCTCCACTTACAAGGTGATGTTATGCATCTCTGTGTAATGCATTAAGCAATATTTGGCATTAAAGCTACTAATGGGGTTCAAAACATTCAGATCTGGCATCAGCACAATTAAGATTTCTCAGGCTGATTATCTTAAAATAAGCCAAAACCAAGAATCCATTAAGAACACTTTCACCAGTGTCTTGGAGATGACACATGTAACACCTTTTGATAATCAAATTTTCCCCTCAAGAACATTTTAAGACTAATTCACTAATGGTCGACCCCAAACCATTCACACAACCGCTATACAAGTTACAGACTTTTTCTACTCAATGCAGCATACAACAATTTACATAAAAAAGTTAAACTTGTGTAATTGGACATGCAATCTACCAGAAAGCACATCCAGAAATGGTTAGTCTGACAGTTTAAATTATTATTTTATCAGTCAACTCATGACAACCTACCTCAAGAGATTATTCTAGAGAAAGATGAATCTTATTAAAAATATATCTTGTGCAAATAACGTATTTTCTGCTCTCCATCATGTATCATGATGAACATCATGTTCACAGGATAAACATAAAAACTAATTTATGGTCCCGTGATAATTTAGTTGACGTTGGATTCACGCTGCATGACAAATGAGTGTGGGTTTGCATATGATTTCAAACATGCTATTATTTCAGAATTACAATCACTACCCGAGCTTAAAGAGCAATTGAACCCAAAGCCTTTTTTTGTTGCTTTAAACGTGGTAATATGTCTTATATGATCGTGAACATCAGCGACGTGTGAGGATATGTGGAGTATGGAAGGCCATTAGGGAAAATAACGTCTTAGAAATGTTGCGTTAACACAACCGAATTTTGCTTGTTAACACGTAGTGTTTGGTCGCGTTAAAGCGTCATATTTTGACGTGTTAACGCAGCAAAAATTGACATGTTAACACATTAGGTCTCATTTTGGCGTGTTAACACGCAAATGGTCTGTCACGGACAACGGGTTTTTCCATTCTTAGCTTATAGGGTGTGAGAAACATTACAGCATAAAGCTAGCAATGTATATGTAGCTGCCAAAGCAGCTTGGATTGTTTCCTCATCATCCGATGTTGCTCGTCTAATACATTCCCTAAATGTGTGGTTTCATAAGACAGGAAGTTCTTCAGCGCCATCAACAAGTTTCTTTGAACATCACCGTCCCCCGCTGAAAGTTTCAATCGGCTTCTTCTAAAGCCGTAACACTTGCGTAGATGCCCACATCAGTAATTTATGCACAGCGTCATTCATTTATGCACAACGTGCTCCCTTGCGTTGTTGTTGTTGACATCGTTGACAGAACCTCATCATGAATATGTATAACTGCCTTGATTCATGGTCCCTCATTGGCCCGTCCAGAAGATGCACGTTAACTTGTCAATTTTTGTTGCGCTAACACGTCCAAATATAAAGTGTACACACGCAAAAATACTGTCATGTTAACTTGACATTTCTGAGGCGTTATTTGCGCTAATGGTCTTCCATAGTGGAGCTCCGTCTGAGCAGCGGTTTATTTTGATGTCAGCGTTCGACTGAGGATTAGCTTCTCAGTATAACGCTCTTTACAAATTCATACACAACGACGGTACTAAAAATGTATCACAAAGTTGAGGTGGGTTTGACTAAAAGTGTGCATGCATCCTTCCAAATACATTACTATTTTCAGAAGACTTGTCACTGACAGGTCAAACTTAGTCAGGCCTGTTTTTGAAAGATGGATGGGACAACAGTCTTTTTTCAGCAAGACTTTGAATTTAGTCGCACCGATGTGCTTGCAACTAATAATGGTGAGTAAAGAGGCCAGAGATAAAAAAAGAGAAAACCAAATAACCAAAAACAGCCAATAAATAGAAAAGCAACTTTTTTAGGGAGTGAGGGAAGGTGAGTTTATCCTGTGAAATTTTAAATTTGTCACCAGAACACCAAGTCCACTGTGGCAGCAGAAAAACCTGCCGAATGCAGAGGGAAGAGATGGGCTTTTGATAGGAGCTGCTTCTGTATCCACCACCCCTGAACCATTTAAAGAAAGTCATTTTCGAAAGAAACAACTCCCTGTTTCTCAGAAGGTATATCTTTCACACCTAACACAGCAGGGGTTATGGTGTGCTCAATTTGGCGTGCAAAAATGGAGTGCTGGTGAGAAATCTGTTGTATTTTTATAGAGCTCTGGCCTACCTCAATATTGCAAAGCAATGGGTTGGGGTAAGAATTACGATTCAGCCATGACAAAATGAGAATCCTTCACACTATTGTTTTATTATGATACTCATTGTTCCTCCACTATTTAGTGCTCACAAAAAAAAGAAGACACAATTTGACAAAATGTGATCAAGTGCACTCATCTGAGCAGACAATATAAGCAGCCAATGTACATCTGATCTCCTATTATTATATATATTGTAAACTATATGTTCTACCTTCGGTGAGGTTATTTTCCATAGTCATGAAATTAGCCTTAAAATGCATGCATCATGGGATAGTATTGTTTCTTCTTCTTTGGTGGCGGTGAGATGGTTACATGTAAATTGATTGTTTAATCTTGGATTTTAGCTTAATCTTGGATATAAAAGAGTCATGAAACAATTACTGGAGCTGAGTGATGATGAACCAAGCCTGGGAGCACTGCATTCCACACACAGCTGGGCGCCGTTGCTATTGTTTACAAGTCATAGAATACAACAGCTTGCCTCGCCATCTGTACAAGCATGAGAGGGAGCCAAGGTGGCACCATTTTTTGACAGAGATAAAGCCTTTTTGAGACATTTCATTTTGAAGCATTTGCTCCTGCCAGGGGTTGCTGCGGGACAGTTTTTAAATGCTGCCGTGACAATTTCCCATACCTAATCGACAATAGGGGGCTTCAAAAGCGCTTTGGTTGGAAAGCCGGTTCACTTAGAACAAGTGACACCATCAGCAGTCCTATACCTATAGTAAACACAATATTCTCCTGTGTAAGTAAGTGCGATTACGGTGTCAAAAGTGGGTAAGGGAGAAAGCCTGTAACGGTGTTAATAGATAATAACAGGATAGATGCACCAGTATTTTATAACCCTGCCTTTCAAACTGTTTAAAGTTGGTCCAACTGTTGTTCTTTTATCCACACTCAGAAGCAGAGAAGAAGGCCAGAAGAAGACAAGTGTTGCGTGCCTTTCTGTGGGTCTGTGTTGAAGTGTCCCAAGGGACTGATCCTAACACCAAGGGCAGTGCCGTTTAGTCTGGCAAATGCTGAGCTGGGGATGCCCCCTTATAGAGGGTCAATTGCAACAGAATTCTTATTCTAGAAAACGGAGAAAAAGCCTCTTAAGTCTGCAACCATGGAAGCCGTCCGATTGGATGAGACACAATTTGTAAATAATATTGCTGTACCAGTCCGCTCGGTCAACACATTAGTCAAACTAAGCAATAATTTCTAGACATGGAACTGTGAGTGTTTGGAGGGACAGCATTTTCCAGTCTAGCAGGCACCTGCACCTGGACACTATTTTGATCATTTCACGGACAAGCAGCTTAAATAGTGCGTGGTTATTTGTCTCACACTCTTTTTTTTTGTGTCTCGTCAGTGTGGAAGAAACCCTTTGTACCTTGACTTGGAAACTGGCCCTAATAACAAATCTCAAAATGTTTTAATATAAAGGTTTAAAGGAATAATACAGGCTAAAACACTTTGACATTGTTATAAAACGTCTAACAACGTCTAACAATTACTATTCATTCCAGGGTTTACTTTTCAGATAGGTGTAATGTTGTATTCTATTGTTATTTGAAACTTGTCACTGATTGTCGTGTCAGGACCGCGATCCGCTCCAGTGTGCTATTTTCCTAGGTTACCCAGAATGGCTTTCGCTACCCCCGCTTGACATCAGGAGGCAACATTCAGTACATGTTAAATTAATAAATGTAATAAATGAATCAAACGTATTGTAACGATATGCATAATAGGCATTATTGTTAATTGTAAAAGCTAGACATTTGACAGTATGCTACTATGATACAATACTACACACGGGCGGTCACATTTCAGTGACGCATTCCAGAACACTAAACAGCATTTTTACAGCGCTGGATTTTGATCCTGTACCCCTCGCTTTGGAGAAAATCGAATTGTCCCAAACCGAAAAACGAAACCTTTCAAAGAGTTTTAGCCAATACTTTGGTGAACATTTCGGTATAGAGCTATCGCTGAGGCTAGCAGGTTTATGCTCAAACAGAAAAAAAGGGATATCCAATGAATCGCTGCCCGACTGGTCTGGGCAGCATGTCAGAACCTAGATGCATCACCATATCTGGGCTCCCCGCTTCCAGAATAGTGGCAACCACTGTTCCTCTTCGAATCGAATTGGCCCAGAATAAATGTGTGCATCCTCTTACTAAATGACTGATTTCTCCACATAAGAACGTAAAAAAAAAAGTAATATGAAATGAGTGAGACTGAGTGCCTGAGTTGTTGTCATATGGGAATGAAACTAATATCTGATACTTCTGGTTGATGCTACAGTGATTTGAAGACATACTCTCCTATTAAACCCCGCAGTAGTTTCTACAGAAATCGAGTATAGCCACGGCAAAGTGAAATACTACACAAAACAGTAAAATAGGACATGGGTTGCTTTGTATATCACCAATAGACATATCTTACCAATGTCAAAGTGTTTCAGCCTGTCGTTTTACTTTAACACAAATGTCCTCACAAACATACATATCTAACTATCTCTTCTATCTACCTATCTCTATGCTAACTTCAATAAAACACTGGTGACCCAAATCACACCTTCACACACACTCACACACAATGTGTGTGAATTCTGGTGGCTGCTTCAATGGCTAAAGTAAAATAAGCAGATGCAAATCAGGAGTTTGTAGCACGCTGGAATGCAGTGGAAGTATCCAGGGCTGTTGGTGCAGCGAAGGATCAACAGCTAACAAAAAAGAGAGAGAGACAGATTGGCAGGGGGTATCTACAGAGGCTGAAAGATAAAAGCTGGTTAAGGGAACGATAGAGAGAGAGAGAGAGCCAGACAGAGACCGAGAAAGAGAGAGAGTGAGTGAGAGAGAGAGAGACAATGGGGAATGGGTAATCCTCTGGGCGTGAGTCATAAAGACTGCGGCAATTTTCTCTCTCTCCCTCTCTCTCTTTGTCTCTGTCCAACTATTCTACTCTATTTGCCTATTCTTGCCTTCCTAAATCTGTCCATCCATTCTGTCTCCACTCTCAATTCATAGTTTGCTTGGCACGGGAGCTGTTTGACTTCACTTCCTTCCCTTTATCCTCGTCTACTCTATTCTGTCTCTCTCTCTGTCACTCGCTCGCACCTTCTGTGTTTGTCTCCAAACTGTTTTCCCTCTGCCTGCCTCCCTCTGTTTGTGTACTTTTAGATGTATTTGTCTTTCGTTCACTCCCTCTGTCTGTTGAATGTGGTTGTTTACTGCGACAAGTGCCTGTCTGGCCCCCCCACCAAGTGGCACACTCTCTTTTTGGTTCAACTTTTTACAACAATTTTTCCCGAGTTTTACGGTCTGTCTGTCTCATTTTACAATTGATTCTATGCATTGTCATTGTCGGCATACACACACACACACATACATCCCTTAACTTTTATTCCCTATTCCCTGTCATCCGTTAAGAGACATGCTGCACTGACCCTCACTTCTCTCTTATGACAGAAATGTCACCGCAAACAAATGTGTGTGTGTGTGTGTGTGTGTTTGGGTGTGCTTGTGGGTGAGAGAGAGAGAGAGAGAGAGAGAGAGAGAGAGAGAGAGAGAGAGAGAGAGAGAGAGAGAGAGAGAGAGA
>JAOPJO010000124.1:18909891-18915533 GCA_027123675.1 Molva macrophthalma | reverse complement strand
TCTCTCTCTCTCTCTCTCTCTCTCTCTCTCTCTCTCTCTCTCTCTCTCTCTCTCTCTCTCTCTCTCTCTCCATCTCTGTCGTCTTGGGCCATGAGTGTGTTTCACTCTGTTTTTTTTTTCCTTACTTACCAAGTCCAATAGTTCCGACCCTTTCTTCCATTTCCTCTGTCAATCTCTCCTCCCCCGCCAACACAATCACCAGACCCCTTTCTTCCGGTATTCCCAGGACACTCGATGTTCAAGGAAACACATAAATAACTTGTGTGTGTTTGTGTGTGTGTGTGTGTGTGTGTGTGTGTGTGTGTGTGGAGTGTTTGGTATAGTTGCCCTAATTGACACAAACGCAAAAGCCCCCCTGGAGGGTTGACCTACAGCCACCCTCCCAAATCCCACCCCCGCCTCACAAACGCACATGCACGCACATGCACACACATGCACACACATGCACACACATCCCCAGGCTCCTCAGCTGACCTCACCACGGCTCTGTCGGCCCAGCACAGAGCCCTTAGGTGGACCACTTAACAGCAAGGCAGGTGAGGATGGAGGTGTGTGTGTGTGTGTCTGTCTTTGTGCGTCTGTGTGTGTGTGTGGACAATGTGGGAATATGGATCAGTCAAGAGGATCTGTTACAGCAGTGGAAAAGTGTCCAAATTGGATGTCTCCGGTGTCCTGGCCCCGTGTGCCTGTGTATCAGTCTGTAAGGCGGCCCGGTTCTTTGCTCTGCTAACATTAGTCTGCTCAGGCTAATATTGACCTTCTCCGCTCTCCTAGTTGTTGCTAATGGCTATTTACATTGGCTGGCGAGGGCTGGTGGCCGCGGGCGCGACAGAGGTGTGATTACATGTTGGGGGAACCTCAGACACACCGTGATAACACAGAGAGATAAGCGCTCGTATCCCAACATGCACCTGGGGAAAACAAGCTAGCCCTGCTGATACGCCTCACCGCATCAATATCATTTATGGCTCTCAATTGTACCTCTGCAGTCCTGCCCCTGGTTTCTTTGTTCCCCCTTGTTGTGAAAGACAGATCGTACATAATTTACTCTGCCAGTCGTCCATCTTGCATCCATTGATTCCATCTCAAATGTAACTTTGAGATGGCGGTGGCTCCATCAGGAGGTAATGACCCCGCGGGTCAATACGTTGAGCGGCGCTGGTGATGTGTAGATTGAATGTGCGCTTTTATTGGAGGGAATGCTCCATTAGGGCTGCCTTGGTGGGTGGGAGGGGGGGGGGGTCACATCTGTCATGGCGTTCCTTCATCCGTGACGGGAACAGAGTAGAGGGACAAAGCGTTCCGCTCGTAAATTCATCAACCTCCCCTCTTCACCTCAACCTCACTGCCACCACGGCTCCGTTATCTCCCCCTTAACGGGCTCTGTGATGGGAAATGAGGAACAGAGAGGATAGAGAGAGAGAGAGAGAGAGAGAGAGAGAGAGAGAGAGAGAGAGAGAGAGAGAGAGAGAGAGAGATTGAGTGTGACAGCATGCATATGCATTTGAAGGCCACATTACACCTTGGTGGTTTAATGTATTTATGTTGTGAGTGTCGGTGTCAATAACAGGGAGTGTCCATATCTCTAAATCTTTCCATTAGCCTGTCTATAACTGGCATCGAGAAAGAGCAGGAGAGGCTTAGCGGAATCCGTCATTTGCCAAAAGAATAAAAACACATGGCTTGATCAACCCAGACCCTGACTGAATACCGTTCACACCCAGCGTATAGATGGGGAGGATCACACCCAGCGTATAGATGGGGAGGATCACACCCAGCGTATAGATGGGGAGGATCACACCCAGCGTATAGATGGGGAGGATCACACCCAGCGTATAGATCGGCGGGTTCACGCCACCAAATCTGTCAATCTCTTGCTTGCGATATCGGAGACACTGTTAAGGCAAGGTTGATGAACGTCGTTTTTTTTTTGCTTGCATTTTACAAAACACAGCTTATATAAAGTATAATTATATAAGTGACCAAATCACCTAATCGATTTTTTGCACAGCATACAGAGCTTATCCAAGTTATTTAATCCCCATTGTGATACAAGTCAGTAAGCCCGGATTTAAGAATTTAACAATAGATAACTTTCCAATGACCTCCAACCATCCACAGACTATTATTATTATTATTTATTTGTATTCATGAAGGTAGATGAGAGAAGAATCTGAGAACAGACAATACACAATCCAAGCCAAAGACGAATGTGAAATATGAATATGAAAATAGGGAAAGAGAGTGAGAGAGCATGCAGGAGAAATAGCAATAGCGTTATAAGGAACCAACATTGTCAAGTTTGTGCCCAGTGAGAACTCACATTTATAAAATTCAGTAGAATTTATGACATCATCAGTCATCTAGCCCACCTGAACTGAATAAGTCAGTTATTGGTGTGCCTCCCCATCCATCTCCTAGCGGTGTGTGTATGTGTCTGTGTGGTTGTGTGTGTGTGTGTGTGTGTGTGTGTGTGTCTGTGGTGTCTGTGTGTCTGTGGTTTTGTGTGTGTGTGTGTATCTGTGTGTGTGTGTGTGTGTGTCTATGTATATCATGATGTTCGTATATGTTGCTGAAAAAGCAATGACTTCTTGACTGAAAGATGGCTGCACTGAGACGGAGCTCCGGGAGGGCGAATGGGAGGGAGACAGAGAGAAGAGGATGAAACATGGTGGGAATAGAGAGGTGAAGGACTCACTGACACACACACGCACCACCATAAGATTAACCACCGAAAGAGTTGCTGGTACTTAAAATGGATCTAGATCAGCACCTCGACCTGACCCCCCCCACATACACAAACACACACACACACACACGCACACACACACAGTCCCTGAACAACAACAGTGTATGCAGACGTGCTGAGCATGCAATCGTTCCACACACACCTCAATGCCAGAAGGAGACACATACACCAGAACAATGGCCCCCCACGCCTGAGTGGACAGTAGCTCGCCTGACCGTGAATCATCCAGCTGCCAATATGATGATCTGTTTGACTTGGCTCCCTCATGGTGCCGCTTCACATGGTGCTCAATTCACCATAAAGACCATAAATACAAACAGGAAATGTACAGAGGAGGTAATATAAAGTACTTATTCCCTCGCACTAAGGCGAAGGGGGAAAGAGCAGATGGACTATTAATGAGGAAGCCAAAGAAACTAAACTGTTTACCCTGTGAGAAGATCAGAGGGGTTGCGGACGGAGTGGAGAAAAAGAGATTGGAGGGATGTTTTCTAGATCGCACACCATCCCTCTGAATTAACTTTATTGAACAAAACAACACGGGTGCTACCATGGGTGCTCCTTTTGCCAACAAACAAACCCCATTCCCCCCAACAGCCACTTTCAAGTTTTGCTCAGTTTTTCCCTCACTCGGTAGATTAGTGGAAATCAATAGGGGCCAGAAGGTGTCACTGACACATGCACCATTATCAAATTGCGGCCTGATTTTTGTTCCGTGGCATCGTAATTATACAGTGATTTTCCACCTGAGCGGATGGCCAGCTTGACAACAGCTGGTTTGGCTGGCAGGAAATGGCATTGGCGGGTGCAGCACAGGTTGAGCTTGTTGGAAAAATGTAAAAAGAAAAAGACAAATGAAGGTTCATGCCAAGATAATTAAATAGGATACCTACATCCTTTATGCAAACTTCATTTAGACGCAATGAGAACAGCAGGGAAAAATGTGCAGATGATATTCAAAAGACATTTGAAGACATTTTCTCTGATAATGTTTTTAATGTTGTATTTGCTATTTGTATTCTATCCGGTCCATTTATTTGCTGATGTAGAGAAGCATTTTTGTCCAGTTTTGTCCATTGAATAGAAGTAGGAGGTTGTTTGATCCATGACTGCGCTAAGGATCTAAAAATAAATTCACCACCAGTTTCACATAGGATTTCAATCTTTTCAACGGAAAGAGATTTCTTCAACTTCAATGGAGGGTCTTATTTCTTCATCAGAGCTTCTCTAAAGCTATGGAATAGCTAACCACTTGTACAACTCTGTTGCAGTCAATGCTAGACAAGATGAAGGTGAGAAGAACTGTTTTATTTAAACCAGAACTGACTTTGAAAACCAAGTCCAGTCTTTACTTTTTCTGGAAAAATAATGCCCACAACTGTATAACTACTTGTGTTTCATTAATTACCTTGGTCCAAGGTGTGAAACAAATGAATATAAACACAAAATAACTACCTTTCAAAAAACGCTGTCTGTTATGTGTCGATTCGACAGTGATGGCTCTGTGGAACGGATTTTTTTCTTCCTATACCCACAATGCAGTGCTCTCATCGAGAATGTGCCATGCAGCGCCGTGTCAGCGGGGGGGAAAACAATGCAAAACTTGTTCCCTCTTGCACACCTTGTGAGCGGCAAGCCTCACAGCTAAATCTAAGCAGCTGACTTTCTTTTATGTTACTCTCAGTCCCTACAGTAATAAAAGCTTCCCCGCAGCCAATGCCCGATAGCATACAAATTTCACTGGCTTTCAACAATGATAAACACATTCTTGTAAGCTGGGGCCCAGAGAACTAAAAAGTGTCTTTAGCTTTTCATAACGTAAACCTGGCTGGCAACCTAACCCCAACTTGTGAAACAAGCAACAATTGGAATGTATTAACAGAGCTTTTTGTTAATAATATACAAAGTAAATGAATCTATAGAAGACGTACAGAACTTTATGACATATTTTAATCGAAGCTTAAGCAGTTGGACGACAGCATTGACGAAAAGTACCCGAGGGCATCACTAGACGAGCTACATGCCCAATTCCTTAATAAAAGTTGAGTTATAGCAGTTTATTGACGCCCCTATGGTACCCAAAGCACTCACAGGTGGACAGGCTCATCCCTGACTGTGCACTGCTGACTGGAACTAAGCATGTCCACCTGCCAATCCCCACCCCTTTTCGTGCTGTGCATTAGAGGGAGATTCTTTGCGAGTATTGCTTCCTCCCGTCATCATTTCCCAGCCCTTCAGCGGTGAGCGCAACTCGGGGCAGGAAGTCCGGAAAACTGGAAAGGTGAGACACTTATTGCTCAGACAGGAATCGTGTGAACGAGGGCTTTCAAGATTGAAACCCTATTTTAAAAAAATAACTCAACAGAAACAGAGGGGGGGAGATGTCCCGGTAATTGGACACGTCCGCAGTACGGCTAAAAGCGCCAAACAAGCACAGACACGTCGTGTCAACATCATCTCTCACAACATCTGAGTGAGAAGGGAGCCATTAGAGAGGGAATAAAGCAGGCGGAGAAGGTGAAGTCAGGCTCAATTTCACACTCATTTTACGCACTATTCCAGGATCAAAGAGCCAAAATCGAATCCGACCGCCAGACGCTTTGTCTTGATGATTCCCTGTTGGTTCTGGGTAATAAGCAAACGTGATGCAGGGTGGACTTCTGAACTGCTGCAGGAGCCAAGCATCCCTCAAGGGCAACTCTACCTTGAGACAACAGATGTGGAGAAGGGGCACACAGGACGGGCACACATGCTCTGCCAAACATTTGTCTGATGTACGGATGCAGATGCGGACATTAAGCACCGAATAAATGGACAATTTGATGCTATGATTGGTAAAGGGGCCAGACCTTTAGACCATGTGGCAACATTCCACACCATTTAGTTTTTAATA
>JAOPJO010000124.1:18888630-18902929 GCA_027123675.1 Molva macrophthalma | reverse complement strand
ACACACACACACTCACACACACACACACACACACACACACACACACACACACACACACACACACACACACACACAGCCCTGGATAATGCTAATGAGCAATGAGTCTTTGAAAGGCAGATAACACTGAGCACAATAACTAAACTGTGCGCGCAAACCCAAACGTACACACACACAAACACACACACACAAACACACACACACACACACCCACACACAGACGGTGGGAGCCGACTGTACTTGACTGTGCGCATTAAGGCCATTATAAAAACAAAACGGTGGCCACCCCTCCTGCCACCTTTGTGTTTGGCAGAACAATGTTTATTCATTGTGTAATACAATATGTTAATATTGTGTGGGTGTAGCCATTCCTAAAGCACATTCGGGAAATCACTCCCACACAATTCACTCCAGTGCCACAAAAATATGTATATGCAAAGTAGCAAGTGCATTTATCTCCTTGGATATGGAACACAATATAGCATTGTCTGTGGGGAATGTTTAGCAATGATTGTATTTTATATAGAAATGGAAGACTTGGACGTCATTCATGTTCTAGATGTCTACTTGCATGCTCATATAAGTGCTAAGGAGAAGAAGAGGGGGAAAAAAGCTGAATATATCAACTAGAAGTAAAGAAGTGAAGAATGGTGGCCAATTTGCTTTGGAATAATTTGCTTAGGAATTATGGAGGACTGTTAATGTGTGTGTGTGCGTGTGTGTGTGTGTTTGTGTGTGTGTATACACACTTGATTAACGATATTCCATTTTTACAGATGTAGCAGCATGTAAATTAAATCAATTTGCACTAATGTCCCGAGCCAACGTGAAATATCTATATTGGATACTTTACATGCTGCTTGCACATTAACACTACATTGACTGTCACATGTAAACTGCCAGTGCAGGCATACACACACGCTCACACACACACACACACACACACACACACACACACACACACACACACACACACACACACACACCTGGAACTCTGGAGCAGTAGCATTACTGTTCTGCTCGTAAGCATAGCAAACGAACATAATTGCTGCAATTAGCCTACATCACAATGAGGATCAAAAGGTGTCCCATCGCAATCACTGAAGCTCCCATTTATCCACAACCAGCTAAATAATAGACTGACTTAGTGACAGCAAATTAACAGTTATCGCTCTGGAAAACAAGTACGCAAACAACTTGTTGAATTGGCCAATCTTTTAACAAAGCGTTATAGAGAGTTATAAACACGTGGGAGTGGAAACTGTTGAACAACGCTTGGTCCTATCAAACGGACACTCCTAATTAAAGTAAAACAAACTTGATGACATGTGAAATAGATGAAGTTTCACTGGAAATGTATACTCAACTAATTCATTAAACACCAAAGACAACCAACAATAGCCATTGTGTTTCACCTGGTTCAGTACTACCACTACTTAGGTCTACAATTGCGTGCATACACAAACTTTGTGTATGTGGTGAGCCATGAACAGACTTTATCGTTTAAATATGTGCCATAAGGAGTACCCAAATATGTTCCCTCTTCTGTTGACCGTTGTCATGTTTAGTGGGACATGAGCATGAGTTGGACTGCAATGTTGGATTCACTCAGGATGCGTCTTGTTTCTTTATGAAATGTACTCATTGGATTAACATCAAATCCATTATGCATTGTTGGATTACTGTTCAAGGTCATTAGGAGCATTAAATGCCTTCTGTATATCCAAGCACAAGTGACTGTGCTTTTGTGGAATCTTTATCTTGGTCAAAACTCCACCGGTCGTAAAGAGGTTCCTCTTTGAATTATTTATACAAAGAGATCTCTATCCCCCTCAACACGTTCACTAGAGTTGGTGAGGTGGGGCCGAAACTCAACTGAACCTCTTGAGAAGATAGAATATTTCCTCCTCCACAAAGTAAGGTTCCTTCCAAAGCTATTTTCTATCATGGGCTCTTAGTTAAGTCAGAAATGTGTGTGTGTCACACAGATACACACACGGACACACACAAACAAACACACACACACACACACACACACACACACACACACACACACACACAGAGTCTCCTAACTCTGATGTTCTTATCAGCCTACTGGAGCGAGAGAGTGGAAGGGGGAGACAGCCGCGTCAGCTTCCTTGTACTGATCCAGAGGGGATGCACCTATGCTGACAAAAAACACAGGAAAACGCGTGCGTGCACCCCCCCACACACACACACACAGCGCATTATCTAATCTGGTGTGGAACCATATCGTTCACCATTGTCCTCGACTAACCCCATCAGGTTGTCAAACCGACTATGTTGTACCCTCCTGTGGCATTTGTTTTGTCCGGCCCTTATTTTGTTAACCAAGTACATTGGTATCTTGACACCGTGCTGGCACTCATAATTACAGTGTAGGCATGTTCATGAAAGTCATTAGAGAGTAAGTGAGCAAAAATCTAGTAGAAGTTTTTTAAGTGCAAACAAAGCAACCCCTTTGTACTCACTGATTTACTGCGGGTGTAAATATATATAATTTTGTGTGTGGGTGTGCGTGTGTGCGCATGCGAGCGTGCACAGAGATCAACTGAGCTCTGGTAAGAGAAGGTTAAGGTCCAGGGTACGTAGGTAGACTGCAGATAAAGCGTGATCCAGGACGAGGACGAAGACTGTGCTGCGGGAGAAGGCTGCAGCAGAGGGCATCCCCAATCCTTGTGGATCCTCCAAGCCATTGGAGGATGCTGGCTGTCCTCTGTTGTGAGGAATGAATCCAAACTACATACATCTCATCTAGAAAGACAAGCGTACAAACACAAGTCTAAAGTATACTGGAGGAGACCAAAGGCTTTAGCATCCCAGCCAATGGGAGCTTGGAGGGGGACACAGCAGTAGCTCACAGCCGTTTCACCAGGGTTCAGCATTAATGTACTTGATGTGCAGATCCAGAAAGGACAGAGATAACACCAAAGACAACCAAGACTATTACTAACCTCAAACTAACCATCCCTGCCCACACACATCTCTCAGGATGCCTTCCTCCTCCTTTCTCATATTATTCACTCAGGATGAGCTTATTTACTGCTTTACTGGAAAGTTTCGTCTTGGGTTTGTCCTGACGAATGATCCAGGAAACGGACCATCGTATTCTAACCAGCGTGATTCCAGCTGAGGATGGATATGTGTGGGACAGTGAAGCAAAACTAATCACATTAAGAGGAAACGGGCTCATAGGTGGAACTGTGTTCCAGGGGCCTGTTACTAGCCTTTACAATGGCCTTTCTTTAAACCTCACTTCCGCTTTGTCCAACGTTGAGCTCAACTAGGACTCTCAATCATTTTGCAAGGCATTACACTGCTGTAATGCGAGATGTATCACCCATGATGATCAGGGCAGGGAGTCATTTGTATATTCAGAACATGGAAAATGGCTCCGCAATATGTTGATTTTCAATGCCTAAACCTAATATTGGCCTTAGTCAGCTTTTTCCATCCTCCTCAGACCCTCCTTCCTCCAGAATCAGACTTTAACAGCATTGTGTGTACATGTGGTTTAGGAGTAGATATGATATTTTGGATATGACATGTCCCCAGACCACAGCGCTCTTAAAATTGCTTCTTTAATGTGGCTATGTTCACCCCAAGCTAATTAGGATGACTATGACAGTCCTAATGTCTCTCAACTGTCCCAAAGTTAATCAAAGTGACTAGTACGGATGTACTGTACAGACTTAAAGACTGCACAGTGAAACATAATGAGCCCATCCCATTTTTCCTTGCAGGATTTCCATTAATGACATAGCCATTAATATAATCACAGCTTGTTATGTGTTTGCTGTAATAAGTCAGCCGATTGCTGAAAATGTGCTTAAAAAATATGTAAAATAAAAAAGATTATTAACAATTTTATTAGATTGGAAGAAGCTATTTGTTAAAAATTTCATTATTTCAATTGAAATACCTTGATATGATTTTGTTTTATTTTAGGTTACTTCATCCAAAAGTTTCCTCTAGTTCTTTTCATTTTTATCTACTAAGCGTGACCATCTGGTAAGTGTTGCTCAGGCTGATCCTAGTGATACCTGCTCCAAGAGAAATGCATCAGCCACTCTGGCATCCCAGGAGACTGTCTACCTTGAAGACCTTCTTAGACAGACGTAAAAAAAAGGGTTTCTTTGATGTTCCTTTCATGCTTTCTTTATCCCATTTCCCCCCCCCCCCCATCAGATCGGATCAATTACCTTCCTGTCTGTAAACCCTAGCTGTTTCTGTTTGTCTGGTGGTTGGCTTGTGCCAGTAACACTGGACAAGCAGAACCGTCAGAGGTCATCAAGTTAAAAGGGGATGGGGGTATCCAGATTGCCTGGCTTAGCTCTTGTTTCCCTAAGGGTTGAAACCCAAGGGTCCAACCCATATGTTAATACTTCAATGCAAAAACTTTTTGAATGCTTGAATGCTGCTGGTGAATCCAAAAGCCCATGATAAGAAAAATGACCAATCCCTACATTTATATGTGGATGAAGTTGCTGCGGGCAAAGGTGAGGCAACTGGTGAGGAAGCGTAAAAAGGCAGCCGGAAAAAGGCAGGCCCTCAAAGCCTCTAGAGCTAAGCTTTTACTACGCAGCCCATGCACTTGCGGTTCTATTATAACTCATTAACATGGATAGTGATTCAGGAAGACACAGAGGCTTTAATCAAACCATTTGCACAACTGAAACCAAGCACTGGCCCCAGTGGTATTGTTTCTTGATGGTTATTGTTTTGCTCACCCCCTGCCTGCCACAACAAACTGAGCTACGCACTTAAGTAGAAAGTGTGTGCCTATTCATTTCTTAAAGGTGAATGAACTTGGCGGAGGGTGAATAGATATAACAATAGTTCTATCTAATAGTTATCACAGGGGTGTGGTGGAAGGGGAAAGGGAGATGTGTTACTCCTAGGGAATTAATATTCAATGGAGTATCAAAATGAGTATCAAAATGATCAACAATTTGATCAATTATCAAATTGTATTCAGCCTAGCACAGCCCAGCCTAGTTGGTGCCTTTAAGATCATTACATCATAAGTGTATTTATGAAGATTGAAAAAAAAAAAAGGGTCAAACCCTCCTCAAAAAGTAGTGAGAAAATATACTTGTGGTTACCTTCTTCTAAGTTAGGAGGCTTTTTATTTAGCTTTCTTTAGTTTTATCCAACTGGGAAGTGAAATGGAAACAAACACCGATTGCAGCAGTGTAATAAGCTGCATCATAAAGAGTGTGAAGCTTGGCTAAACTAAAACCTTCCTCCCCGAAGGCTGCGAGGCTGACACGCAGTTAAGCTTGAACGAGCATCCCCAGCTAACCCAAGATCTTTGCTGAATTTGTAATTAAAAGTGTTGTGCTGAATTGAACACGGCTATGGTCCTGACTCAGCAACTTTACTGCAAACAAACATTCTGTTTGGTTTTGCTCTGTGCTACCCCTGGTCTGCATTTCTCTGGGCTATGTTTTTCGTCTCATAGTAATCACCCGCAGACTTTTTTGCTTTGTCTGTTTGTGTGAGTGCGTCTTGTTCAGCACTTACTATCCAGAGAGTTCAGAGTTCAAGGCAATGCAATTGGCTGGGTTTAGAAAAAGAAAAAAACGTCTTGGTACCGGTATGAGAATTGTATTGGAGTAAAAAAAAGAATAGCCAGTAGTGGACAGTAAATCCTATCATCATTATTATATCATCAATCATTATATTTAACCATTTATTAAATACAAACTTTGGTGAGACAATATACAATTTCTGCTATTTAAATCAAAGTTCTTATATTCTTTATTATTTGTAACTAATTGACGAGATTAAGAGTCTTGTCACTCTCTCTAACCTAAAGTGTTTCCTTTGGATAAAAGGAAGTTTGTCGTGCTACAATTGCCAAACTGATTATGAGGATTGAGATTCACCTAAATAAAATAAAAAACATTGATTAGCATTATTGTGTCTCCCTCACAAGCATAATGCATCCAATGAAATGTTATCTCCATCCCCCTGTAATTGAGCATAGAGCCTCAGATTCTATCTTTAGATTATGAAAGCAGCATTGAGAGCTTCTGACAGAAGATCTGCCCCCTCGTTCTGAACTTATCCGCTGCTCTGTTTCCCCAGCGGACCCATTTGCTGCACACTACTATTACCGCCAATCAGGGAATGAACCTGATAGCATTGAGCAAAAAGCAGCACAATCAGAGGCTATTAACACCGAGACAGGACTCATCACCAAGGAAAAATGGGAGAGAAGGCCCACTCAAACACCTCCAAATTCTCAAATCACCCCCGTTATCAGACTTTCTTAAAGTGTCCCATTTGCCAGCAGCCATTTGAATTTGTAAAGAATAAGGGGGATGAATTACTTTAAGTGCGTGCGCAAGTGTCTAGGTATAATTCGAGCTGTGAAAAGTCGGTCCGACGCCATTGAAAAGGGAGACTTACTGTGGCCACCCCTCAGCAGCGCGGGGGTCCTGTAGATTGACACAGGTGCCGAGGAGCGACGCCGCCCTCCGTGGAATTGGCGCTGCTCGAATTGAGCGTGTGACGCCACCGCCAGGTCCGAGTGGCCCACCTGCCTCCTCGTCTGGGACGAGTTCCCAGACGACCCAGCGATACATCCCAAAATCAACAGCCACCGAGTCCAGGCCAACATGCGGAGAGGGACGGGAGGCAGCGGCCGCCTGCTCCCGGGGGCCGGCGAAGGCAGGACGCCGGCGGGGAACATGATCTTGGCCCGGGTGAAGGATCACAAAGGTGCACGGCACAGGGTGTCGTTCCAAGGAGCACCAGTCTCATGGTGGAGGACACCCCATAATAATAAGGACCGTCAGCCTCTGTCCAATCCCACCTCTGCAAATGCACACTATTATAGTTATTTCTTTTCCAAACTCGTAGGGCCAGTAAAAGTTAGTGGCTTCTGCTGAGAAAAAAAACTCTGCAATTAATCTTATGGGCTGGGGGTGCGGCAAATAACCAAAATATGCAGCTATTTCTGCTTTACTTTATTGTAGCTTCAGGATCCAAAGTCTCAAATTTCAATTTGCCCATCCACTAAACTCTGGGGAGGATCAACTCAAACAACCCTTCCCATCCTTCTCATGCCATTGCACATGGTTTTGTTATTGGAGGTTTTTCTATGGAGATTCATGTATTCCATAGCTTTACAATACGCATCCACGCTCTGACCCAGTAGCAGCGCACGTCGCTGAGAGGACGAAGCAATACAAAAGCTCTTCTCTTCCACAGACCCCTATGCCCCGGCACAGAGCTCGCAGCTCAACGTCTCTCTCTCAAGCTCACCGCTGATGTGTTGCGCTCTGCAAACAGTCCCATGGAAAGAGTATTGCTTCCTCCTTCTCTCCTTCTTTCTTCCCTTTTTCTATATTTTTTCCTCATAAAAAAAATGTGACAGATAACACTTGGAAAAACAAACGTTTGAAAGCCATAGAGACAGACCTTTGCAGACGGATCCTGTGTAAATGGATAAAATAGAAAGAAAAAGCCAAAACAATATCCATCGATCTATCCGGTGTCCTCCCCACTGTTTCTGCCTCATCTCCTGTGGTTTTTCAATACGTCCAGGAGTTGGGACAACTGTCGTAACTGTATGGACAACAGTCATACA
Organism: Molva macrophthalma; assembly: GCA_027123675.1. NCBI lineage: Eukaryota > Metazoa > Chordata > Actinopteri > Gadiformes > Lotidae > Molva > Molva macrophthalma. Next base: position 18,895,311 of record JAOPJO010000124.1, on the reverse strand, counting down.
AATTAAAAGCAAACCAAAACAAATTGCTTTGGCTCTTTTTTGTCTCTTCTCAAATTGTAAAGGAGCATTTCAGGTTGTGGCGTTCCTCCACTTTCCCGGGCAAGCTCTGGCTCACACACCTGAACACACAAGAGTGCGGTGACAATATGTCTCTCTCTCTCTCTCTCTCTCTCGCTCTCTCAGCAAGCGGAGAGCGAGTGAGCGAGATGGGGAGGAGAGACGAAGGGAGGGAGTCGCTCAGGCAGTAAGTGGGAGAGCGGGGGAGAGGGATATTGCATTGAAGTGGTGGGTAGATTTGGCTCAGGTAAAGACATCGGCATTGGGATAGGAAGGGTATTAGTGTACCAAAGTGTGTGTGTGTGTGTGTGTGTGTGTGTGTGTGTGTGTGTGTGTCTCTTTGTGTGGAAAGATACAAATGGGCCATCTAATGCAAATCCAAATTGAGAGTACATTCAAAAAAACCTAGCTCCTAACCAAGAGAATGACAACAGTCTCCTCAATGGGATAGCAGGAATGAAAGAAAGGGAGAAAGATTGACTTTTTTCATTCTAAAACTAAAAGAGTAAATGAAACGGATCCATTCCGGTTAAGCAATTAGTATATAATATAATTTGCAGATCACAACACTACACAAATTCTCAACTCTTCAGCATAAAAACAACCACTAAAATAATGTCCAAAAACAGCAGACGTAGAAAGGGGAAATGATCCAAATTCTTCAGATTCTATTCTTCCCAGCTCTTCTCCTCTGTCAACACATTAGACAAATGGCATGCAGTCTGTGGACAACACAGCATGTCTCGGTGCCTCCCAAAATAGGAAAAATTACCAAAGCTAACAAGCTTAACGCACAACCTAGACACTTACACTCGCACCAGTACTAGGACAAGGCTTGCGGAATCAAATTAGCACAGTGATTTGGAAGCTATTTTGGGAAACCATTTGTGACCGTTGTGCGCCATAGCCGATGTGACAGTGAGCACATCAGCCTTGGTCAGGAAAAGGCTCTTCACAAAGACCTGATTCAATTTCAGTCTTGCAGGGGTTTTTTTTTACCCCGTGAAAATGTGTTTGAACATAACATGTCGAAATCCCTACATAATTTAATATCTACCGCATTCTGAAGATGAAAAGCATCCAACCAAATACATCATAGGCATAAAATGCATGCATGTAAATCTGTGTCGCTTCATCTTATCTGATCGATATTTGAGTCGGATACAACAGTATACTAGATGGCATTCGTAATTGTTAATTTTAGTGTGGTCGAGTGGGAAATTAGCCCCATGTTTTGGGGCGGAAGGAGAAATGGTATCCATGTTGGAGCCAGCCTCCAGGGGACCAGGCTTCGGCTCGAAGCTTGAAGCAGCCATAGGAGAAAGAGTGGGCTAACTATCTTTGATGTCGTTAACCAAAAATTAAAAGAGAAGATTATACGATCAGTTCCAATGTGGTAAAATCTGAGTCGATTATTATTAGTAGTGATGTGAAAAATAAACACTGTTAAGTAAACCAAATAATAATGTATTTAGGCTATATATATATAGTCATATTAAATATGTGGGCTATAAAAATTATAAATCGTTGCATTAGCGCTTAGCACCCAACACGGTTTATACATGGGGGGGGGGACTTACCTAATACAAATACAGCTGCTACAACTGATAATATTAACAACTAATATTAATATTGATTTTCACTCGCAACAGTGCTTAAAACGTGCTTAAAATGTGTCCACGCTACTTCATGATGTCATCAAACTACGTTTTTTTTTTCTTCTGTTTTATTCAGAGACACCTAGTGACAGAAATTACATATTTACCTTTAATGCAGCAAATGCTTAACTGCCCAGAATAAAAGATTCCTGTAAATGTAGTTTCTCTGTCTGTCTTTAATAATTACTAGCAATACTAGGGATGTCATTTTTTTGATTGAGAATTGAGAATCTTTATATTCAAGTCTCATACAAATATGGATCCATTAAGACTTTGTATATATGACTTTGTATATATATTAATTTGTCCAATATACTGTATTTATAAAACATGCTCCACCTGTTTTTCTCGACCCATCCATCATTATTGTTGTGGATTTGGTATGATGCTAATTTAGTATGAGAATCACATAAATATATGATAATATATGATATATTGATATATAAATTACTATTATTATTATTACTATTATTATTATTATTATTATCAACAATACCTGTCCCATCTTTCCCAGAAGGCAACCTGGAATTAGTTTCAACAGCTGATACGTTTTAATTTGGAATGTTTGTGTTTATCTTAACAGACCACCTACAAATCGGTTGAAAGGTGATGATAAACATTAAATAGATTTTTTATGACAAAAAGGGAAAAGGCTAGTTTTTCCCTAGTAACTTTAACAATAACTATAATGTATGCAGTACCTTGTGTTATTGGGGGTGTGGCGGCAAGGCAAGAGAAATTGCATCTCTAAAAAGGGTTGAAAACCAATATCTGTGTAGGTTAAGTATCTTCAAAACAACCCAACAGACCCCGAAAGGTGCTCATTTATCAAAATGGCTATTTTTCATTCCATTAAGCCAAGACACATCTGCTTCATTGAACACGTTTGGATTCAGGCAACACCCTGTTCAAGGGTTCCTTGCTATAGTGGCAAGGGAAAATATATCAAATATATTTTGATTAGGGGAATGGTGAATAACGAATGTGATTTATGGAGCCCAATGCAAGTGACTGAGAAATCATCCTCAAATTTGAATAACATTGGTTGATTGCCAAGTGTCTGCAAAAAAAAGAAAAAGTGGGTCATCTGAATCAATCATTTGCATTTCTGTTGTAGCCTAGTGCTCTTCTATCGGCCTGTCTGAATAATTGTTTTGCCATCCATCAGCCATTAAGTCTACTTGGAAATGTCATTTGCAATGGAATTTGTCATGATTCCAGTTTCCTCTGAGGAACCTGTTAGACATGACGTACCATTAGAAAATAAATGTGCACTACCCACATATAGGGCAAACACAAAGAAAAAAAGATGAAATTTACCCTTGACATCTCAAATAATATCATGACCAAAAGGTGTCCAGCCTGGGTTAAATATGTTCAGACAACTCTCACATATCTGCAAAACATTTGGTTTAGATTGTATGAACATCAAGACATATCACTGACACAGTAAAACATTTCCTTGCTTATGCTATTGCAAAGGGTTGCGTCAGTCCCTTCAGAGTGCTCAAAGATGTTTTGCAACGAGAACTTAAAACACGTGTGTTGTGATATGTATTAGGCTCACTAAAATGTACATGGCAAATATAGCATAAGCTTCAAACATATCCAACAGAAGGGTATGCTAACTGACAGTCAAAGTGTCAATGCCTAAAACGTACCCAATTATCACAGCGTGAAAAACCTTTAAAGCTAAAATGCGTTAGACAGTGACAAATAAACGTTATTCATTAGACATACAAAACTGGAATTACTTAACTATATGTCTTAAATCCTTTGTGGGAGGAATATATTTACATTTTTTATTCAAATTATTGTGCTTGGCACTGAGATATATATTGTTGGTCATTCATGGTCTTAAAATTCCGTTCAGTTGTAAACTACGTGTGAAGGACATGAACAGAACAATTCTCAAAAGTTCTCAAAGCACGGACTTGGACATCCTGAGTATGAAAAATTTGTTCGTTTGAATGCTAGGTTCACTTTAAATGTAACAATTTAAGATCTTCAGAATTATAATATTACTCAGTGTAGTAATAATTGTATTACTTATAGTCTGCAACAATGGAATCAAAGAAGGTGAGAAAAGCCATCATGTTGACCTAATTGTGACTTTTCTAAGAAAGTGCACTAAAATACTTATATAAGAGAATTATGTCCCATTTAACTACTTAGGTCTAATAATGGACACGGACAGAGACGATGAGCCAATTGATTGCACTTGTCAGCCATGACAATTACAGTCAATAATCCCACTGGCAACTCATTAGGGGTACAGCATATTTTAGATTGAGATGTTAAGGTAAAGGCCTAGCTATCAATATCAAGGGTCGCTTGGTTTATCCGTGGCGTAATTGAGGCCACATTAACTCTTGCTGTTAATTGTTTAAATGGCCCTTCATATAAACCAGTGTCTTCATATTCATAATATATCATTAATAGTTACTATTTTGCATATATATATATATATATACACACATGCACACCGTATATCTGTTTATGTATATATGTATGTGTCTTCCTTGTGATTTACAAAATGTGTTAGCAAGTTTGTCATATGCCAAAAAAATAAATAATCCATCAAATCAAAAAGGCCCGTAAATGTAAACATAATGTTAACATTTTACTTTAAATACTACCTTCAATTCACCTTCTAAACAGAGCCTACTGAGCAATTTATCCCACACAAAAATGTAATGAGGCCAACGTGAGCCTATCAATATTAAACATGCCACATAACATAAATGATATCACACACTGAATTCCATCAGCATAACTACCCCCCAACCCAACCCTGTGGAAAGAGCATGGATTTGTCCAAGATCTTTCCTCACATATAATGTGTCAGTCTCTCTAAACGTGTCAGTCTCTCATTCTTGACATACATATCACTGCTGTAATGAGAGCCTCATTTGCCGTCCAGAGGAAAACTCTACCCCCAGGGAATGCAGGCCCCCTGCAGAGGGAGTGATGTAAGCGTGCCACTGTTCCATATGAGAGATGAATGATTGCTAGTGAATCGTCTACACACCAAAGAATCTGTATGCATACTTTATACTATTTAGTTATTATGTTCTCCATCACAAAAAGACTCGCCGGCTAATTCCAATCATGCGCACTTCCATATTAAGGCTGTTGACTATATATGTCTTCGTCTTTCAGCACAAACTAACTGAATAATACTCTAATACTCTACTGCTAACTAAACGGAAAACATGAATTCAAATTAGGTATGAACGACTCGATGCCCACTCTTGCTGGCTGTTCAAGAAGCCACGGCATTGGTGATCCAATACAGAGAAAAGCTATGTAACATGACCACCAAGTCCAGCCCTGTTATACCTGTATGTATCGCGTTCTAGAATTCAAGACACTTTTTCTCACAGCTCGCAAACAAAGTAGGCTAGATGCCAGAACTATTGCTGCACATCCACAAGCAGCAAAATAGTGCTAATGTCCACTCTGTCCATTAACTGGGAGGCTGAATAGACTTAAGAATAAACTGTGCTTCCACTATACAGAAGGCTTTAACATGATTTCAATAATGACAAATAATACTAGTTTGGGCAAATGCCAATTTGATCTGCAGTGTTAAGGCATATTCATAGTTCAGATGTTTTATAGAATCGGGATAATATTTTAAAATGAGTGCTCTATCACTGGTTCAGCCATTTCAGAAAGCAATTGCAATCTCTTAGTCATAATACAAAACAGAGTCGAACTGGGGACAGAAACAGGGCTAACAGACAACAGTGATGCAAAATGTCAATGCGTGTTTTCCTGAGCGAATTGTGAGCAATCTTTTTGCTCTTTTTAGTGTCAGCCTGCTTGTTGGTGACCCCAAGAAATACTGCAGTATTTACAAAGCAGACAGAAGTTTGCCTTTCGCACAGATACTAATATAATTATCTGAGCTCTGCATGCCTCCAAGATAATATAGCTGTAGACAACGTTGTTAGCATTCTGCAGTCCCAGTATCCGCCTGGCCCCTAATTGGTGAAGTCCATCATGAATGATATGTGCCTAATTGGAGGACTGTGTATTTCTGTTTAATGGATAAAGAAAAACCTCCATGCACCACTGGAATAATTTGTTGCTTATTAACATTTATTGGCGTTGAAAGACTATTATTCTGGGTCGTAGGTCACATGCTTTTTTATAGTTTCCCCTGTGGGATTTCATTTAAATAAATACAATTTAAAATGTTTGGTTATACAATTCCATATGTAAGCCGTTGCATTACAGTAAACATATAAATTGCAAGGGGACATCATGGTGTGGGAATGAAATACATGTTAATATCCAAGAAACAGGGAAGAAGAGGGATGGATCAAATAATATGTATATAGAAGTCGATTGAATAAGGACCACGTTGTCAAAGACGTTTTAACGGACTTCCTTCGATTCATTTTACTGGACGAATCAACTGCAGTCTCACGTAGTTTCTAATCACCACTACTCCCAGCCTTCCTCACATCCTGCAGCCGTACAGGTACAACGAGAAGAAGGCGGACAGGACAGCCACAGAGGGAGACATTGCCTTCAAGTGTCGTCACAGAGTTAAAAACCTGCCTCCCTCCCGTTGAACACTGTCGTTGAACACTGTCAACCCCCCCCCCCACCCCCGTGATCCTCCCCGTGAAGATGTAGATAACACTTTCATATTTAAACACGCGCCACAGAACTCGCAGAAACAAAAGCAGGCGTGCTGATACCATCTGCTATCTTTGTATCGTTAGATAACTCCAGAATTGATTTCCCTGGCACCTCTTGTTTCCCCCGTGCATGGAAATTGACAAGGCCGTTACTGTAAAAGATTAGCCCATAGCCTTTGAAGTTCAAAAACACACACACACACACACACATACACACAAACACGCTCGTACATCCGCACACACACGCACACACACACACACACACACACACACACACACACACACACACACACACACACACACACACACAC
>JAOPJO010000124.1:18867520-18888530 GCA_027123675.1 Molva macrophthalma | reverse complement strand
ATATATAAAATAGAGGAATGTCCATTACAATATATGTGTAGTAGTGAATTTAATCACTTATATCACTATATATATATATCACTTCATGTATCTGTTTTGTGCACTGTCAAATATCAAAGTGCTGGGAATCCATTCTAGCTTCTTATCACTTCCCTCTGATATGACAATGATTTATCTGGTGGGAAATGGGGATAGGAGAAGGGGGGGGGGTGTATGGAGAACCGCCCACAGATTCTGCATGAAAAGTTTGATTATTTACCATTTTTTGCGTGCATGACACTTAAAACACAGACCGTGTATTTTATACAAAGGACACAGTTTTACACCATCATGGATTTCCATGTCACCAAATGCTCTGTTATACATATACTCGCTTGCCGCTGCAACATATAATGAAATAATACTTAATACATAATTCATTTACACGTGATTGCACCTTGTGCATGGGTGTTAAGCGATAAATTGCCTAACTATTAGCAAAAGAGATTTTCATTTTCTCCACAGGCAGTGAGCTACATCTGAACCATGTTGGAACATTCCAAAAATAGCAGGATGTCTATTGCAATATATGTTTCGTAGTCAATTTAATTTATGTGTATGCACAATAGGAACACGGCCCTCCGTGTTCCTATTGGAGGGCCCCCCTTTGGCAATTCGTGGCCAAAGGGTGCCATAACAACACATTTCTACAGTTTATTTTTTATTTTCTTTCATATCTTTTAAAGCATGCTCTTCATACTACTTACTTTGAAAAGGTAACTTATCCACACTTGAGTTAAAAGGATGGACACTTTTCAGGCTGAGGCTATCTCCACACTACACACTTCATTCTATTGTAAAAAATAGAATGAAATCATGGTTATGCAGGTGTTTTATTATACTATACCTTTGTATTAGCAAGTCAATTACTGTACTGTGAAAAATTGAATCATGATTTAAATTAGTATTTTAATTATTTGAATATGTATCCATTTTCATCAAATGTATCCATAAAACTCCATTAAACTGAGAAAGTGCTCTTGTTTGCTGATACAATCTGAAATGGTCTAAGACTGCATTTTCATAACAGTTGGAAGAAAATGATGGTGGGGGATGAATGTGTATGTTTGGATACATCGGTGTGAAACATCGATGTCTGCTTCCGAATTACAGAACACTCAACCACAGAGCATAAATGTTAAGCATCTCCTTACATACACTCCGTCAATAATGCTGATGTTGACTGCTTATTCTAGTCTTACAGTGGTAAAAACACAGCTTTTTTCTTTTATGTGTCTCTTTTCAGAATGCAGAGCCAACAAATTCACAAACACCTGCACAAAATGTCAGCCCCCAGCTTCATGATCACAGAGGTTTATGTAAATGTTGCATGTGCCATCCCTATTCTACTCATGGGTATTCCCCAGAGAGCTTGGAGAACAGCCATAAACTCATGGCCTCAATGTCATCTCACAGTATCAATCACACAGAGAAAGTCTGAGTGCACCGCTCGTGTTCAATTATATGGTGATAAACTATGGACTAGAATAGAATAGAATATTAATATATTTCAGCACACTTTGCACAACACGATTTGGAACCTTACCCACTTATTTCTTATCAAAGCATCCCTATTGAGAAATTAAGCTGAATCGTTAATAACTCTACAATCTTCATTATCTGAATGTAAGCACTCTGGAAAGGAAAGACATTTTGGCATGGTTCGGAATCCATGATTTTAAAAGAAACTGGGTAACAATAGAGTGATTGCTTACACAGAAATAACACACAAAAAACAGACTACACTTTGTTCAAAATAAACATTGCATGGACATGCCTCCCTCTCAAACATTAAACCAGGATTGCATTGAGCCAACATATTGATTCCAAATTAATTGCTTGGTCAGAAATGAGTATAAAGTGACATTTTAGAGAGGTCGGGTCATTCTCAATTCCCTTTTTTTTTCTCTCTTGAGTCCTGAGGCCCAACCAACATGCTTCTGTTTGACACTCATATAAATGCGCAAGGTTAAGGTGCGGCATTAGAGTGAAGTCAATTTGTCGGAGATGACAGGAGATTGAGGAGATCGGGAAAGAAAGTGTCCCATTAAGCCCAAGCTTGGAATGCATCTTGCAAATCAGCCATGGCACTTTTAATTGACCAATCAATTGAAGGGAATATACTTTTTTTTCAGAATGACATACAGAATAAGTGATGTACCCCACAAACCATGATTGCAGTCTGCAATTGTATTGCATCCTATTTCACTGGTCACAGGTCTAATTTCTGCCTTTTATTCTTTTCTAAAATAATCATCTATATCTGTGGCTATAGCTCTACATTTCAGGTCTGAGTGCTCCCTTGAATACCTGAACTATCCCTGAAGAAAAATGAGGGGTCCCTGGTTGGTCACTGCAATTTTTCTCCAGCAATCAAAGGCCGCAAATCTAAAAGAAGTACTGTGAGGTAAATCCATTGGCCCAGTGAATCTTGGATGCATGGATTAACTTGAATAGTCTGATAGAAAATTGGTTGGTAATATTAGAGATGAAACTGGAGCCAACAACCAACAACAAAGTGTGCATCAATGTGAATGTGTGTGTGTGTGTGTCTTTCTGTATGACATCCATGAATCCACAAACAGAAATACAAAAATAGCTTAAAAGTAATATTCCCCCTTGCCTGGACACAAAATAAATGATAAGAACAATGTAGCACCCACAATTTTCACCACATATACATACATCCACTATTAAGAAAGAATACATAAAACAAGCAGAGCAAACCAACAGTGTGAAACACGAAGCAGACAACACCTGACTAATCTAGCAGAAATATGACACCAGCCATAGCCGTGAGGTTGCAGAAGCACCACTTTCGTTTATGTCTTTCTATAACGCTTCTCCAGTCAAGTGTGAACCCATAATTTCCCTCAGAAACCTCTGAGGAGCGCATTTGTCTCTGTAGTTTGCGACAAAGAGTAATAAACCATGCTAATGTAATTTAACTGTTGCTCAATACTGCAATCGGGACACCATACAGATATAAGCTTGGATAAATGGTTGTTCTAAACCTTTTGCTGTATTCAACATACATTATGTTCTTCCCCTGCTTGTCTACCACAACTGCTACCAAATGCATATACCAAGTTTTTACAAGAGAAAGAGAGAGAGAGAGAGAGCAAGATAGAGAATGAAAGAGTGAAAGAGCGGGCTTGTGTACTTTGTTTATCTTAAAGGAGATTTTTGAATTCTGAATAAAAATGGTGTTTAAGAGACAGAAGTTGGGGGTTGCATTCCTTGTAATGGCTTTCCATTTATTTGAATTAAACTGCAATATTGGTTGGGACACTAATGAAACATTCATCGCGCCACTGACCTTAATCATGAGATGGTGCTAAAGAGCTGGCAGCTTGTGAGTGGATGGGGGCAAGTGGGGGGAGGAAGATGGTGGAGGATAGTGGTGGCGGGAGGCCGAACAAATGTTGCAGGACCTTCACGGTTTTGAACACAAATGATTAGAAAACCTTCTTGGACTTATCACTGCCTTTCTAAAAAGGGCCTTTCCAGATTAAAAAGCACTTTTGAAAGATGTTTTTCATTATGTAGATTCATTCTTTCTAGACAGACAAAAGTATGAATGCCAACATATTCTAAACATATCTGTCTTGTCGGCCTCCTTATGCACTTATGATGACAAGTTTATTTTTGTAATATGACCCATTTTGCTGTTTTGTAAAGTAAATGCACATTTTACTCACATTGTACATTTGAAACAGAAACCGATTTTATGGAATCATTTCACAGATTAAATTGAGGTTTAAGTGCCAGTTGGCCCTTGAGTCACTTGACTCATTTTTAAGATAAACTGTGTCAATTAATGAGCATGTAGCTACTTCATGTATGACTATTACTGCTGCATTATTAATGAATTAATATGAATTATTATAGGTGCTTATATAAAGCCCTCTTTGAGTTTGGACACAGACAAATGTGCGAAACGACAGTATGAATAAAAAATGATAACCAGTACTTCTGGATCCCTCGTGGGCCTGATTCACTTCTCAAGTTTGACCCAAAAGCTATGGAAGCCCTCAAGGAGCAACAAGAACATAGGATTTCTTAAGGGACTTTTTGGATGTCTAACTCGTTCAAACTACTTCATATCTCACCTGAACGACTTAATAACGCTTCTGAAGGACTTATTACAGCAAACATAATTTCGTTTGGACAAGTTATTATGAGTAGATTGTCATAACCTTGTCCCTACACTGAATGAATCTTGAATGAATGCAGTGCGATTAACTTCCATTGTGTGCGAGGTAGTCGACCATTTTGGTTTTTGGGAGTGCCAGAAAAGGGCGTTGCTAGGTCTGGTTGGACACTCTAGTCATGCGCCCCCTCAGCTGACTGCTAAAGCAGTCCAATCAAATGCACTGATATGTGGTCAATTTTTAGACCTTCCATCTCAAACACACACTCTGCGAAGTTAAGCGTGTTAACTTCGCAGAGCGTGCAGAATTTCGTCCAACACCACCCCAGCCTCCACCTGCTTGGTTCTGCTCTGTATTGCATATAACCTATACAATGGGTTGAGATATCTGATGTACACCATGGGGGATTGTATAGTGCTCCTTGTTGTCAAATGTTGGTATGCTGTTGGTATTCTGTATCTGACATCTGTCTCTCATGCTTTAAATCCTACAGCAGGGAGCTCAAGAAAAGAGGGGAACCATACTGCCAAACTAAGTTGTATTAACATTTCGTGCAACTAATGTTGAATCTATGACATGACTGATTCCTGACAGAACCAGCAATAACAATCAAAAGAACAACACTATACCTTTAGGCCATGTATCTTAGAGCAGACAAGTGTCCAGAATGCAGTGGTTTTGGGAAGAGCCCCTTTAGTCTAAAAATGTCCCTATTGACTGGTCTTTATATCTGTCCTGCAGCGCGTTGGATCACTCTCATCAATCAATAGCTATCTCCCTGCCCCTGCAACTCCACAATGGCTTCAGTCCACCCTGTTCACCATCATATGGTATCCTACTGTTGTGCACGGTCAGGTTGGACAACCAGTGACAACTATAGCCTCCGTCTTCAGTAATTTTCCTTTTAGCATTGATTTAGGGGTAGGGCAGCATTTCATGTAGGAATTGGAGTCAAATTTGAATGGTGTGTGCAGGTTTATTTTAGGGCATTGCAAAATGAAATGAAGGGAATGGCATAGTCAGTACAGAATCCAAGGCTAGAAAAGAGCACCCAAGGTTTGAATTGAGGTCAAGGTTTAGAAGTTCCTTCAGTGTAGCTGAGGTAGGTGCTGTTTAGAATTTGATCTGGTTTAGAGGCTTACCCAAGGTGGGTTGGTTGAATTGCTTTCTGCAGACACTATCCTAAACTGCTTGACAGTAGACAGTGATTGACAGAAAGAACACTGAGCAGTTCAGACAGTGGATTTCACAAGATAACCCAAGGTCACTGCATGACAGGGGAGGGGTTGGCAAACAGTAAATATTGGTTGAGATGTGTGATGATGGATTTATTCAGTGCCAGATGATTTTGTCTTGTGTTTTGAACTTCTGTGCTTTGATAAGGGGCAATGGGCAAGTTATCTGCCATTTGGTATGCAATACCTAAACATTTGCCATGATATATATAGCCTTTCAAAACATTGCGAGACGATAAGAGAGATTAAACATCATCTATGGGAAAATCAAACCATCTAGCGTTATGTAGATGGTTTGATTTTCCCATAACTCATCCCAATCTCATCTCATCATCGGCTGCTTATCCGGGGTCGGGTCTCGGGGGCAGCAGCTCTAGCAGGGGACCCCAGACTTCCCTTTCCCATAACTTTAACATTCAAATTGGAATGACTTGTGCTATGTGCATAGCAGTTACTTCAAACTAGCAATTAACATCATGAAAACCATAAAATGGTTTCATGCTACCCTTGAAAAGGGAAGGGCCTGAAAAGCATTACATTTTCTAAGGCCTTGCAATGGTATTGATTTATTTAACATAATTAGGTTTTCTTTGTTTTCCTTTGACTACAGTGCAGAACTGTTGCATTGGGATTGGATTTTTGATTGTTTAAGTAGTTGGTGGAACATCTGGGTTTAACAGGGAGTGGGCACTACTCGGGAAACAGGTGCAGTCAGTGACTTAGTAAAATGATGAAGCTGATTGGTAGAACTGCTCAATTACAACATGTGCAGCTGTTCTCCTTATACTGCTTTTATTTGAATTTCCAGAGAACAATGACTAGCCCGCTACTTCCCTTCCCTACCGTTATAAAACTACCCTTAATGCCTGGGTGCTGATTATCATTTCAGACGGTTGCTGTGTTTCCATCACCCAAGTCTTATTTTCAACGGTGGGAAAACGTCAGTATGATGAGATCATCACGCGCATTTTTGTCTTTTCTATGCTCTGCTAAAGTCTTGTTGCCATAAAGTTCTGTTCAGATCTGTAGCCAGGTGGAAAGCACACAAAATTGGTATGCACTTTATGGGTCAATGGCAAGGATTTACCAGAGAGAAACAGTCATTCAATAAAACAAATAACATTGATAAAACCCATCAAAAGAAAATGATTATGATGGTGGAGTGAAAGCCACAATTTCCTTCTTTCTTTTTTTTTTAAACACTGAACTTTTAATAATTATATTCCTGTTAGTTGTTTCTTTATTTTCAAGAGACAGAGATAGTCGTTTTGTTTGACATGCCCTTGGTGATGTCCACAGACGTGTGATAAATAATCAGAGGACGTCCTCTGCAATAAAAGCCAGTTAATTCCATGCGGGCTTAAATCTCTGTGCCGGCTGCTGATACTAACACAACAGTTCCATTAAAGCAAAATTAAGCGCCACAAAGGCGGCGCCTCAGCAGAAATATACAGCGCAGCCCTGTCACATTAACATAAAGCATGGCCCTCAGAAATTATTAGCCTCTCTAATCTCAGGAACACTCAGACGCAGCATTGCACAGTTCAAATGACCTGTCTTCGGTGATGCATGGCTGTTTTTTTTTCTTCTTCTTCTTTTCCACCTATGAGACAGCCCCCCCCCTGCTCCTTCTCTCCAGAGCTTTACCCCCACACACACACACACACACACACACACACACACACACACACACACACACACCCCCTTGCAACAGATTTATGCAAGGTAGAGCTTGAGCGAGGCGAGCTCATCGAAGGAGCAAACGCTTACACAAACAGCGGCTGGGCTGTCAGGCAAGGAGGCGGTTGGGCAAGGTGAAGGTCAAAGAACACATTATCCCTCCGCTTATCAACACTTTATTAGCGCAGCTCAATCTTCTCGTTCACACATCACACCTGAGACAAACTCACTTTCGAGACCGCCTCTCAATTTTCTCCACTGACCGACCCCGTTCTCCTTCTGCCTCGGCCGGTATCAGCAGTACCCTGCGAGAGACTTAAAGTCCCCCAACATTAAATAATAATATAAGGCTTTATCTCATGCCCCCCCGTGTACAATCCTCCTGCCGGTTCAGACTGCAGAACATCACAATAACAACAGGACGGAGAGATGGTGGAACGTGATTATGACTCGCACCGCTGTGCACAATGACAGGAGGTGATATGATGGTGAATGGTTCGGGGTGGGGCCTGTGCCGGGGTGGGGGGGAGGGGGATCGATGAGAGTGATCTAGCACTGCAGGACAGATATAAAGACCAGTCAAGGGGAAAATAGACTCTCTGTCACGGCGCCATTTTTTTCCCTCCAATTGCCTGCCTCTTGCCCAAGATAACCTGTGAGGCCTCCCGCAATAGGACCAGTGTGGATGTATGGCCGTTTCTAGCACATCACCCCAGTCAGTGGTGCCATGGAAATGCCAACCCTCCGTACTAGTTTACAATATAGGAAACATTTCGCAATGATGGTACAGGTGATCTCAATGGAAGGGTACAGCAGGAAAAAAAAGCTTTCAAGATAAATGGTTTGGATATTTTTTTTTTGAAAGTATAACCCTAATGCTCTGATACGCTGCTATGCATTGTACACTAATTGCATACTTAATGAAAGAAGAATGAATGGTTTTCATGCTCTTTGAGTGTCATTTAATAAATTGTTCTTTAACAACAGGGGAATTTTGTATATATATATATATATATCTTTTTGCAAGACAGAAATAAAATGTCAGATAAAATTGTTGTGTCGGTATCTGTTTCCTAATTCAAACACGTGGTAGATAATTGTGTGTGATTACACATCTGCACCAACTTAATCAAAACCAAGGAAAACATGAAATATAGCCACTGCCGCTTCATGAGCTCTCTCGGATGAAGTCTGGATGCAGAGTTGCTGATTGATAACCAATCCGCTAGATGTCTCTCAAGAAGGTCGTCATTCAATATTAGCAGATTCTAAAACCAGCAGCGTATTTATTAACTATGGTTTCCTGGGGACAATAACACACTCATGCATTATGTATCCATCGCATCATCCCCATTGCGATGGAGTGCAGTAAAGCTCCTCCTTTGCAAGTGAAGGATATGCTGCCCTAAAGAAAACCTTTCTTGAGATATGTCAATAAAAAGGCTGCAGCACACCATTGTTAACATCATTGTGTATGAGAGGATCTACACAAGCATAAGCATAAAGTGAGCGGTACAATGTGGAAGCATTGCAGAACCTTGAAACTACTATTCATCATGCAAAACATGTCACCAGGGCACATAATTAGGTGGATTAACTTGAGAAGGGCCTCTCGACAAGTAGTGGGCGCATTGTAATCTGGGAGATTTCACTACCGTCAGACCAGAGAAGAGAGACATTGAGGGCCAGAATTGTTTGAGGTGATAAAACACTGCGACAAATCAAAAATAATAATACCACATTTTGTTGTCACAATGTTTGTCTGTTTTGGCTAACCTCTACTAATGTCTGATTGCCAGACAAGCTCTTTGTTTGGTTAAACAGAAGCTGTGTGAAGTTAATCAAAGCTTTCAGCCAAATTAAGGTGAGATAAAATAAGGACTTCAAAAACATGATGTTTCCAGTTTCAGATTATGCGGCCTGGAAACCCTTTAAACTAATACTGATACAATGAAGTTTGTAAAAATGATGCTGATTAAACTGTATCGATAGATGCCAGTCACACATGCAGGCCAATTGATAGGATGTTTACGATTACACTGCTGCAAAGACAGCAAGACTTTATTCTGTGAAACTTTTGAATTTACATATAGACCAGTGGTATTCAATAAAATTCAAAGAGGTCCAGTTAGAGAATATTTCCTCAAGAAAAGATCCGGAACATCTTAATGTCGAACTTGCATTGTGATTTAGTGCCTTGTATATTGAAGTAGCCTAGTAGTTGTATCAATGTCTGCATGTAGTCAATAGTTTACTGAAATCAAATAAAGAAAGTACAATTCAATAATATTTCAACAATACTTTTGTTACAGCAATAATTGTTATTATAAATATTATAATAATAAATAAATGTTATTTTCTCATTTTAAGTCAAATAAGGACTTCATTTTAATATAACATGCATAACACCCAGAGCTTTGGTGTGCATCTTAAAATAAAGTGCTTGATTAAAAGAATATAGAATAAAAAGGCTATTGCTCAAGTTATCCTTTTTCTTCTTTTATGTTAACTGCATTTTACATCTTGACAGTCTCAACCAATTTTATCTCAACACATTGTAGCAATTTGCCAGCTTGACGCCTCCTATCTCTTTCTTTCCCTTGCATAACCCACACCCCCGCCTTTCTCTGGTTCAGTAAGAGAAGTGCACTCTAGCTTGTCCTGCCAGGATTTTAAATCTGGGCTGGAATGGTGTCAGGGCCATTCTCATACACATGTATAGGTCCTCATTGTTGAGGCTGGAAGAGTATTGGGTTGTTCATAGTGAGAAAGCTGCCTCAGAACTGCATGTGGAGCTGACCATGGACAACATGTACAATCACCACGCTCTCTGAACATATTAGACATACTGCATTTGAACTACCCGTGTGAAGAATGAACATGTAAGAGTCTCTCCATACTTGAATAAAAGCCATTTTTTGCTGCCTAGCTTTACTGTTTATAGCCAGCCATGTTAAATTACTTTTTTCTGACAGTTCTCGTCTGGTCTCTCACCTGTTTGTTTCTATATCTCACTCACTAACTCGTGTCAAAATGCTCATCAGAATGCACGTCTCTGAGATTCCTGGGCTGCTAAACCAGTGCCGTAATGGCTAGAAAAGCTGCTCCAGTAAAACTAGAACCGCTCCGTCAAAATCGAATAATTCTCAATAATTTATCCATTATAGGTCCGTATCTGGATAGGACGATGTCTTGGTCCGGAACGCGGCCCACCTATTAGTGACCTCTGATATAGCCCATACACGGCCAATATATTGCTTGCAATTCTTTCTATTTACAAAGAGGTCAAATGAGCAGCATGTTGAACTACCAAAATTGGTAGTGTTCATTTGTATAATCTCATTCACACTCAAAATCAACTTTGCGTTAATAACGGCAACCATGGGCAACAACATATAACAGAAGCAATTGATACAACATAACTGAAGGTGGCCTTAGCCTGTGGTCCAAGCAAAGCACTTTTAGCGTCGTCCGTTATGTTATGTGAAGGTTTTTGCTCAGTGCAAGGAAAAAAATGACTAAAACTACATTTGTAACTGCAAAGGTGTGTGTGTGCTTGATATCAGAGAGTGCGGTGAGACATTTAAACCAAATAAAGTGCCACTCAGCTTCAAGAATTGCAGCATTTTTCAGCCCTCTCTAGAGAACATCGGTGAGGTGAACAATTGGAAACCTTGGAATTGGTTCATGCATTTGACTTAAAAGCATAGAAAAACTCAAAATCCTACATCTCTTGAGTGTCGCAAGTTGGGATGCAATACTCTTGGTGGCGTCCGTTGGCTCCCTGAATTGACGGGAAAGAAACGGCGAAAAACTAATTGAAGATGTGCTTCAAAATGAGACAAGGGAGATCCACAAAACCACCTTTCGATCACTGCAGTCGCAAAAGTCCCCGGATTCCTCTTTGTCAAAAGACGGAGATGCACAGACTATTGACTCAATGCAATGCCGACTTTTGCACAGAAAAAAGAAAGAGAAGGAAAAAAGGGATAATCCAATAACTGAGAATGGAAATGTAGGTGGCATCAGAGGAACACACGCCACCCCCACAGCCTTTTTCCTCCCTGGACATCAAAGGTATAGTCAGACTTCAGAACACAGCGGGCATAATCCCCTGCCCCAACCAAATCATACCTATTCCTGATGGACCATAAAAAAGAGAACATGAAATAAATGAAGTGACACAGAACAAAGGCAGTCAATATTACATTTGCAGCCCTTTACTCTACTTTAACTGTTTTCGTAAAAAATAATAAAAGTGAGTTTCACTGTGTAATGAATTTATCACTGATAACCAATAATAGACTGTGGAAACTTAAAAAGAACGAAACAATATATCACCAATTTGAAATGAAATTATCCAAGATGAGCTAGCCTGCAAATTCACTTTCCATGCAAGGTTAACGCAATTTTTCGCTCGAGTAAAGAATGGGTCCTGGCATTTGCAGCTATATAAAGGCATGATTAGGGAGACATAAGCACTTCCTTCCTGGATGAGATGAAAATATCCAATGACAGAAAAGCTTGTATATACATAATACCAAGTACAAATATAGTGTGACCTGAAACTTGACCTGAACCACCACATGCTGCCTGTTCAGCGACTCTGCAGGCATCAAGTTTATTCATTCAAGTGATCTTGTTTTTTTTTTCCAAACAGCATCATATTGTTACACGCAAAGCAAACCGAGCGTGAATTTGCTTCATATTTGTAGCACGATCCAAAAAACGAAAATCATATTGTTTTTAACGGAACAAAGCACACGGTGAGGAAATTTTTTTGGGGGATTTTTTTCCGCTCACAAACATTATTTTGCTTCCGTCCCCACGGAGCAATGTGCTTTGGGCTTTACACTGTGCTTACAGTTTTCACCAGGATCACCAGAGCCTCTGTAATGCCCAACCCTAGAATAAAACGTTTTGAGCTCAGAAACACTGGGGAGATGAAACTGAACCCCGTTGGGACCATAGGAAGCTCCCTAAAATACCTAACCTAAAATAGAGTGGCAAATAAAACTTATCTTGCAGGAATCAGTTTAACCAAAATGTGGAGTAATTCCATGATTTTAGCAGTTGATTGCAAGTGCCCCGAAATGGTTGCCGTTTCGTCTCATCGTTGACTCCTATTTCGGAGCTGGATGGGTTGCCGCTAACAGCCGTGGTGTTGGATGTCTATGGTGTTATTACATAGAGATGAGGTTTGTGTTTTCTCCAAAGGTGCGCAAGCGAGCCTTTGAAATAGCCTGCCATCTGGATGCAAATTTGCTTGTGAGTGGAGAACGACGGCGTAGCTTATCAATATGCTGCTGCGTGTAATACCGGCTGCCTCAGATAACCCAGCCCACAGAGGACATACCAAAGTTTTCCATTCATAGTGCTGTGCAACGCTAACGTTGAAACCCTTTTGCACATGTTTGAACTGCATTAATACATAATATATATTAATATATGATATATTATTATTATATTTATATTATTATAATATATAATTGTATAACATGAATTTGAATAACAGTGGAATAATGCAAATACTCTAATGTGTGGAATGAGGAGGTATAGTAATGTGAAACCCTAGGTTTGTCCACAGTATTATGTATGAATTTAAAAAATACATAGAAATACATACATACATAGAAAAATAGGATTTCTGCAAGCCTATGTGAACATGTAAAAACACGCCTTTCAACATCTTAAGGAAGGGCATGAATAATGAGCCGTTCAGTTGCTCAAGCGCACAGCTTTGATGTGTAACAACGTGAAGAAATTATCCTAAATGATTATGCATGCTGCGTCACGTGTTCCACACATTGATAGACACAGTGGCGCATCTTTTACACATACTTCCTCTTAACCAGAAGCCCTCTCACACGCACACACAAGCTGAGATATAAATTGTCAGGCTTACAACGCTTGACGTCCTCCCCTGTATTTTGAGTCAACCATCTGGATTTGCAAATTAGTACAACACAAATGAGTGAAATCACCTGGCTTAGTGCAAAGGGTGAAGCAAACAGCATGGCAGGACTTTAACTTTCCGAAGCCCGAAGGTTCCACCCTTGCACACAAGTCCCCCAACAGCTACTTAAAACCTTTTTTTAAGGGGGGGGTTCTCTTACCCTGCTGTTCCCTACTTATCTACTGCCATCATGGCTTTGCTCTCTTCTTATCTTGGAGGAACTGAAGGCCTATATACACCCCCCCCACACACACACACACACACACAAACACATCCACACTGACACACATCCACACTGACACACACCAGCCAGCACCCCTCTCGATGCCCCTGGACTGCTCTGAAGCTGGGTCTGCTTGTCGTTGTTTCTCAATATGCGTTCCGACACGCTCATTAATTACCCCTAATTTATATGTGGCCGGGGCTAACGCCGGAGTCATTTTTTTCTGCTCAATTAGCCTACGCCCCCCCCCACACACACACACACTTTATCTCCAGATCTCTCCCTGAAAAAAATGTGAGGATGGGAGAGACGAGCGGCAGAGGGGTGGGGGGAAGGGGGAGGGGGAGTGGGGGGTCACCTTCATCAGTGCAGCAGAAAATGAACAGTAAACTTTCAACATTCTGCACTCGGTCACATAAATGCTTTATGACTTCATGCTGCGCAAAGTTTTATGAAAAACACGTTTTCACTTTTCTTTTACGACACTGTATATTTTATTCCCTGCATTAAAGACAAGAGCTTGTTTCTATCTAGTCCCTGTGGTCCACTTGTCCTACAGCTGTTCAAAGAATGATAGTCCACCCGCATAAAACAAATTCATACGTGTTTGAGGAAACAGGACACACACACACACACACACACACACACACACACATACACACACATACACACACACACACACCTTGAAAGACCAAAAATGCAGACAATAGTATCTAATCCCGGTAACAGAAATGCCAAAGCTACTTTGTCACAGAACATTCACAACTATAATCCTAATCTGACACATTTGATGCCTGGCCCAAGATTAAAAAAAAAAGCAATGGAGACACTGTAACCCGCCATCATTCAATCATGCAGAAAATGGTGTTCAAAATGGGGATGAGGAGAGGAGAGGAGAGGAGAGGAGGAGTCAGTGAAGGAAGAGTTGTGGGGCGATGCAAACGTGTGCCAGGTTGGGGCCTGGGAGGCAAACCAGGCAGGTGAGAGACAAGCCCAGCAGGACAGGTGACTAATTTTCACGTTGACAGGACAGATCGGGGAGCGTCGTGTTGTGCAGTTGAATAAGGCGATGTTTAAAAAGCAAAGACAGGCAAGAAATAAATAAAGAAAGGTGAAAAAAAAAAAAAAAGTAATTGCATACTATCAACGTTAACAGGATTACGCTATATAGTACATATCTGCTCGCAACCGCGCAAGAGACACAAATATCAACTAAACATTTATTTTGGCCTAATCCTTGTTTTAGTGGAATACCTTTCTTTAGTCCATCTTGATTCTGTGTATTGTGTCTGATTCTGTTTAACTTCTGTTTAACTAACAGGTTTGTGATGTAACAGCATAAGGAAAAAATAGACTGGACTCGGACTGAATAATATTTCTGACGGAAAGGGACCATGAGAAGGTGAGTAAGAAGAGGGAAAAGAGAAAAGTTGTAACCTTTCTTTAGCGCCTGCTGTATTTCGTAGGTCCATTCTCAATCTTTCTCTATTTTTTTTCTTGATTTATATCTTTATGCCTATCTATTTCTATATTCATTTATAGGTGTCACTCGATGGGTACAGCTCTTTGTTCTCTCATACCCATACATTTCATGAATGACGGAAACGATCCCTACAGGGAAATATAACTTTTTATCTACTTTTCACTTGATCTGTTCTGTTTTTTATTGAGTGTGTGTGTTATTGTGTAATCTCGCTCAACGAGAAGTCATGAATCTCACCGTTGCGTTGTTGCAGGAAAAGTCCCAATGACATTACAATCTCAATCCTCCTTCACCCAACATTTTTGGATAACACTAAGCTACGCATTCTGTAGTCCAATAGAAACAGACTCTATCACCACCACTCCTCTCTCAGACTCACTCATTGTTCTCTGCCTGAAACTCAAATCTTAAGAGTAAGAATTCTCCTTGAGTGAGACTTGGTTAGACACAATAACAAACAGACGTCAAGCGTAGGGTAAAGAAAAACGTTTTATTTCCCTGGAGGGATCTTTTCCATAATGTCGTGAGACACTTATAATAATGATCTGAGCCTGTCAGTGGCAAAAACAAGCACCTTTAGAGGACATACATTGACGGGGCGCTATTGCCGCAAAGGATTGACACCCGTGTTGCTGTTTACGACTGCATTGTTCTCATTCAATACTGGACCAATTAAAAGAAAAAGGTTGTCTGCATTAGTCCCTTAGATCCAAAATCCTGAAGATTTTATTTCAGGCAACAGGGATGTGTCACCCTTGTTCATCCCTCTATGGCACTTTTAAGGACCTTTAAAAGAAGAAAGGAAGGAGGCTGAATTGTCATAAGAGGTCATTACCTGACATTTGACCTTAGTCGCAACCATTTATTACGATGATCTAACAGGTAAAGAATTGTGCCATTGTCCAAAGGATCACCATCATGAAGGGGGTGTTTGTTATATGTTGTCTTTCTTTAACATGCATGAATCCCTATGAGATGTAAAAAAAGAAACATAAAAAAACATAGAATCCCCAACCTACTCAATACGGGAATACGTGTTTTTTGTTGCATCCAACCAAAACACAAAAAATGAACAAAAGGTTGGGCAAAAAGCTCACTGTGTAGGCATTAACCGTCACACGAGACAGGATGTAGAGGACCAGTCAGAACACAATGTGGTTTCAAAGCCCTATGTGCGGAGCAGGAGAGCACAAGCTGGGTCGATTGCCAAGGGGTAAAACAAAAAACAATGAAAGAATTACCTGTCTGTCGCACACAATCATGTGCTGTGGTTTCCCTATTACTTCTGTGTGTTTGTGTATGCGTGTGGTTGTATGTGTGTGCGCGTGTGCACAAATCCACAAACAAGCATCAAGACGCAGCACCGGGTTCCGGGACAACAATGGTCTTCTGGACTCACCTGCCTACAGGGACAAAGGTTTATCTAATGGCCATCGGGATACAGGGAGGACTGGAATCGAAACAGGCTACTTCAGTGTGTGTGTATGTGTGTGTGTGTGTGTTTGAGCGTGCCAGAACGTTCACATTCGCTTCACATTCCATCGATTTGTGTGGCTGGAACGAGGTAACGAACACAAACTGACGGACATTCTTGACAACAAAAGATGAGAGCTTAGGAATCATGGTGGATTTCGGCAGCACAGCCAAAAAAATAACATGTTTTTCTTACTCAGCTGAGCATATTGTCTAACCTCAAGCTAAACACAGAGAGGTATTGCAATTAGCACCAAGGAAACCCCCTTTCTTTGCTTTTCTGGGAGATGAGCCAAGATCATTTAAGATCACTTGAGTATGGACAGTGCACCGGAAACCCAGATGTGTCCATCCCCCCGGTGCAATGCCTACCCATCCTGTTCTGTGCTTCTATAACACTCTGTCAATTATATGAACCAAGGACATAAAGGTGTAGCAACTGATTACTGACTACTTAACACAGAACCCCCAAAATCAGATGTAATACAGACCTGATGATTTTGATTTTTGTGAGTCAACAAAGACATTTTCTTTGTATCATTGCTCTTACTTCCAACCTGGTCAATGGTTATCTACTTGCCACTGGTCGATGGATATTTATTTTCCATTAGAGGCCACACCGGGGATAGATGAGGCCAACCGGGCCACTAATTAAGTGGACCTGTGTTGCACCTTTGCAAGTTAAGAGGGAGATAAACTGAAATTGTCCCTTAACTCTAACAAGCCTTATCTAATTGGGGATGAACTGTATAATGAGTACTCAACCTTTTCATATTATATTTAATTTAGCAGTGGCCTCAGCATAGAAGAAGCAGAGCCACTCAGCTCCCTCCAAAGACCTATATTGTGAGTGTTGAAAACGAAAAAGAGAAACGCAAAGAAAGAAAGTAGAGATGAAGAGCTCATTTCAAGCGGAACCATATTATCAGACAAATATTGATCCTGGTCTGGTGTTTTCAATTGTTCAATCTCTTATATTGAGCAGAATGTAACGAGTTTCAATAAGACTTAATCTTTAAGATGGGATCAGAGAGAGCGAACAATCAAAAAACTGCTCCAGCACAGTTACTACTGTACATTATAATACAGCCTCCTGTTTGATGTCTACAGTGCACACCATCTAACACCAAATCATTTGAAAGGTGGGCAGCCCTTCGTTTCCTGTCTGTTTTCTTTTATTAGTATAGGAAATCTAACATGGATAAAACTGTTGTTCACCTCCTATTAGGAGGTGTTTTGTGTAGAAATTGTAGTAAAACAAAATGTTGTTTCAGAGTAGCTGTATATTTGTAGGTGTAAAGGGAGAGAAGATTGGTATAACAAGTCCAAGACACACCAAGGATTTAGATGCCTTCTTAATTAGAGTTCTTGGTCTTTAGGTAATGTGTTCACAGCAGCCTGACCAATGGTGAGCTGATTATTATACAGCCCCAACACTGGAGTGTGGGGCCCTGTTTTAACTGCAAGACATAACTCTGTCCGCAACAAACACCTTGATGAGCCCCGCTACACACATATCACAGCTTAATGACTGATGAATGAAATTAACTTAGAAAAGTAGTCCCATCATATAATCTATAATAAGAGTCAAGGGCTCAACTTGCTGTATATATCCAACAATTATGGGTTTATATAATAACATTTTGCAAACTGATGTTATTTTATTCCGCATGAGTGTTGACTACAAACAAGCACCACTAATTTTGATTTGGTAGAAGAAAAAGAGTTGTGACAAATGGCACTAATGTTCACGCTTCCAGAACATTCTTTACTTAGCTCAGGCGCTTGTATTGCATGCTGTAGCAGTGAAATCATAATTGGGCAGTGGGAGAGACCTGAAGCAGACGTAATCTGGCTCAGGCCAGAAATAGCACATGCTAATCAGGAGCAGCATTGAGATGCTACATTGAGCACTACATTCAACACTAGGGGAGTGCAATATTGGTATTCCAACCGTCTGCAACTTTTTTTTATTAATATCCGGGAAATAGACTTCAATTCATTCTGATGCCAACTTGACCGAAAAATATATACTCATCCAATATTAACAATAACACTGAACATCATTATGATTGTGTTTTAATTTTATTCCCATTGACAACAATGGCCCTCAATGGACCCCTTCTCAAGTTTTCATATTTCATTTATTTATAGGAGTTTTTTCTTCGCCTGGATTCTATATAGGGAATCAGGCCATCGAGCAGTCCAAGTGGTGCAGCAGGCATGAATGCTGAAAGCTACATTGGAGCTACTACATACCTTGGACAATATTTATCCTAGCCTTCAAAAGGCTACTGTAGAGCACTGATTTTAACTTAACTTGATCCCCAGCTGCAGTTTCCATATAAAGAGGCTGTGAAGATGTTCTTTGTCGATGAAGAAAACGTTAACAGTTATACTTTAAGTACAACAAGCAAATAGGTTATGTTTATCTGTACAGAATGAACACGACTGTCCGATAACCATAGTGGTTATTAAATATATAATCTGAAAAAGCAGAGTGTATGTGTAATATGCTCTTTTTCACATCAAACATGAACAAGGTCAACCACTTTTTGAATCCAGGCTTCAGAAGCCGTATGTTAATGGAGCTGTGATACAAATATGTTGTTAATATTCACATGGACCTAAGATGGCGTGTTATCACAGATCTTTAACTCATGACATCGCAAAATAATTCATTATTTGAATGCCCGTTTGTGTCTACGTCTTTGGTGTAAACAGACAAGTGAGTCAAGATCATAAATCATATAACAAGAAGCACAGTGATCCACTCAGTGAAAAAACAAGGATAGTTCAGTGCTATGTTTACCTTGCATGAATGAAGTCCTAATAATCGAGAAAGTCGCTTTCGTCCGATTTTCTATATTGCGTACTTAGTGTTTGTTTTGGTACTACCTGTGTCACCTCTATTCCTCGTACCGTACAACTTTACCAGCGATGACAACTTCCCCCCCCTCACACACACAGACGCACAATACTGCAGCCCCCACGCCGTCAGCCCAGAACAACAGTTTCACCTTGGACCACTATAACCGACTGCGTGGTTGGTGCTGTCGACTCACTTGGACGTTCTACTTTCAAGTCAGCCTCAACTTTAATATCAGGTGGGATTCAAGCTCTGAAGACTGACATATCCTGTTGACTCAGATGTGCCTGCATCACAAACACACATGCGCATGCACACACACACATACACACACACACACACACACACACACACACACACACATACCCACTCCTTCCTGCCATACCCACTTTAATCCTGCCGTAAAATAGTTCACCTCATCTGACTCAGCTCTTGTAGAGGCTCCATCGGTCTGTTTCGGTAAAGGTTATAGACATGGACATGAGCGGTAGTTGGAGCTGGCTTGACTCATGCTCGTGGCGGTGGTACGCAGGGAAACAGTGGAATAACTTCTTCTCTGAGTTCATTTTAGTTTTTTCTTTGTGGCCCAGCCGCTCCTCCTGTCAGGTGAAATCATTTTTGAGAGGAGCAGACGAGGCTGGGCGCAATTGAACGATTGTCTTTCTCTCCCGCGATCACATAGGGCCTATAACCTGACCAAGATTCCATCCATGTTATTATGCCACGTGTCCTGGTGTTGTGGTGTGAGGTTTCACACGCCATGACGAGCGATGCATGATACTGATTGCAGACGGAGAAAGGCGAGGCAAGATAATTTTTTATAGTCAGTCCGTTAAATGGATGGTACCTCTCAACTCTAATTAAATGGTTTCCATCCGACCCCATCCATCCCCCCATTCAGAAGTCCTCGTCTTATGAGGTTTCCCCCCTCTGCATCACCAATTCACTGGCTGGAAAGGAGCAGTGACATGCCCCCATGGACACACATTGAAAGTGAGGTCAACTGCAAACTGCTTCAAAACACACAAAACACAAGGAAGCACTGAGGACGTCATCATGTTTAGTGCTTCCCTATTCTTTCTTTTGTAAATGTAAAGTATTTCATAGCTGAAGATGAATCATTTGAAACTGCATGTTGGAATTTACCATCTGCCTCACCATCCAATAGCTTTTTGAGAGTTCTGTTTGCAAACTGAAGGGACTACATGAGGCATGAATGCGTATACATGCATAAAAGTACAATTACTTTTTACCAAAGCAGTACTAAAATGAACAGGCTAATCTTCAATCCAGCTTAGACCAAGTTATTTTTTTACAATATGAATTCATGTCTAATAATTAAACTTTGACAGTGAGTGACTGCACTATGTTTATAAATGACCTGATACCAAAGCAGTCAACAAAGCGCCACCTTCCTGGGTCCCGCCAGCCCGTGAGTAGTCTCACTCTCCTTGGCAACACCCCTTGATGGATGGCGACGTTTGCTCCACTGAAAGAGAATGTTCCCAAACCTCCCAAGGTGACCTCAGCCTCTGCCAAAACAAATGGCTTTTTTAGTGCTCTCTATATTTTCTCGATGGCAAGCGATTGGAAACGTTGATTTTGCTCTGCAGCCACACTGAAACAGGCTTTTTTTAACGAGCCTGACAACGAAGGCTTTATCGATGTTGAAGGAGGGGCAAAAAGGAGGAGAACATTGACACCACCACCATCATCTGCACCCCACACCCTGTGTGATTATTCCAGTAGGAAAGATGAGGATTCATTACATTGTTTTGGTCCAAGCCTCAAACTTAACGTGTATATTCAGTAAAATTGTTATGAAACTCACTGAGTCACCGTGCAGCGGTGTCCACAGGTTGGAGTGGGAGAGGGGTCGGAGGTTAAACCCCTGCTTA
>JAOPJO010000124.1:18807729-18820347 GCA_027123675.1 Molva macrophthalma | reverse complement strand
GTGTGTGTGTGTGTGTGTGTGTGTGTGTGTGTGTGTGTGTGTGTGTGTGTGTGTGTGTGTGTGTGTGTGTAGCTGGGCATGCATTGTGGGCTATCCACTATGTTATTGTGTGCATGTCAAGGCAATCATCAGAATGTAGAGAAAGAACCAACGCCAGGGCTGGTTGTTCTTCTTGACTTCAGAAGTCAGAGATGGAGTTTGACTCCAATTGAACCAAAAGGCAGAGAAAGACTCAAAGTTCACAAAGTAAAAGTTCCAACTATGTAAAATGGCAGCTGACATTAATAGTTGTATCAGGTCTGGGCTTATTACCAATTGCACCTTTTATCAAATCTGGACGAGGACAGATACCAGATACTAGAAGGGCCATTTAAAACCATTTTAATCTTAAGCAGAGAAGGTTTAGCATGGAATTGCTGACATATATGCCCTTTATATAAGATGTGTATTAATTAGACATTTCTTCAGAGTGTTTTCCGTAAAGTAAGGTACTTGCAGGTAAAAGTTAAAAACATTGCAAACAAAGCCTTAGGGGTTCATGTTAGCTCAATCTATATCAGTAAAAAACAAAAAAAACACACCTATAGAAAAGCCATGAGTCATCGCCCTTCATTCTATCCAGCTTAGGATTGGAACGTGTGAGTGTGTGAATGCTACGTCTTCGTTAGCCTTAATCAGTAAGAACTTTGTGATCCAAGGCCCACTGAGTCACAGTTGTTCTGGTCCAGACGGGGAAAGAGAGATAAGCCTGTGGTTCTTCAAAATGTGAACATAAAAAGGCTTCTTTATGTATTATGTTTAAATGTTTTAGACATACATTCAGTACATCTGATTTTAATGTGTATTAATGTTGTGCCTTGTCCCTTTGTGTCTCACATTCTCTGTGTATTCCACCTGTGTTTCTTCTTGATGTTTTTAACAACCTTTGGCCCATGCCCACATGCACATGCTTTTGGTGTATGTTGCCAGCAGCATATGAATGACTCGGATGTATACACATACATATGGGTATGCTTGTGTGTGTGTGTGTGTGTGTGTGTGTGTGTGTGTTGCACACTTGAAGTTGTGCCAATGGCGCGGGGTCCCAAACAGGAAGTAGGCCAAAGGGGGATTAAAATGGCGTCTGTACCTCTTCCTACTCTCTGGCTGTGATCCATATGACGCTAGCAAATTCATGTATATGTGCATGTACGTGCTTGTGCACATGCTTATTTGTGCATTACGGAATTGGAAGCCTCCATATGTTGAATCTATCACTAATCTTCCTCAACGGTTCATTGCATGGGCGTGTGACAATGTCTGTTTGTGTGTGTGTGTGCCCGTGTGTGAATGTGTTTGTGTGTGCGTGTGTATGTGCTTGTGAGTGTGTATGTGTGCGCAAACATACACACTCACAAGCACACACATGTGTACGTGTGTGTCTGTGTGTGTGTGTGTGTGTGTGTGTGTGTGTGTGTGTGTGTGTGTGTGAAAGTAACAGCCAGATCCCTGCTGCTACACTGCAGTACCAGGCATAAGCCAAGCACTGAGAAATGACATCACCAGCTTGAGGGAACAATATGTGGGTGTGTGCATCCATATAACTTGAGTGTGTGTGTGCCTGTGTTTGCGCCTGGGTGTGTATTTGCGCAGGTAATTATATATGCATGTGAGTAAATGTATGTATGTGAGAGCGAATCAATGTTAATTTGCAAATTGACTAATAACAAAAATAAACTCCAAGAATAAATATTCCACATTTTTCCATTACTCTCAACAAAATCTGCATTCCCTCTTTCCTCACATCACGTCACAGACTAAACTCCAGTGGATCATAAGGCCGACAATATCACAATTGCAGAAGATGATGACACAATTGCTTGCTTCTGTCATTTTTTTTCTTGCCCAAATCAAACAAACACTCACAACTCTATCATGAGACATCAATCGAGTCAAAGAAGCGAGACAAACATGCAGCCAAATAAATGCGAGAGACACCATTAATCTCTGATTAGAGACAAATGCGGCACAAGCATGGCTGACACCCATCTCCACCATCAGGTTGACCTCACAGAGCAATTCTTTATCTCAATAGAGGGATAAGAATACATATTAGACAGTGTCAAAGACACCCAAGTGGAATATATCCCTTTTTGTTGAATTGAGTCCAGATTTAATTGAAGTTTAGGGCAATTTTGGACCCTCAAGCTCTATTTGAGTGTGTTTCATCATAGTGACTTTACACATCTGCCGGAAGTAATAACAGGCTGTGGTGTCGTATAGTGTGAATTTAAGCTTTCCAAAGAACAATTTAACACAAAATAAATAAAGATTGGGCATGGTAAGAACTGCCCGAGGCATAACTATGTAAAAAGAAAACATTTGCTTGCCAAATAGGGTAACTGTAGCCTCGCGAAGCCAGCCCAAATCTCACGAGCTAACCTCCGGTTTACTCTGAAGAAATGAGTCTGGAACCAGAACCAACAGAGGAAGCTAGGCTCCAAACAACATCCAGTCAGCCAATCAGCATACCCCAGCGAGAAATGTAGAGATACGACAAATTTGGAATTTGTTTTTCCCGAATGCAAGTTCTTACTTCTATAAAAGTGGTAGCACAATGATTGCTAATGGTGTTTACTCAATTCAGTCGGCTGCAAAGTAAGGTTGACTGATGAAGGGTCTCAACAATCAGGTAGTGTTTGTTGAGACCCTTTCCAGACCTAATGAGCGCTGGGAATGATTTAGCTGTGTGAGGCTGGGGCAATGGTGTATATTTTAGAAATCTGCCTGGTATATTCCTTGTTCAGGAGATTTCAGCATAAAACTGGTATAACCAAAGAGGTTTGGAGCAATCCCCATTGCTCCAAACACACACACACAAAATATTTTCACACACAGTGAAAATCCTACTGTAAAAACGGATCTATTGTCGACAAGCAAGCCAACACTCCCAAGTTACAAAACTGAGGCCTAAAATATCTGAATGACTATATTGTACCCTGTGGAAATCGTAGTGTTCAACAGCAGTTTAACAGCCTATGCAAACATGGCATGTTTCTGGACTCGCCCTTGCAGGGAACATAACACAGTACCTCTTTAAGACAGCCCATGAAGTTGTTGCTGACAGGGGATCCGGGCAGATCCGCGGTGCTCGGGCTTCCCCCCACATAGAAGAAGTCATCGGAGCCCAGCATGGTGTAGTCTTCCTGGGTGTAACCCGTAGTGGTCAGTATCCCGTCCACCGATATCGTCACCTGACAAAGAGTCACGGCATGGGTAAGAACACACCAATGACTCCATGACTTTTCACTTTGTTTGTTGGTTGTTTGGTTGGTTGTTTGCTGTCTTGAAGCAAGAAGTCTTGCATAGTTAACACGATATCAGTTGATCTTATTTTCTATCATCATTGAGGTTTCATGAATTTTGTTTTTTCTCGTTGCTAATAAAGCCAATTTGATTCCAATGTAGTTGATTGAAATCGTCAGTACGGGGTCCCATAGCATCATAATAAAGAATGAAGAAAATATGATGACGAATGGAATGATTGCTATGGATATGAGGGTTAATTATGTAGACTGTTGAAATTAATACTCATATGTGTTTATTTAGATTATTGCAAATCAACCTTTTTGCCAATTGAATCAATCAATCAATCAATCAATCAAAGTGTATGGATGCTGATGGCCAAGACGGTCATATAAATGAGCTGGAGTAACATGCATTAGTTTTATACCAGCAACTAAACTGTGTTGGGGCCATTTTATTTGACATTGTCCATCATTTTCTGGGCCATGTTTTGTTTGCATTGTTAAATTATGAAAATTATGAAAATTATGAATATGAATTACGTGGATGCCAGGGCAAGGAATAAAAACATGGACACAGTCAAAAAGTAATAAATACAAAACAATACCTCAGAGCATGGTGGGTGATTCTGAGGCTTATTCACTCACTCTCTCACACACACACACATACAAACAGCAAACCAAGCTGAAGGCACCACAAACAGAAGGTGTTGATTTAAATGTGGTATTTTATTTTTTAAGCTGTCATCATTCCCCTCTTGGAAGTTTGTCTTTTGTAGTCTCAGTTTGGCATTTAACTGAAACCCTGGGAACGGTGCTGGGGCAGCCACTTGTGCGTAGGAGTGCCATATTTGATTCTATCTTAGCCTGCAATCATGCTGAGCCCGAATATTAGAATATTCTGATATTTGTTCTTTAGGTAGGTATCAAATCTTAATTCAGGATTTGAGTGCTTCATTTTTTTTCACGAAAAGAAACCGCAGGTAGAAGGTTAGGATACATATCGTCCAATTATCCCAGGGCAAAAAAATTATAATATATGTATATACCTAGGAGCGCGAGACATCTCTCAGTCCGAGAACGCTTTACGTCAATGCTTCAGATGAGGTAACGGTAGCCATTACCAAAATGGCCTGGCCAAACATGGGATGACCCAATTATCTTCGTTAGCTTTGTTTTCTATATTATAACATTATTTGAATATTCGGAAGCACTTTGACACCTGCCGTCCAGTGTGAGAATTGGCAAGAATGACAGAGACAGACATTAAACTATAATATTTTTTAAATGATCTAGGATTCTTTCCAGAATTTTGTTTTCCATGGTAGCGTGTCTTTGGAAACTTTTAGGCACCATGAAGCTCTGCCGTAACTGAATTGGACTCGGACCAATGGGTGAATCTGACAGCCATTGATGTGCACACAGTAATATTACGCGATATTATAGTTTTGCTTTTTGCCTAATTAAAATTATTCTGTAAAAATTAAAAACGGGAATCTACAGCAGTGGTCTCCGCCGGCTCCAAATCAGAAAGGAAAAGCTATGCACAATGAATATCTTTATATGTTTATCAAATATTTGAATATTCGTTGGGAAAACCTAAAAACTTATCCAAAGCTTGAAATTATATTTTTGGGCCAGCCCTAGTTTTAAGTCCAGTGATAATTAACGGCCACTTAGAATGCTGTAATTTGGATCAGGTATGCAGTTGCTGCCATGGCAACCCTGGAGCGATAAATGTCTGCCTTGCCGTTTTGGCCAAACTGAGTGAGTGAGATGCCTTTGTAAATCCCTTGTCCTTGTGTTTAGGAGAAGAAAGTGTGGAAGGTTGTGAAAGTGAAAAGGTGGAGAAGGGTTAAAATCATGGATTTGGGCCATGTAAAAAATGGTGCCAGGAAGCATTTAGCAGAGTATTCCTCATGTCACGGCGGTAAACAAACAACCAAACAAACACAACCAGAAGAGAAGAGATACCTCTGTAGAATAAAAGCTGTGCTAAAGACACCTGAAGAAGTATAGTATATAGCTCTTGATGAACTAGAACAAAGGAAAACAATGAAACCAGGAGCCTCAAGAAGTGGACGACAGCTGAGAGAAAGGAGAAGAAGAACCAAGGAAGGAAACCAGGAAGGGAGCCAAGAGGGGAACCAACTAAATGGTGGATGTTGTGAATGACCTGCTATTGGTTAACGTGGGGAAGGAAGAGGTGGAGAACAAGGAAACACAGCAAACCGAAGGTATAACAAAATGAATTATATCTACCAGACAATGGAGTTTGTTTACCATAGCGAATCCCATGCCTGATTGCTTTGTTAAAAAAAAAAGGTCAAGGAAGAGACAAATGTAAAACAATGAGCAATGGGTCCCTAAAATAATTTAGATTAATGAATAAAAACATAAAACCATTTTTTTTTGTACAAAACAACAAACATTAACAGAAGAAATAAAAATGTTGCATTGTGAATCCTTCTGACCAACATTTTGTTGCATGAACTGCCAATTTACCAAGGACTAAAATTAGCATTACTACTATAAACTATAAATAGCATAAGAACCTGATGTCAGCTGAAATGTGTAATTGTAAATTACTACAAATGACTAAAATAATAGCATCTCCATGAGCCACAGTCCTCAGTGAGACATAGCACTCTGGTACAGCCCATGTTCTCTCACTTAAATCAAACACCATCAAAGGTGAAATACAGGCCATTGCAATTCCTATTCCTGATTGGCTCAAATTGATGCCAGGTGATGTCACATGCCATTAGAAACTATAGTGAAGTGATATCAACTGGCCGTCATCTGAACCAATCAGAAAAAAGCAAATAACAATAGCCCATGTTAGATTGCCATAAGTGTCATATAGCATTTTAAATAGAGTCAGATCATAAGGAAAGGAATTATCTTCTTGCTGCCATGAATTGTCTGAATTTAGAGGAAATGAACATGGCAAATAAAAAGGCAGATGGCAGATACTTGAAACGAGTTCAAATAGATGATACATGTAAGTTAAACATCAAAACAAAGAAAGACTACAATAATAATATACAACACTAAAGAAAGGGACAACCTGTACGAAGCTCCCCAAATGGGAATTCGTTTTTTCACGTTTTTTTTTACGTTCCTATAAAACACAAACGATCCCTTTAAACACATAACCATCAACCTCGAAAAAGCCGTCAACCTCCTCGTCAGGAGCGGGGCCCGGTCGGGAGGGCTCACCTGTCGGAGGTTGCGGGTCACTTTGACGTCGTGCCACGAGTTGTCGTTGAATTTGCCGTTCACCGGCTCCACGATGGCCTCGAAGGCCCCGGAGCCCAGGTTGATGACCAGGGACACGGCTCCGTCCTTCAGCGCCAGGTTGACGTAGTCGGCCGACTTGCCGGTGTGGAGGATGAGGCCGTTTCGCTGCCACGTCTTGAAGGAGAGCGTGATCTCGTCGCTGCTGCTCTGGATGGGGTTCTGGGACAGGTCGTAGCAGAAGTACTCTGAGCCGCGGAACGTCGCCACGTTCTCTTCCCTCGCTGCGAGGCGGAGGAGGAGACAAACACAACAACAACAAAAAAGGTCACATGTTACTAAAGGTCAAAAGGAAAACCGGAGAGACATGGAGAGTAAGGTTTGTGTCCTTTTGCAATGTGTCCTGTCACATGTACTTAAATATGCATATGATAACGTCATGGAACACTTCGTAACTTTGCAGTGTGGTTGGGTGGTCGGGAATAGGTGAGGAAAAAGAAAGAGCGTCTCGCACTAGGTGAGGGTTGCAGTTCCATGACGTTATCACATAATAAGTATGCTGTTACTGTTTGTTACATTGCTGATACATGTTTAATTACATAGCAACAAGGAAACTAACGTAAAGGGTTACCAAAAAGTAATAAGGCACAGCTTAAATTATTCATTTTATATATATTATTTATTTGCAGGTATGAGTAAGGATGTATACAATTACTTAAAATAGGCAGACAACCACGGTGCAGAGCATTTGATAATTTTTAATGTTATTAATGTATATATCAGGAATAATCAAAGGCATCACTGTCCACTCCATTTCATATTGACGGTCCTTCCCAGATTCTCAGCCAATAGAAACATGTCTGTCCAGCAGAATAAATGCTATCACAATTGGAGGGCCAGATACAGCAGCAGCAAATTGGGAGTGTTGATAGCAATCAGCAGCCACCATCCAAAGGCCTAATCTGGCAAGTCATATTGCCCGTATCCTGTCAGAAAGCCTGACCCGTTATGCTATAACGCTGAAAGAATGAGAGTACAGACAGACCAGAACATGAAGATGATGTATCAAGAAAGCTTCAGGAAAGCTTGAGCATTATAAATAAGTGACAAGAAAACTGGAAAAAAAGGTGCAGAGAAATAAAAGGTAGAGCGAGATAGATAACATGCCAAGAAAGGAAATAGAGTCTGTCATACCGATGTAGCTTATCTGTGAAATAATATTCACTTCGCAGTGCCTTGTATTTTCTATGGCTTAGAAAGCAAGGGGGCATTACACTGCTGCTAATGCTACAGCGCTGCTAATGCTAATGCTAATGCTAATGCTAGCGCTGCTCCAGTCATGGGGAGCAGTTGTGTGCTCTGCATGCTGAACAAAACAAAAAAGAAAAGAAAAGAAAAAAAGGCAATTCAAAACAAAATGGCAGCCACTTTCATGTTTTCAATATCCCTCATGCATTATTTGTTTTAAAAAGAAGCTCTTCCCACGCAACATTTAGCCGTTTCATATGCCACGAGTGAGAGCAGTCCAAGAGACTTAAGAAGTGTCTTAAGAGTGTCTTTGAATGTTCACTGTGTCTAAGGAGCTCTTGCTATTTGATTGTTGTTAATAGGATGTATATTTCATCTGCTAATGGGTTGTGTGTGTCATATGCTTTTTCAATTATACATGGTCACTATTAGTGCATTTGAAAAATATACATATTTGCAAATGATGGCTACTCTGAGAGAGAGAGACACTGAAAGTGGGTGGGGCTTAAAAACAAAGAAATCTAACTGGATTTGCACTGCTGATAGGGTTAGGTGAAACAAGAGAAATTACAACACACATAGGACAGAGAACAAAAAGGGCAAGACACAACTTGAAGTGACTTAATATGGCATTTTTTAGTATTCGGAAACAAAAGACTTCACTTTGTTTCTTTTGATGTTATTATTATATTGTACAGCGTCGAATGTGATCTGTAGCCAAAATGACGAGCTTTACATGAGACACACACACACACAAACACACACACACACACACACACACACATGTTGACAAATCGCTGTACTTTTTAAAATGAAACTATTTAATAGTTTTGCAACAGTATGACACATGTACTGCATGTTTTACAGTAGATACGATTTTTTTCTCGTTGCCAAATCGAAATTGTGGAAGGTATTGTTTAGAGCTCTAGACATAGGACAGATCCAATCACCGGCTATCTCCGAAACCAGACCTTGACCCCCCCAGTGCCAGCCAGTCAGAGAGGAGCTTGCACACTCCTTAATCCCTTGCCCCCATATCTGATCTGTTGATGTTGGCACCTCAACCTGACACTGCAGATAGCTTTGACTCCCTCAACCACGCCTCCAATGACGAGGCTGGGGATCAATTATTCATTAGCATGGGTGTAGTTTGAATCAAGGGCTTTCCCACAACAATACACTCAAGCTATAGTTCATATGTTGTGGTTGGTAGGGCCACTACATATAAGTATGAATGAATGCTGGTACATATGAATGCATTGCTAGCAAAGTTCATGTTTGTCATGGTTCTTACTGTAAAAATGTTCTTACTGATACTCATCGACAAAAAGGTGCTATGCATCTTTAGGTTAAGGAGTTGAGAACAAGCTTATAAATGCAGGCTTGTGAGGAAACTCGGCACAATGGAAAATCCACAACTCGTACCAACACCAACTGTACAGTGAATAGTAAAATTAGGAATGCTCCGCTGTGGGCATTAGTCAAAGACTAACACGTCAGGAAAAGCAGAATCAGGGCATCCTACAATGCAATGCAGCAGAGAATATACTAACGTGCTGTACATCCAGATCCTTACGTAACACTTTATTTAAGAGATTACTAAAAGTTTGGAAGGGGCTGTCAAAGTCAAACTACATCTTGTGCCTGTTTTCCTCTCTTGGCAATGAGCATCCTTGCCCATTTCCTCCTCTGTCATCCCCTGTCCCCTCCCATTTCTCTCTTTCACTGGCTTAAGTCTCCTTTCACTTGACATCTACAATCTAGGCCAAACCAGCCAAATTTCAGTTCATTGTTAATGCGAGGGCCCTTAGGGAGCCAACAAAAGGAATCACACTCTTTTGCACTTGAGGAAAGGCCCCTGCACGGCCCCCCCACCACAAAAAAACACACTTTGTCCCATTTAAGGTGCACATACAGGTGTGTGTGACAGAAAACAATCAGATGGTAGGAAGCATTTATTTTCTATTGTTACAAAGAAATGATAAAATCATGCTGACATGTTTTTTTTTTTTTACATCTTTGTTAAGAGGGTGATATTCCACCCAAAATAGGCCGCAGAAAAGTTCAGCTCTTGATTGCTATCGTTTGGGCAAAGCAATCATGGCCCTTTCCAATTTCCTCGAAATATGGAATTGTAATGAGTGGAAAATGAGTGAAAGTTCTTTATGACCAAAGAGA
The DNA here is from genome assembly GCA_027123675.1 of Molva macrophthalma. Taxonomy (NCBI): domain Eukaryota; kingdom Metazoa; phylum Chordata; class Actinopteri; order Gadiformes; family Lotidae; genus Molva; species Molva macrophthalma. The sequence continues at coordinate 18,810,397 of JAOPJO010000124.1, read as the reverse complement.
GGACGGGTGAAGAGATTGTTATCGGCTCATAATGGTTTTAATGGCATCCGTAAGCCATTCAATTTCGGGCTTCAATGTGATGGATGACCCCTGAATAAGTCACGCTAGGGGTCATCCATAAAAGTGTCACAAAGAAAGAGGTGGCAGAAAATATAAGATATGGCCTCAGTAAATCTCTCCCTTATGTTTGGAAGGCAAGGGGACTCAGTGAGGCTCCAATGGGTGGTATTGAAACTGCTCCAGCCAAGAACTCCACCATAAACTATGAGATAGTTGAGCCCAGTTACAACATTTTTGGCAGATCCTTTAGTGTAAACAATCCACGCTACCTTTGAAGAATAAAAACACAGTAGGACACATTTTAGGAGTTTTCTGCCATCTCAAGGTTGTACATATCATGAAATGACATTTAGTTTATGTCTTGTTTCCTTAATACAACGTTATTCCAAGTGAACATAATGTAAATCGTTAAGTTTGGATCGGATCGTGCACAAGTGACAAAAAGTCACTAGCCAGTCCATCTCAGGCTTTAAAGAAAATAATAAGGCTGTTCTCGGATGAAGTTAAAGTAGCTTTGATTATCTATGGGTGTATAATGAATAAAATGTATAATGTCTTTTAGATTTATTTTTACCTGACTAGGTGAATAATCTGTGTAAAGGTACATTTTCATTTCCATGTGTCTTTAAAGCATGTCTAACGCTGAAACACAAAACAAAAAGTCAAGGAGAGTCCTTTAATGGTTTGACTCAAAACAAACAGATTAATATGAATTATCATGGTTGAAGGGTTTTGGATGGCAGCAAAATCATAAAACTAGTCTGGTATGTATTCACTCTTGAAAAAGTTTGTTCCACCAGACCTAAAAATCCCAACGTTGATTCAAATCTGAAAAGCTACGAAGTGACAGTTTGGCATTTTGCTATGATGAATGAGTGTAAAAGCACTGATAAATGAATAATATGGATTGTACTGTATGAATCATTAATGGCGCGACAGGCCTCAGTGTGCACCAGGCTAATGGTAACAGTTCAAATCTGAATCGCAGATGAATAAGTCAACAGTCCGTACATAATTGAGTGGCATGATGATTTATGATGTGCAGCTTCTTTGTTTGGATTTACACATGGGTGAGTCGATGAATTCATGTCTGGAGTTGGAAGAGGGCAAAGTTGGACTCTGATTCTGGGTTGTGGGTCGTGACCTTTGGGAGTCTTGTAAAGCATTCTGTTACAGCACAGAAGTCTGAAGATCAACTTGTGACCATCGATAGAGTTGGTTAGAGACTTTGTTTCATTATACAGCTCAGGCTCCTATCTCCAGATGTCTTCTACAAGCAATAGGACTGCTTTTCTCCCCACAGATGTGCATGCATGCACACACACACATGCATGCACACACACACACACACACACACACACACATACACACACACACACACACACACACACTACACACACATCCCTTCCCCAGACTGCTTTGTGTCATAAATTGGCTTTTTCAGAGCTTTTTCAGCTCTTGATCAATGTGCATGTTGTGGTGAAACACATCGATCTGTGTTGTTATCATGGCAAAACAATCACACAATATTGTTTTCATTGAATTTCTCGATTAATCGTGTTTTATTGTTAGTGGCTATTAACAAACCGTAACAGGATGATGAAATGGTACAACACACCTTTCTACATCATCAAATAACCATTGATGACTTCCCTCTCCTCTACCTTTCTACCCAATCACCAAATGCAAGTTTGGCTCTTCCAGCTTGGAGACAGCTAGTAGCAGAAATAGCAGAGTAAATATAGACTCCAGCACTATCAAGTAGGGTTTGTGAGTCATGCCTGCAGAAAAGAGATGCTCCTTTTTAAATTTTTATTAAAGGGGATGTAGGTAAGCTAAGAGCTATTATTTGAGCATAATTTGTTGGAAATTATGTAACCATCTGTCAGCTATTAGTATGTGAATGAATCTGTGAGAATATCTGTTTTAAGTGGACTGCGGCTGCCTCTCTATGAGAATATTGCACTTTTAAGATCGCTCCCGGCGTATTTCTGACCAATCAGGGCATCTCTTCCCTGATTGGTCGGGGAATTTATCTTGCCTGTCAATCACTTATCAACGCCCGAGGAACGTAGAGAGGGCGGGAACAGAGAGGGCGGCGACTTTTCTTTGGTCGTTTAATTTCGAAATCTTGCTCTCTTCCTTTCTTTTGTGCTCCCTCTCTCTTTACAACTTGTACAAATTGATCTACATCTTAGTACACTACTGACACAGCCTAGTTGTTATATATTGTTCTGTCAGGGCGACAAGTTAGTGTGGGTGGCACTGGATGTGGGCGCATGAAACATTGCGAAGGCTGCATCTTTACACACGCATGTAGAATCACACCCACGTGCACTGAGGCACCACCGCACCCACATGGTCACCTGGCCCAGCCTCAGTTGAGGGCGTTCAGGAGTTCCTGGGAACAGACCATCTGTCTACCTTATTTATAGAGAGAGACAGGGAGACTGAGAGGAAGAGGGGTAGATAGAGACAGTGAGAGAGAGAGAGAGAGAGAGAGAGAGAGAGAGAGAGAGAGAGGGAGAAAGAGAGAGAGAGAAAGAGAGAGAGAGAGAGATAGTGACAGAGAAAATTATAGAGAGAGATAGAGAGAGAGACAGAGAGA
>JAOPJO010000124.1:18716441-18723941 GCA_027123675.1 Molva macrophthalma | reverse complement strand
CACTCTGGCTGGCTCCGCTCATACACACACACTCTCTCAGCGTAGACGCACTCCTGCACACACTCGCTGCTGAACAGGGCTCCGCGGCTGGGCTAACCCCGGGCTTTCTCTCTTTTTTGTTGGAAGCGAAAAAGGGGATTCGGCACTCCCCCCGCCCCCGCCCCGTCCCGGTCCCTGATGCTTCCTCCTCCCACCTCCACCCTCTCCTCCACCCTCTCCTCCACCGCGCACCACACACACTCTCCCAGCGTCTGTTTGCTGTGTTGAACATCTGAGGGACCTCCGAGCCAGGACACGCCGCGGAGACCCGGAGAGGAGAGGAGGAGCGAGCAGGAGCAGGAGGAGCGGGAGGAGCAGGAGGAGAGGAGGAGCAGGAGGAGCAGGAGGAGAGGAGAGAGGAGAGAGGAGCGTTCTGAACGTTTAGCGGGACTGAACGCTGAAAATGCGCATCAGGTGAGTGGATGGCGGATTGAAGAACTTCTGAGAACGCTTCCCACACACACACCCCACATTCACTGCTCATTTAGTGACCCACTCAGACCACACACACACACACACACACGCGCGCGCGCGCACACACTCACACACACACATAAACACGCGCACACACACATAAACACACGCGCGCACACACACACACCAACAGGAACTTCTCAAAGTAGTTTTTCTTGTGGCTGGCGTTATGCTGTGGGTGGGGTTGTTAGTTTGCTTGTGACGGTGCATTGTTTATGGAGTCATTTCTGTTCTGTTATACTCGCTTATATATATACAATGCTTTTCTGCAAAGTCTTATAATAAGTCAAACTAATATTGTTTAAAACCTGATAGATCTACTGCTTTCAGGGGTGATTCATGTTTGGCAGGTTAAATAGATAACCTAACTGTACCCAAACACAACAGGTCGACTGCCACAGGGACGTAAATCATGAATTCACTCACAAAGTTCTGTTTGCAGCCATAGTTTGCTTTAGGACAGGGGGGTCTACATTTTGATAAAAGTGCACAGTTCATTTGTAGTCTATGTTTAGGTTTTAAATGTGTATTTAATTAAATACCAAGATTTATTTATTAGGAAACCCTTCTTCTGCTGCATTACACGCTTTTTCATCTGCAAATATACCATCAGAATATATTATTGACTTTCACAGTGCAATTCATTTACATTTTGGTATTTTGGAGGAACGACAGTGTTGGTCTTTTTTCTATTGAATGACCTTCATAATGAGTGAATGACCTTCATATCGAGTGAGGAACTGATCAGATCCCGTCACGGCGATGCTGCGTCTCCGTGACGACTCGCTCAGCCGCGCTCCGGGTGCATTCCACCTGCAGCGCTCCGGGTGCATTCCACCTGCAGCGCTCCGGTCGTAGCGCCAGGCTAGCGCTTTTTGCCTGGGGGCCGATGGCAGCGGGTGGTCTGGATTGGCAGGATGGCTGTGACACACGGTGGGAAGTGATGCTCTGAAGTAAATAACAACGTCAGGATGGCGCAGCGAGGCTCCGGGCGGCTCTGTTCTCTTTCTCTTTTTTTACCATACAAATATTTATATTTTGATGCTCTTCACGTATCAGGAATGAAAGTGTGTGTCTGTGAGGCTGCATGTGCGTGTGTGTGTGTGTGTGTGTGTGTGTATGCATGTGCATACATGCACGTGCGCACGTATGTAGTCCCAGTGCTCATGGACTCAACATGTACTAAATTATATATGGGATATGAGCATAATGAAAATCTAACTGAAAAGTATGTTGTGTGTGTGTGTGTGTGTTGGGACAGGCATGGCCGTGTGTGTGTGTGTATGGTTGTGGAAGGTGGAGGTGGCAGACCTGGCTAGGGCGCGGATGCAGCAGCGGGACATGTTGAGGAAGGAGGAGGAGGCAGCGCGTGTCTGCAGCGCCGTCTCGATGCCCCGCAGGAGGTCGTTGGTCTTGAGCAGCAGCAGCATCTGTCGTGGCACCCTGTTGAGCAGCTCACTGATCTGGGGCAGGTATTGGGACACGTTGCTGCGGATCTCCACATCCTGGCAGACAAAATAGAGCATATAGTATACAGACTTCAGAGTGTATTCAGATTACATTTTCTTACGATTCTTACGATTTTCACTTGATGCATTTCTGCACTGATTCACCGCAGCGATTTCCTAGTGTGGGGGAATGCAAGACCTTCTGATTCTGATAGTACTACACCCTATAATTTAAATAATATACAATTAAAATGTTCATTTTGTAAAGCTGAAGATCACTAATCAACATTTTTATACTTCTGAATGTATAAATACAGTATGTGTGTGTGTTTGTGAGAGAGAGAGAGAGAGAGAGAGAGAGAGAGAGAGAGAGCAAAAAAAAGTAATGCTGAGTCACTTTCCTACATTGGCCTGTGCTAGAATAAATCCTGGTTACATCGGGTAGCCAATTTTACGCTGTGTTTACATTCATTGTGTTTAGCAGTTTAATTTATCTGCCGTCCGTTGTCTTTGCTCAGTGCATTAGGGCAAACCAGATCGATTGGAGCAGGTAGAGCAAGATGTTTTTCCTCTAATTGTTTCTCATTGCGGGTCATTTTAAAAAGGTCCTTCAGGCAGAAGTGAGATGATCTCTGTGATTTTGTGTCACTGCTCCTGATTCTAGTCCTATTTAAAAAAATATATATATATACTTATGCAGGGGGAGCAATGATTCAAAAGTTAAAGGGCCACTGTCATCTTGTCTAAACACTTTTCCCTCAGGCGAAGACCACTTCTCTTGTAAAGAGCTGGCCAGAGTTGATTTAATTTTGTTATAAGACAACACACGGTGGTTGCTGCACACTGGTGGTCGATGAAATGTGATGTCCCTTCCACCAAACTCAGCGTTGAGTGCTTTGAAAATTGCTGTATAAGTGCAATTAAATAAGTATGTATTATTATTATTATTAATATTCTTATAATTATATATAGGATTATATATAGAATGCATATATGTCCCAGATTATTTCTCTTAGGTATGTTGGGTCTGTTGAACACCCTGCTTTTTTATAGGTCATTGTGAAACTTTGTATAGTGAAATGTCACAGGAGAATCTAATAGTCTTCAAATCAAAGCTTTGCAACGCTTATGTTTCAAACCTCAGAAAATGATTGCAGTCATTATGTCCACAAAAGTACCAAACATTTTTCTTTCCATATATAAATGGACTAGAAGCCACAAAAAACACAAGAAATTATAACATTTCTGATTGTAAAGCCCACCCATTTAAACATTAGTCCCAGCTTGTACTTTTCTAGAGGAGTCGAGTTCCTGTTAACATTGTTTAACGTTAATATATGTCTGGAGCCATTTGCATTTCGATATCACCATGGTGATACGATCCAGAGGCCATGTAGACGATGGATAACTGGCGATTAGCAACTGTGTTCACAACACTTGGCATTGATGTAAATAATTGATTTAAAATTAATTTATTAATACATTTTAAAGTTGCAATGTGTAACATTTTAACTAGCTAGTAGCTTAAAAGAACCTGGACATATTTGTAGTCAATGCTGAGCAAAAGGGATTTTAAAAATGTTATCAATAATATCACATCCCATGACTTTGATATGTTATGTACAAATAAAAAATGCTGACCAGCCTGTAACTCTCGCTCTTTGTTTAAAATAATCGTATTATCGACACTGCCAAAACCCAATCAGTTGGGCCACCCACCCAGCTAGCAGAGCTACGCTAGTTTGCGTCACACAGTTGCACAGCCAGTAAGAGTGTACAGAACCAATTCAGAAATTCTGCAGCCCCTCATACTTGGAGGGGCTCAAACATATACAATACCACTTTAAATGTTCTATTCATTTGTGCAAATACTTAAAGATGTGTACAGCTACAGATCTTAAGGCCAACAGCTATCTTTTGAATCATCTCTTTTTTAAAGACAATGTGAAATGGCATTTATTCAATACTTTTGACACAATGTGACACAACATAAAATGAGTGCAGATCATAACCTGGACGGAATGTGATCGGAGGATGTGTATGAAAAGTTCCCAACCACCCTAGCCAGTTGCGTGTTGGACTATTGCAGGCTTCATGAAGGGCACCTTCATTCGTGGAAACCCTCAACTGATTTCATGGCGTCTTTGAGGGACAACTTCAGGATTGTTTCAAGCTGTTCTCACTTCGGCAATTTCAGACCAGATTTGAGGGGCTTTCGTAGCTCACAAATAATTCAAATCAAATACAGTGTATGCAGTAGTGTACTGCAGGTATTTGAATGTAGAGCAGGTTGAGTTCTTTGAGAGGAAGACCGGGAGCAGTTCCACCTCCCTAGTGCAGCATCACTCATACAGAAAACACGGCACTATGAGCAATTAGCCTAACGCTTCCCCATAAACCACCCTCACACGCCATTGTTCCATACCCTCTGATTTATAGGACAGCTCTACCCTCATTGGATAATTTATACACACATTAAATGTCCCATTGGTGGATTTATGAAATGCATTAGGATGCGAGCGCGCGTTGAAATAAACTCTGGCTGTCCGATTGCTTGCGGTGCAACGCGTGTGCATGTCCAGACAGCTTATTTACTATGAAGAGCTACAGCTCGCGCCTACACCCATTATTCTGGCGTGCGTTTCATGCGTGGAGACGGCGAGGGCGCGCACCGACACAAGGTGGATCTTGGTTGCTTCTTTGTAATATAGTGTCCATGTTTTTGTTATGTAAAGTGTGCCTTTATGGGCCTGTGTAGGTGGGCGCTGCTGCTGCTACTATGGTACCTTCTTGAATTCTATCTTTATGATACGTATGTATGTGTATTATATTGTCTTTGTATAGACATGTGATTCTTCACATGTCTGTGTTTGGGAAAGAACATATAGAAAGGATGGATGAAAAGAAGGAAAGTCATTCGGTATGGGAAAGCCTCGGGAGGAAAATAAAACGGACGCAAAAATGGTGATTAGGTAAAAATTGAGATTGGTGGGTAAACAAGAAAGCAATTCACAAAATATGAACAGAAAGAGAGTCTACCTGGTCTCCATGGTGACAATATTGTTGCCAGGTCAGCGTGTCTTTGATGTGGTGGGCGACTGTTTGTCTATCCATTTCAACCCGCTGTACTGCTGTACTCTACATCAAAGACCTCTCCCCACTACAGGTAAACACGACTAAATTACACCATTAGCTAGGTCTATCACTGTGTGTGTGTGTGTGTGTGTGTGTGTGTGCATGTGTATGTGGATGTGTGTGTGGAAGTGCTTTCTTGCAGATGGAAGTGTGGTTCTCTCGTGCCTTATACTTAACGTATCCTTTGTCCTAAGTGCCCCTTAGCAATGCTTTAACAAGGTCTCGTATGGCCCAAATTGCCTACATGGTCTCAATAATTTCTATGGTACACAAAGAAGTCTGTTATATACCAAGTGCCAGCTAGCAAGCAAGCAGGCTGTTATTAGAAAGAAAAAAAAATGAACTAGCAAACACTAAACCGTCTGCCTTACCTGCACTCTGCAGAGACCAGGGCCAATCAAATCAAGGTATTGGGAAAATGTGAATTCATTGTTGAACAAAGGCCTTGTCTAACATAAAACAGAAACAATAATGATCTCTGAAACATAGATGCTGACACTGTAGAGGTATAATTGATTTGGAGAGTCACAGGCCTGCTTTAGGAGCATAGGATCTTAAAATGTAAGATTCTGCTAGCTTGTCTGCTAACTCCTGAGCAGGATGCTTTATGGAAAAGCATAGTCGATTTAGCTGTTTGTGCGTGTGTGTGTGTGTGTGTGTGTGTGTCTGAAATCATGGGAAACAGTCAGTCCAAGGCTGTGTCTTAAACCCTGCATCAATCCACAACAAGAAGTTTGCATTGGTTATTCTAGCAGTTGTCCACTGTTGGACGTTTGTTTGTGTTTTGGTAATGTTTGCAGCTTATTTTGTAGATAGTGGGGAAGAGTACAGCAGATGATGACCATACCATAGTGAGCAGCATTTATGTGACACTCATCGGCAGCAGCCTCGTGACTGTCATGGAAACGGGGTGATGAGATAGGGTGGGGGTGTGGGGGGGCAAATATGTAATTAGCTTTTAATAGCATCAGCTAGAATATGTAAAAAAAAAAGAAAAAAGGTGATGCAAAAGGCGACACTTGGTGAGATTAGGGGTTGCAAGGAGAGCATTCTTTTTTTCCCTCATGTTTTACAGTAGGTGGAATGGCTTAGTGTTGCGGGGCGAGGGAGCAAATAACACAGGGGAGCGGAAAGGCTGAGACGAGAAAGAGATAGAGGGAGAAGAGGAGAGAGAATGAGAAAGAGAGAGAAAGAGAAGGAGTGATATCGAGAAAGAGAGAGATAAAGAGAGAGAGAGAGAGAGAGCGCGAGAGAGAGCGCGAGGGAGAAAAAGAGAAAGATTGAGAAAGAGAAAGAGCGCGAGAGAGATAGAGAGAGAGACAATGGGGCAGAGACAATGGGGCTATTCAAAATCTCTGGTGTGCTCTGCATTTCTCAACATGACTCTTCGACTCAGGGCTGTTCCTTTCTCTACATTGTAATTGGCCTGTTAAATGTTGAGCAAGTGGCTTGACTGACATTTTGTTATTTTAATTCTAATTGACTTGGCATTACATGTTCAATAAATACAGCACTGTGCAACGGAGAGGCGTTTGGGAAGGCTTTGTGCTATTATGAATTTAGCAAATGTGAATACTGCTGCATAATGTGGCAAGCCAACACTACTACTTAGTTTTAAGAGATAATATAATAATAGCTAATTTTTAAAGCTGAACAGACTAGGCTTGTTGCTGGTTCAATGTGTGCCTAAAATACCCACAATTCTCAAAATGTCTTGGTGTTGGCATCAGTAACAATCTGACAATGGTCAGATATGGCACTGATGGCAAACTGTGCCACAGATGGTGACTGTGTATGTGTATGTGTATGTGTGTATGTGTATGTGTATGTGTGTATGTGTATGTGTATGTGTATGTGTATGTGTGTATGTGTATGTGTATGTGTGTATGTGTATGTGTATGTGTATGTGTATGTGTAAGTGTCTGTGTCTGTGTAATTGTCTGTTTAATTGACTGTGTAGGTGTCTATGTCTGTGTATGTGCGTGTGTGTGAACTGCAGCCTTCGTGTCACAGTATGTCTCTCATTTGCTTATCTTTACAAATTGGACCATGCTGTGCTTGACAAACTTGTGATATAACAATATTTTTTGATACATGCATGACAACGCTGTCTTTTGCTCAAAGCCTCAATTTCAAAAGCAGTTCACCAACATTCTTCAGTACAGTGGGTTTTTAATATTGCACCAATACTCATCTTGTGTGGTTTTATAAAGATTGTCCCTATCCAGACGGAACAGAACAAATTAGCAGTATTAACGGTTTCCACTGTGACCTTTTTGTAGATGATTTGTTACACCAGCAAGTGGGCAAGCACCTGCAAAACATGCGCCGACTGTGTGTGTGTGTGTGTGTGTGTGTGTGTGTGTGTGTGTGTGTGTGTGTGTGTGTGTGTGTGTGTGTGTGT
>JAOPJO010000124.1:18704794-18716341 GCA_027123675.1 Molva macrophthalma | reverse complement strand
GTGTGTGTGTGTGTGTGTGTGTGTGTGTGTGTGTGTGTGTGTGTGTGTGTGTGTGTGTGTGTGTGTGTGTTTGCGGGAGTATGCGTGGTTACAAAACGATGCAATTCCTCTTTGTGTTTTTATTGAACCTTTTTATTTACTGTTCCACAAAATGCTACATAAATTGATCCGCTTCAGACTTAGGACTCCAGTGAAGGCTGATCCACAGGTAATGAGAGGTCTAAAGAGGTATTTCTTTTATTTATTAATTTATTTAACAGGAATAATGGACAGTTAGTAACTGTCCCAGAATTAGCTAGAAAGCTAAATTGTAAATTGACTCTGGGCAGGTATGACTCTGGGCAGGTCATACAATTTCAGACCAGTTTTGCAAAATAGTTTACAGCAAACGTAAAAATTGCAATGTCCAGGTCATAAACATTATAAAATTCAACACAGAGAAAAAACTGAAATAAAATAAAAATGCTAAGTCTCTTAAGGGAGCTAATGGTCACATGATTGATTTGATCTCAGCCATGGTTTTAGTTAAAACCAATACAATTTGAACTTGTCTGATACTGCTGGGCGTAGAGTTCCAAGTGTTTGTGGCTCTAATGAAAAAAGCTGATCGACCAAATTCAGAGCACCTGTGTTGCACTACACTGTTGCCTCTGGTGGAGGCTCTAGAAATTTCTGAGGTTCAGTTTGGCTGTACTAATTACCTTTTTCACTTGCTTTTCAAAGGTCAGGTGTGAATCAATGATTATCCCAAGATATTTAATATCTGAGACAATGTGGAGCTTTTCACCCTTAACAAGGATATCAGGATGATGGACCTCCTTCTTGCAGATTGAGAAATACATGCTTGCTAATATTTGAAGGGAGTGAGCCACTGTTTGAGCCAGTTAGAGATGCTAGATATGGCTGCCGTTAACTTATGTGCCACCTGCTGTCTTGTTTTGGCCTGTACATAAAAAACGGTGACGTCCGCATACATCTGGGTCATTACCTCAGGGCATACAGTAGGTAGGTCATTAACATATATGCTAAATAAGCAGGGGTCCAAGGACTGACCCCTGTGGGACACCAGTAGAGCAGTCAAGTAATGAAGAAAGCTTTGTTCCAGCCCATGTGCATTGCTTTCTCATCGTTAAATATGACTCAATACACTGTGTGGTATTTTCAGAGAAGTTAAAATGTGAAAAAAATTGCAGTCTCTGTTGAGTGGTGCTTTCTGAACCCGAATTGCATTGGGTGAAAGGTGACATGTCATGGGTTCACAAAATCCAAGGGTTGCTCTGTTACCACATTCTCTATGGTCTTAGAAAATTGATTGCCTTGTGGAGAGACTGACCAGGTGGGTAATTGGAGCGCATAGGACATCTTTATAGTTTTTAAAAAAGAAGGGTCCCATTCATATATGTCTTTGGCCTTAGCAGTTTTCAGAGTACATATTATCTTGTGGATTTTCTCTTCGGGGACTTCTGTAATATTAAAAACGGGGTAAGTTGCATTGGGGAGAGATATCTCTTTAATTCTGGCACCAAAGCTATGTGGTTCTGTACTGCGTCAATGCAATAGTTGTTGAATGCAGCAGAGATTTCATGAGGTTTGTGAATTAATTCCAAACATTTTCCATTATTGGGCCTACAATCTTTCTTTGTCAAATGGTTAATGTTTTTCCACATAATTTTGCTGTGTCCTTTGGCTTCATTTATGCTACTAATAAAGAAATCTGCCTTGGCCTTCCTCAAATCATTTACCACTCTATTTTGTAAACCAGTAAAAACTGAATAGTCTAGCCATAGTCCAGATTTCTGGGCTGTTTTTAGAGCAAAATCTCGTTTATCATCAGGCTCCACAACTGATCATTCAGCCATGGTATATTGCTCTTCTTATGACTATTTCCAATTTTCCTAACAACTTTTAAGCCTATTTATTGTATCTGCAAAAAGTTGGCAAGAGGTCTCTAGAGTTTCAGTGGATACCTTTTTTTTATAGGAACTTTACAGTGTTTAAGGTCTGAATACCTGTACAACCAACCAGTCCAAACACAGAGATCAAAAATGCAGATGGACGATAGAAAAGTCAACAAAGCTTGTGCCAACATTTTAGAACCTGGAGCTAAGCCATCTTATTATTGATCACACCCTCATTAGTTGGTATTTTACCTATTCACAACCACATCATTGCAGATGCCTCTCATTTGAGTCTGGCTTGTAGGATAGGGTGGTTGTTCCACATAAACCCTGTAAGTTCAAATTGAGTGGTGATATTTCCATGGCTCAGTCGTATCAGTAGTGTGTGCTTGTTAGTATCGTGGAAATAGCAGTCATGGACAGAGTTTCATGAACAAAAGATGATGCTACCATTGTTGGTTCACAGGTTCTCTTGTGCCATCTTAATTTTAAAATAATACATTTCTGGAATTTCCTTTTTCTAATGATATACAACATATACAACGAAGACCACAGCAGCCTTTCACTTAAAGCTTAACAAATAGAAAAAAAATGGCTTCCATAAATTGTTATTAGGTATGTATTTGGTTGTTCAATGTTGTCAACCGACCAAAAATGTGTACCATGGTAAGCTTCTATTTCACCTTTGGTGATAAAAGTTTTTTATGAATACGTCTATGTCAAGTCATGTTCCTCTAATATATGTACAACTGGCTTTGTTAGGAAATAGAAATGGTTCTACAACAAAATATTTACTCTGCATCTGACTCTCTTCTTCAGAGGTTTGGATAATTGAACGTCATTCAACACCATGACAACCAGTGATAAACAGGTCGACAGTTGATTGATGACAATGGATGGGAGGAGGAAGGCGTTAGGTGGAACACTTGCTTAAGAATCTTCTATTGGATACTTGACATGCAGTATAAAGTGCAGACTTTAGACTCCTATGTCATAGTTGTGAACTCCTGTAGTATGATATGGCCGCTAGTATAGAAAAGCAGGCTTGGATAGTCTGGTCTGAACCTTGGATTATAGCGAACTTTGCAAGCTGGATAATGTTTTAGAAAGAGTGTGTGTGTGTGTGTGTGTGTGTGTGTGTGTATGTGTATGTGTGTGTGTGTTTAGTAAATAAACACCCTAACTAAAATACACTAAATACATTTGGTATGTGGATTTAACAAAAACACAAAGATGGAGTAGAGTCTGTAGCTGGAGGGACTATATAAAGCTGCGTTTCCACCAAAATTACCCTGAACTTTTATTGCCAGAAACTACATTTCAAGTGACTAAAATGTTCCTTCAGCCCCTTGTTGTCCACGATTCCATCACGGTCAGTTAGGTAAATGAATGTCCTTTTACATCAGGCAGAAATAACGCATAAAGGACATGAAAAAGTGAGAAATACTAAGAGAAAAATCGGACCAACAAAATTCCGTCAACGTCCATCAGTTACGACGTGAATATGAGCGGTTTTCCAATAAGAATGTTCTGCAGTGAAAAGACAGATGGATGCAATCCTCAACCTCATATAGCCAGTGAATACGAGCGTATGCTCTGTACTCTGTATAAAATAGTGTGGCGAAGGGGCAGTACGCTGAGGAAGGGGATGTGGGTTTGCATTCTTTAATACATCCATGCTTTTTAGACGTTCATTTTTTTGGTTGTTTCCCTGTTAGATTACTAAAAGTAGGCGTATCACTCTTTCAGAGGAAGTGCATATCCAAAACGGTGACTCTTGCCATACAACTGCACACCGTCATGTGATCAAAAGCAACCTATATTCACGCAGTGCAAGTGAACATTGGCTTGTTAGGCCGACCGCTATCGAGATGAATGAATGAATATAACAGATGGCGATAATTATAGGTCTATAAATGTAGTATAGCTTTATGGATACAATAAGAGCACTGTGTGTGATTTACTGCATTTCAGTGTGAGGCTGCAGATGTTGAAATGGCTAAAATAAAATGCTTAGAGTACTCGACCAATCATATATGTTCAGTGCAGCAAGCACTGAACATATGAACTTTGGTGTGAACACATATATGTTCACGCCAAAGTTCCTACACTACCCCCCCCGAGCAGGGACCTTTGGGGTGGTATCTCCCCGGAACTTATTTTATACCCCGGTTCCTCCAAAGGTTCCTAGTTCCTGGGTAAAGTTCCCGCAGTGGAAACACGGCTTAAGATGGAAGGATGTCAGAGTGGCGGAGAAAAGGAGGTAGGTGGAGCAAAAGAGATGAGAAAATAATTGCAAATAGGGGGGGGGGGGGGAGTGTAATTGACTGCATGCACAAGCACTCTGCTGTACAGAAATTGAGGGAAGCACACATGATATCACAAAGTGATACAAACGCTTTATCTCGGTCTTATGCTGCAACACACACACACACACACACAATGACACTCAATACTAATAATACATGTACTCTTGACCACAGAAAACCTTATACATACATTTCACACAAATGCATGCACACACTCACACACACACAAACACTTCCATATGAGAATGAAGGGTGAGGTCGATGTGACAGAAGGAAGAGTGGGCCTTCTGTCTTATCCCATTCCTTCTGTATCAGGAGCTTCAGCTGGGTTCAGAACCTCTGTATCTCTGCCTAGCTGTCCGGCTCCTTCAAAACAATTACACTTTCTTCAGATTTCCCCCCCCCCCCCCCAACCACAGCAATTGAGATTCGTAGTACCCCTTATTCTGTCAGTGGTTGGGACTAACACACTAGTGTTTCTCCCATTAACTATTTACTTCAAAAGCCCATGAAACGCAGACAGACCTGTCGCCCAGCTCTCCCACTTGGAAAGCGTCCCCTTTATTGTATAAATATAGAATATTGTACCCAAATTCTAAACTGACTACAGACTGTCTGGCCATCTCTTGTCAGGTCATGTAGGGGTCACCAAGCACTATGACAGCGCATCCTGAGGCATTTCATTTTTGCCGGGAAAACCAAAGCGACACTAGGCTTCATGTCACTGCGTCACTACAGATCCCAATTTGCCAAACGGCTGGCGAGCCAAACCAGGCAATCCTTCGGCTTCCCTCTGACCTATTTCAGGTATGGGTGAACCGCTTGAAATGGTAATCACCGGCTGTATGCGGGCACCTTTCCCAAAAACTAGGTTAGGGAATCGGTTTCCACTCACCTTGATGTAGAATGAGGTACTGCTGGGTCTCCACAAGACACATATGGTACCAACCACTTCAAATAGACGCTCTGGTACAACTGGTCCTTAAAACTGGTCCATAAAACACAATGATTATCAGTCTGGCCTTGGCTGGGCAGTAATTGATTTAAAAAATACGATCACGGTCTTACATTGTTAAAAACAAATCCGCCAATCAGACTGAAGCCCTTGATCTCTTCGCTCTTGCCGAATCCGGTTGAAGATTAACGGAGCAAAAACAGATTCAAATCGGAGAAAAGCCTTCCGCGCAGACTTCTGTTAATCTTTAAACATCGTTATTCAGTCTATTTCGGATAAATATGTTGATTGCTCGGTAGATTGCCACACTTTCCTCGGGCGCCTTTTAATTCCGCAGACTGCGGCGCTCCTTGTTCGCCATAAAACTGAAACTCCCTCCCTCAAGCGCTGATTGGTTCTATCATTTGTACCATTTATGGGATATGGGAAACGGGACGAGGTCAATCTGAGCTGCAGAAAGAACGCTAACTTCGGAGATCGGGAGGGTCTCACCAGGCTAGGTACTTGTCTTGACTTGAGAGAGACCTTGAGAAAGTCAGTGTGATACCCGAGTTTTGAATGTTAACGTGAGATACCAAAGGCGGGGAATGCAGGAATCACAACGCTTGGGGTCCCGAGAGGCCCGAGTGTTTGGACGAAATTTAAAGACACAAGGAATAGCAACAGTTAGGGTGCAACCGCATCCTAGTCCCTAAACCAGGTATTCACTGGGCTCCTCATAGTTGGGATTTGCCTTTTAGTCAAAGACGGTGAAAAGTGCCTCTCTGCCATTAGTCCAAACACGATCCTGACTAATCCTACCATATCATGGGTTGTTTATACTGTTGAAGCTACTCATATATGCTGAGATTATGAAAATAAATCAGGGAAGGTTGTCCATCTTGCATGATAAAGATTTTGGGAGTCGCAGCCGATCTACGTCCAAAACAGATTTTTTTTCTGATCTTATTCTATGATGGGCTCAACTGCTCCATTGTATGTGTGTGTGGGAAAACTGAGTTTGATAGAATGCCCTTTTCTGAAGCTGTGTCAACAAACAACACCTTCCTCTACGACATCATCGCTGATGTCCGCATTAACATTTAAATAGAACCCTAATAACATGAGTAGATGAAATCAAAAGAGAAAGGAGGCTGTCATCCACAGACCCAGGCCCTGCTTTCCACATCCAGCTGTGAGCCATTTCTCCACCCCCCTCTCTCTTTCAGACCCCTACCACCTCCGAGACTAAATGTGCCAGCCTTAGTGTGGCACTACAGCCTTGTTACATAACAAGTATAAATAAACACAATCTCTGGCAGGCAACAGATGGCCCTTTAGAAACACCCCTCCCCATAGGCCATGGGGGAGGCGTACTGAAGACGCGTGTGCCCATCAACACATGCATACCCCCGCACACACACACAGACACAGACACACACACACACACAGACACACACACACACACACACACACACACACACACACACACACACACACATAATAAAGTGGTGGGACAAGGATAAAGTATGTTCATCATAAACTACTTAAAGTCTACAGTGTTTACACAGGACAGATTTCTTCCCCTGATTAGCTTACTCCCACACAGACCAAACAGCCCTGGGAGCGCTTCATTTTCACCCGAATGGAACCGGGAGGGGTGGCGGGAGGAAAGGAGTCTTATGCCACAGCTCTTGTTAGGCCACGAATAAGGGCTTGTCCAACAAACACACATACAAAAATCATATTTGGGGGTCTCTCGGCTGGCCTGGAGACTGGGATCTGGGTTTCATCCTGTCAGCACCAGTTTGAAGACTGGGATCTGGGTTTCATCATGGCCGCCGTGTCTTTGGGTCTTTGTTTTATGGTGATACAGTTTAAGCCCACCATAGAGACCGTTGTTCTCTTGTGCTTCACAACAATAACAACTCACTTCATGTTACCTGAGCGAGTATCAATCATCCCACATCATCACGTCAACAAATGGAGTGACCAATAGGAGTTGTTTCATCTTTGTATTTTCTTGGCCATATTTTTATTTTCTTTATTAAAGACTCCAAGTAACAAGTTGACCTGACAGACTTAATGCGAAGAAGAAATAACTAAAAAGAAATCAACAAACACTAATCCCAGCACCGCTCCATGGTCATTCCCTGTTGGACGTGCAAAATGAGATCTCTGCCTTAACGCAAACGTTTGGTTTAAGAACAGCTTAAGTTCAAACCAAAGATAACTTAAGGTGGATGTTTTTTAATGGATGTGCTCATCAGGAGGACACACATCAAATATGAAAGGAATATATTTAGATATGGGAAGAGATATTGAAGGGTGACCCCTAAATCGAGGAGCCAATAGGAGCCGTCCGATGTTGATGACCTTTAGACCTTTAGATGTTGACTGTTGAAAAGGCACCATATGTACACCAGGCTCCCAATCTTTCCCTCTGGTTGATGGCATCTTCATCTTGGCTGTAATCCTCGATGCCATGTGATGTGGAGAGTGGGGTAAGACCCTTTTCAGTCGATAATCGGTGGTGGTTTTCTTATGGTTCATGGCTGTTTTTGCGCCTGAAAATCCTCACGTCTGTACACGTGCCAAACGTACGGCTCAGCTGCACATATTTCAGAGGCACACATGTGATTTGCACATGCTCAGAGCTGATGAACCACGGAGCAAGGAGGGGTGGGAAGGATTTCATAAATAGGCTAGCTCGATCAGGATACTTGGGTGTCTCTACAGGTTGGAAGCAGAGTCAGTGCCCATATTGAGTGGGTGGATGTTATTATTGCAGCTTTATCTTAACCCTGTGCGAATTACAAGGATTCAACATTGGCAACCTGCCCACTGTGAAGTCACCAGCCCTATTGTTTTGTGCTAAGGGCTGTTGTGGATGAACGCGTTAGTGTGTGTTGCTGTTATGCTGCTGTTTTCTGTACTAATTAGTTTTGTTACTGTGTCATGTTGCTTGCAACCATATCTGCATGCTTTCAGATCCTTTCACGCAGTGAAAAGACAAACGGAGTGAGTCTTTTACCGCTTCCTTTCTATGGCTGGTGGCGTGAACGCAAAGGCCAGCTGATGTTGGGCATCAAATGCTAAGCTAGGCAATGCTAGCCATTTTTGTCATTTTCTTCATTTCTTATTCAAAACAGTTCAATTTATTGTAACAGGTTAATACTATTTTAATACATTTGAAGGATCCCAAGTAACCTAGGCAGTGTTGGCATGTGATGTAGTTTAAGGCAACAGTTTTGTGCCTCTTTGGAGGTTCCCATAGTCTGGAGAGATCGATCCTGAAATCCATATTCAGGCAGACATTACATTACGTCTCACTCAGGTAGGCCTCCGTCATACAGGTGTTATAGTAGGGGTGAACTGAACACACGTGTATCTCATGATATGAATTAAGGGCATTGGCCTGCCTAGTGCCTACAGACCCATAATTAGCTTAACGAGCTACCCCTGTCACCCTACCCCTAAAAGGTCTCTGTCTCTGTCTCTCTCTGTCTCTCTGTCTCTCTCTCTCTCTCTCTCTCTCTCTCTCTCTCTCTCTCTCTCTCTCTCTCTCTCTCTCTCGCTGCCCCCTGCCTCCGCCTCCCAGGCCGGCGTCCTGGCGGCTGTGTGCTGATTGTTTGGGCCTCTCCGGTGCCCATCAGGCGCATCGCTCTGTGTTCCCATCAAACGCAGCATTTATCTTATCATTGCCCTGACAACTGCCTATAAGTCCAGAGGAGTCTGCGTGCCCTGGGTTCCCATGGCGATGACACGGTGACATTGCCAGGCGGCTCTGAACCGCCTGCCGAGATAGTGGGGATCCCTGGTCCTCTCTCTCTTCTTACTCACTCTCTCTCCATCTCTCTCTCTCACTCTCTCTCTCACTCTCATTTTATGTCTCTCCCTCTGTCCCTTGTTCTCTCTCTCTCTTTTTGTCTCTTTATTTATCTATCTCTCTCTTGGTTCCTCCCTGTCTGCCCCTAAGCACAACTGGACCTCCCTGCTGGATCCACTAGCACTATTTCTAGAGATCACAATTGTTGGCGGGTGTGTGTGTGTGTGTGTGTGTGGGTGCGCAAGCGTGCGTGTGTGTGTGGAAGGCTGCATGCATGTGTGTGTGCATGCGTGTGTGCATGTGTGCATGTGTGTGTGCAAGTGTGTGTTTTGATAGGAGAGTCCCTGTACAGTGGCTCTCTATGTGCATGTCTGTGGTACAATAGGCTACAGACAAGAGCCAGACTGTAGCCTGCTGTGACATATTCAACACATACCAACCTGTGTGTGTGTGTGTGTGTCTGTATGTTTGTTAGCTTTTATGTATTACACCAAACTGACCAACACTGTTTACTGACTGATTGACTGTTTAAAATAACGTATAATTACTTTAAACAAAAATGCAGGTTATAACACAAAACACTGCAAAACCATGGAGCCAGGGGACATGTTTAGGAGTTTTAGGAATATACCAACTGCCAAGTAGTGGTGCGGAGAAACATCCTACCTGAGTGATCATCTTCTCTGTAGTAGCATGTGTAATTGCCAGAGACGCAGCAGCCACAACAACAGCATGGCCAGTGTTAGAGTACATCCCATACCACCAGACCTGAAGAGGACAGAGGAGGACACCCTGGGAGGAAGAGACCAGAGAATCAGCAGACCGAGACAAGAGGACAACGAGAGACCAGGAGAGCTGGTTCAGTATTCACTGTCAGAATTTCCAGTATTCATTTACTTAATATTAGCTTTAGTACATGACACTTGAGCACAATTGAAAAAAGGCATTGAGGAATGACAGTTTTGAAAGTCATTCAGAGTCTTTTAAAAAAAACACGTAGCCGGCAGAATATATCAACAGCGGCAGTGCTTTTGCTTAGCGTGAGATTGCCGGGGCCTTCACATTCATATGATCGGTTTCAGTGCTTGCAAGGGGAATAGCTGGGTGATGTCAGACTTGGATCAGACACCTGGCTAGTCTGTGCATGTTGAACACACACACAGACAGACAGACAGATAATAAGAGGGTCACATGAATGACTGCTCTTTCCTTCCTACACCCCTCTGGTCCGTGCAACTCAGCTCTGATGAGCACTGTTTCGTGAGGGGTTAACTGCAGTGTGCAAGGTTAACGTGCACACGTTAGCATGTTGACCTTCTGCTGTACTGTGTTCCCTCATGGTGCAAAGATGTTGCAATGCTGTTATGTTAATAACATTAGAAAATATCATTCCTCGATTAATCGTTTTTTTTACAGAAGAGTGGTAAACATTGGAGGAACATGCACATGCACATGCACACACACACACACACACACCCACACACCCACACACCCACACACCCACACACACACACACACACACACACACCCACACACACACACACACACAAGCTGTCCGTATCTTATCAGGCTTTTATCGCTTGGCCAATGTGTGCCAATGCATTAAGCTGTGAACCCAGAGCTGTGGGGTCTCTCTGGACAGCATGCAGGGGCTTTGCTCTAATAATAGAGTGGAGTATACGCCTGAGTCATGATTTCTCTGTCAGGACTCGTGTCTTCTTTGTCTAGCAAACAACTCCACCAGCCTGAAGAGGCTTCAAGATAATGACTGTTTTTAGGCAGGCCGACCAGGCCGACCATTATGATCCACTGAGCGCTGTTAGTGACACACACTGACTAAAGGGGGAGGGCTGTATGAGCCGGGACCACTCACTTATGGGCCCGCACATAAGTGAATGGTCTCCCTCTCTCTCTCTCTCTCTCTCTCTCTCGCTTTAGTTTTCATAGAACAAAATGATCGGGAAGAAGCAATGGCGCCCGGTCAGTGAATCAGATCACCTGTGTGACTTTGAGAAACAGAGCTGGTGTGTGCGGGCCCATTCACACATTGTATTTCTATTCAATTGTTGCTTACCAACCAAGTGGATGTTAAACATGGCACCCATTAATATTGACAACAAACGTGACATCAATAAGCTCTGACACAGTTAAGAAATCTCGGCAAGCATACACTCTCCAGTATCAACCCTTACACCGGTGAGGCTGGGGTTCCACATCCTGTTAAACAGGAAACCTTCATTGGTCTCAATAACTGTAGGTCATAAAACGACATTTCAGCAACCATTGATTTTTACTTCTTAGTAAATGGCGGCTAACAAAGCGCTGACCGGTGCGGTGTAAATCCGCCTCTGATAAGCAGTTAAACTTCCCTTCTCTCCCCAGAGCTGGCCTATGCCGACCGAAAAAATCAACACTAATCTGATGAGGGACAGCAAAACTAATCTACCGCTCCACTGTTCTCCACTCCACGGCTCTCAAGAGGAGAGAGGAGAAAGACGATAAGATAGGAGAGGCTGGGGGGGGGGGGGGGGGTGGAGAGGCGGAGGTGGGGGGGGGGGAGGGGTTGGGGGGGGACGC
>JAOPJO010000124.1:18684617-18695941 GCA_027123675.1 Molva macrophthalma | reverse complement strand
ATATATATATACATACATATATATGATCATCAGTGCAGTGATTGGCCGAGATTAGCATCGTCGAATCATCTCTCTTTCTCTCTCTCTCTCTTTGTGTGCATGGAGGTATGTACTGTGAGTACATTGAGGAATGTGTATAGGCACTGTGTGTACTTTAAGGGTGTGCTTGTGTGTGTGTGCGTTGGTTCTCCCTCTGGGGATCTGGCTCCACCTCCATTACTCTAGACACCATTAGCCCTGATGGGAACAGAGGAGAAAGACAGATGTACAGAGAGAGACAGGCAGATAGACAGGTATAAGTAGACAGACAGGCACACAGACAGGTAGACAGACAGTCAGACACACAGGAATGCGTGAAGAGTAGAGTGATAAGAGAAAGCCGGACGTTTTTTTTTTAAGCGTGCAACATATTCAGACACTTGTTCACGTATGCATACACACACGCTGGGCCACACAAGCGCATGCACGCATACAAACACACTTGCAACTATGACCAAAAATAAATACGGATATTATTGTCTTTCGTGAAATGCAGTAATCTTGGACAGACAAATAAATAACAAAGTAATACGTAGATAAATACATAAATAAAGAAATAAAGAAGTAAATAGAGAAAGGAGGCAGTGTTCCATTCCAGTCACGTTAGGAGACAGAGTCCAGAGGAAACTCTATTTGGGCCCTCATCCATCTTCTGATGAGACACACAACAGCAGCACGCACACACCAGGGCCAGAATGCGCCACGCTTACTTAATAATTCTATCCATTCTGTCAGTGTGTACTGGTGTGTGTGTGTGTGTGTGTGTGTGTGTGTGTGTGTGTCTGACCGATAATGTCCCCTATCTAAATCATCAGCTGTCTAATAATGCTCATCATTACTGCTTAATAGTCAGCCGATGTGCGCATTTGGACAATTGCGTGTGTTCCCATGATGGTGTGTGGGCATGTTGGTGTGCATGTGTGTTTGTGTGTGTGCGTCTTGTTGATACGTATCGCAGAGTAAATAAAGATCCAAATGAAGGATTTTGTTGTTTATTATGTATTTGTCATTGTCCACAATATATTTTCCCTATCTATGTAGGTTTGTGTGTGTGTGTGTGTGTTTGTGGCATCACCATTATGGAGGGTGAATTGAGAAAGGCATTATGCAATAAACATTCACCTCCAGCCTCCTACGTTTTTCAAATGTATTTGCTTACATTTAATTTGGCTTTGTTACTGTTGTTTCAAATCAGTGTGAAAGTTAAGTAAAACACAGAAAAAAAGAGGGATAATGTCACATCATATCCACCATTGTGTGCCTAACTCTTATCTAACACTGTGCTCTTTGATAATACTGTATAATCTAGCTTTTAAACAGTTAGGTCAAAATTACTATTATGTTGTCAAAGCAGGTAATGGAGACATATTTCACATTGAATTCACCTTCAATCACAAATCTTAGCGATGTGCATTGAGCGAACGAAACCTTAACTCCTAACCCTCCAAACTAAGATATTCTATGTCATCTTTATGAGTCTTCAGCGAGTGTTTTGATTGTGTCTGAACATGCAGAGAAGGTAGGACTTCTCATTAAAACAAAAATAATAACTTTGTTGTTTTATTATTCATTACGGAGGTTAGCCATGTTCCCTTCGCAAAACAAACCCCACATGCCCTTGACATTGCATTGATGTTCAGAAGGAACGGTGGGAGATCTGTTTGTATGTGTGATCATTTTATCGCATGCTTGTGTGGGTAAGGTGTCGCTATTCTTATTCCAACCATTCATTGTGCGCCATGAATAACCATTTCTGAGGAATGAAGCGTTATGTTGCAGTGGTGCAGTGAGTATGCTTCTGCCTGTGTTTAAGTGAGAGAAAGCAAGAGAGAGAGAGTGAGAGAGGGTGAGAGAGAGAGGGTGTGTGTGTGTGTGTGTGTCTATGTTGGTGTGCGTGTGTGTGTATATTTCTGTTTGTGTGTCTGTGTGTATGTGTGTGTGTGTGTGTATGGGTGTGTAGGCTTGTGTGTGTGTGTAGAAGCTTGCGTGCCCAAAACTATTTTGGACTGAACACATGACCCATGGACATTACAGAAAGATAGTATTTCAAAACGGCTCATGGCTCTGTAGAGACCTTTTTATAAGTCCCCGCTTAAAGGATTTGGCCGGTTTGCTAAGACCCCTGGTTAATTGTAGACATTGTCTATGTCGAGCTGTTAAAATCCGCCATGATTTTTATTTAACTCACCTCTCACGCGATGTATCCAAAATGAGGTCGTTGGTGAGACATTGACATCTATTCTATTCCACAAGAGTGTTCATAGCAGTATCTTTGTTTTGTCCAATACAAGTAAGTACATATGAACTACCCTGGCCAGGTAGTTTTCTCCAATGATGCCCACAAATGGGCATCACTTACTCCTGGTAAAGGAGCCTATCCAAATTAGGTTGTGAGTAAAGCCGGCAGTCACCCTTGCATGGGACACCAGCCCATCACACATACACATCCCTCACAACTAATGGCAATTGGGTACCAATTAGCTCGAATTATTTCATCTTACATGTGTATTACAGGTTGGTATTACATCAAATCTTCTGCAGGAGACCTACACCAACGGACTACGAGGATCAAGGACAAGATAATTAAATTCCCAGAGTAGTATTACAGCCAGAAGTTACCTCAAGTGGCAATGTCAAAGAGTTTCTTGTAAATAAATGTCTGTTAAGTTTCTATCTATCGCCGAATGAGGCAACACAATGGTGATGGAGCCTAGGGCCCACTGATGAAAGCCCTTGCATTTGTAGTAGTATGAATGTTACGAACTGGGTGTCAGTGGCGTCACTGTTGGGATCTTTGGGAAAGATCACTGCTTATTGCCAAAGAGAATGAAATGGAAATCATTGTGATTAAGACACTATTAACACTATTTGGTTAAAGACCTGCCCGTTCTTGCTGCTAGACATAGGGAGCAGCCTCTATTGATGGCTTACTTGCTAGTCACTAGGTAACCCGCACCACCAAACATTGAATAACATGCATGGGTGGGCAGCTGTGCAATTCTAAATATCAAGTTTTTAGATTTTCAAAATGTTGAAGCTAAGCCGTTACACTTTAGCTGTAGATATCGGTAGCAAATCACTTGTGAGTGCTACCTGTAAAAAAAACAAAAAAACATGCATTTTCACTCTCAGCACTTCTGCTGCTCTGGAGCTAATCCCACATTCATGCATTGGCTGAACATGCAGGATATCCATACCTGCAGACGCACACACAAAACCTTAAATAATCACACCTTCAGTATGTATAAGCACCTTGCAACGTGTGGGCATGGCCGGCATCAGTGTAGCTCCGACATGTAAATATACTTCACATAGATTGATATAACCAGAAATGTGTGCTTGCTAAAAATGACAGGTGTGTATTTATAGATGGGGAAACACTGTGGTGCAGAACAAGCTGTAAGCATGGAGGTGATTATCAGTCACCTGAACTCCACCTGGCTGTGTGGTGATAAGGATGGAGGGTGTAAGTGTGTCTGAAAGGTGGCTCTTGGGTTACCACACTTCTTCTACACATGTCTCTGCCAGCACAGTATCTCTTGATTACAGCTTCTCTAAAAAAAGAAAAAAATGCTGGAGCCCATCTCCAGACTGGGGAAGACAGAATTTTACACCCTTTCATATCAGACTGTCTATATTGATGCTTGAATAGGCATAGCCTGGGTACCTTTTGGTTGGATGCCCCTTGGATGGGCTTCAGTCTGGGCTAACTAAATAGTCATGCTTGGGGATCCTCATGCTCCAACTCCAGATTGTTGACAATGAATCAATGAACATTGAAAGTCAACTTATACAGATAACTTAGGGTAAGGATCAACAGTATTTTGGGGACATTACGCATTAAAACATCATGCATGCCAGTAGAACCTCCGACATACTAGATATATAACCATTTTGAAAGAAAAACTGTAGATTCTTTTGCAATTCTGAACAAAAACTAGGATTCTAGTACAATTGTCGACTTTTGTGATCGGATCTTCTGAATAGATTAAAGACTTTGCATCCAGACATGACACTTGACTGAAAACTCTGTGGCCCAATTTGGGTTGCGAGACTTTATGTATGTGGATGCATTAAGTATGCGGATGTGCAAAGTTAGTTTCAAATTCAACATTCAATTGTAGTTTTGTGTAGAATTTGAAAATAAAACTAACATTACTTTGCCGTGGAAACGAATGGCTCCAAGTGCCGCTGTGATTTATTTAATTTAATTTTCATGGTAGTATTCTATGCAACCTGAGACGCATATGCCATAATTGAGGGCATGGCGCGTTGTTTTTAAGATGTATCCATTTATCTCTCCACATTGGGTCGGAGGGTGTCCACACTACCATGAGCTCCGATCACCAGGCCACCTCCGAATGCGACTTGGCACAATGTTTCCTCTAGTCTAGATCCAATGTAAAAGTGTCCACACCTGACAGTTAACACGTCCTGGCGAGATCAGATCGCAAAAGTTGAAATGTTTAACTGAGAATATGGAGGAGCAGTTTAACACCACATGCTAGCGATCCCATCCGACCTTTCCAGAAACTGTGGGTCTATGTTGTTTTTTTTGGAACCCTGGTATAGCCAAAAATAAGTGTGAGTTCTTTATACATTCCAGAATGAGGGTATACTCTTTATAGAGCGATAGTTCAACTTAAAATGGCATGGTTGGCTGGGGTTCCTCTGCGTGATGAGTGGAACGTTATCTTTAATAGTTGACATGTTAAGGTATGACCTTTCTTATGCTCCCTATGAAAAACAGAATAACATGTTTATCAAGCCATCAGAAGGTCAAAATATATTCTGGTGAACATGAATTTATGACTTTTGCACAAGCCTTTCATTCCTTTGCCATCGTAGGTAAAGTAGAGCTGCTTGACTTTGGATCTGGATAAAGGACTCAATGGATGCACGAAGAATACACTCATTTTGAGAGGGATGAGGTTTTAAAACATACACTTGCGTGCCTCCACATGTGTGCTTGTTCTTCCGCCTTCTACAAACGGACGAGGCAGACCGGAATGTAACCAGATCTTCGGTCTACGCTATGGCTAGCCAAACTAGCTCGCTATGGCTTAATAAATAAATCTTTCTGCAAACAATGCAAGCAATTTTAATGGCAGTGGTCCTTACGTACACAAAATAAATACATTGACAAATGTAAAGATAAAACACATCCGTGGGGAATACCCCAGACACACAAGGGAAAAAAGCTTGGGGAGAAAAGGGGCCCTTACATGGTAACTTACAACATGGTAACTTACAACAATTATTTAAAGAGCCAGTGAACCCACTGTTTCAGATGGAATTTAAAAAAATGTGTTTTGGGTTGAGAGTTTTAGGAAAGAGGTGTGTGTTATCCCCATGGTTACAACCCACGCCAACTTTATGATACTTTTTTAGTACAGTCATTGGGTAACTGTTATGAGCGTTATAATAAGCGATGTTGTATATGAAATGCACCACACACCGTAGCGTTATACTATAGGTGTCCGGGAAGCCTAACCCTCACTCGGATGCGAGTGAGGACGCGCGACTTTAAATACATCGCTGCTCAGACGGAGCTTGACCATCCACACACACCTTGGCGTTAACGTTATACTATATGTGTCCAGGAACCCTTACCCTCGGACGCGGGTATTAAATAAATTCCTGCTCAGACAGAGCTTGACCATCCACACACACCGTGACATTACACCGTGACAAGTGTCCGAAAAGCCCAACTTTCTCGCGGACACCGCAGTCAACCGCTGCCCAGACAGAGCTCCACACGTGCACACAAACTGCGCCGCCGGTTAGACGTGACATCAGACTACCTCGGAAAAGGTACTCAGACGTCACGAAAAGAACGCCACCTGTGTACGCAGCAGAGTGGAACGTTCACATAGTGTTTTGGGGAGAATGGCAAAAACGTAGGATTTTACCCCTTTTTTTCTCTAAATCAGGGACTTATTTCAGTAACAGTGATAAAACGGCATAGATTACTAGGTTGACGATCATATAAGAAAAATGACCACGTTTAAAACGAAAATAAAGTGGTTTTGGGTTCACTGGCTAATTAGTAAAAGTATAATTTGTAAAAAGATCAAAAAAATTAGAATCGGATATTCTAATCTTGAATTCAAATCTTAAAGGTGCTGTATGAAAAGTCAGAGAGAGCAGAAAAGGGCAGAAGAGGTTTTGAAGATGAACAAAAAACATCCCCTCCCTCTCTGCTCCCTCCCTCCCTACGTGTCACCGCCATTGAGAAGTACATTCACGCACCTGTGGGGGAGCTATGATAATGCTTTGTGAGTGCAATGTAATCGACAGGCAAGATGGATCCCTCGAACCAATCAGAGGAATCCAAAAAATATAAATAGTCTCATACAGAGGCAGGGGCGCAGTCAACCAGAACAGATACTCTAATGGCGCATTTTGCTCACTAATAGCTGACACAAAAGGCAGACGGATGGCTATGGCATTTCTAACAAATTACACACAAATGATAGCACTTCAACCTCACCTACAGCACCTTTAATTTCAAAGAGTACACAAATAGTGGGAGTTGCACCTTGTTGACGTTAATGCCGTGGCGCCTCATGTAGTCGCTGTCGTTCACCTGCCCCCCCTCGGCAAACTCCATGGTGAGGATCCTCTTGGTGGAGAGGTCCCAGTGGATCTGTGGGACCTGACAACACGCATCCAAGCAGGACCAGATGGGTTGGGTGGGATACACAGTGAAGAAGGAAGGAAGAAGAGAGTCAGTAGGGTGAGGAGGAGGAGGAGGAGGAGAAGGAGGAGGAGGAGGAGGAGGAGAAGGAGGAGGAGGACAACAACAATGAAGATGAGGAAGATGAGGAAGAGGAGCAAGGAGGAGGAACATCTCAATGTGACAAACATATCATGGGAAGAACGACAGGAATGACCGTCTCACTGCAGAGTCACGTGCAGCGGCACGCTTAACCCCTTTGTGTGTGTGCATGGAACTGTGCATGTGCTCACATGGAAATGTCTGGATGTCATGCGCAGGGGGCTATTGGGAATTCATCACAGCTCTGGCGTCCCTCTGTTTCCGCAGATAAGATGCTATCTGTATTACAGTGTGTGTGTGTGTGTATATGTGTGTATGAGAGAGGGATAGATAGAGAGGGAGGGAGGGCGGAGGAGAGAGAGAGAGAGAGAGAGAGAGAGAGAGAATGGCTTCAAGGTACATCCCCCTACGATGGATCAATAGTTGAGTTAATCCTGAACAATTCCTATATTTTATAAGACTAGTAATGTGCTTTCCTCTATGGTAAAGGCAAGAAGGTGTACTATGTTGCAGTCTAAAGCTTTCAACAGGATGCATTCCTACGCCTGCTATGTTTTTTTTTTCCTAATCTATCCATCTGTTAGCATTTTGTCATAGCGACTTGTTATTGAGTGCATTGCTCTTTTCAGAGGAACGCTCCCTTTTCAGCCATGCCCTCGTTAACACTTCACAAGCAGTTACCCTCGCTCACACGTGCAGAGCTGCATGGCTGCAATCAACCTATTGAAGAACTGGCTAGCCCATGGGTGCTTGGTGTCCCTCTCAGCAACAGCAGCACTTGTACTGGAGAACACCACACGTTATTAATACGTCACCCTACATATGGGACGATTTTGATGAGTAACAGCCAACAAGGAAAATCTTTTAGTTTAGTTCTTGGAATGGATTCATTCTGGTGTTGACAACCATTTGCATTGCCCCCAAAATGTACCATGGGATTTCATTGAGTTAATATTTATTATTATGTTAATAATATCTTTCCGTTTATCTTTAATAATATTGTATTTGATAAACTAATGACAAGAACAACCTTGTCATTATTGTCTACATAGACATGGCAGGTAGGACAATGCTAACTAATGGCTAGTAAAGTACTACGCAAACCCAGATTAAAAAAATCATCAGGACGTCATCATATGCAATATGTGATGCAAATCCGCCTTACTGCTCAACTACCATGAGCCAATCAATCAATTGATTGAACAATTCAATGAAATTGTTCTTTAAGTATTTGCGTATATTTCTGGGTGGATGTTACATGAATATCAGGTGCAATGGGTGCATGCGCAGAATTAATTCACCCACCCAACATCATGTCAAAACTCTGTTATGTTGTTTACATGACAAATAACTTCAGATAAGAATCAGCTTAACTCGCTCTGGTGAGAAACTCCATTACGTGCGATTACGACCTCTGTGTTTACATGCCAGGTTGGAAACCTGGTTACTGCCATAAACCAGGTGACAACCAGGTTTCCAGTGTGCATGTAAACACACATTTTGTGTGTGATGTGTTTTTTTTCATACCTTAAGGAAAGAAAAGTGTGCAAGCATCTGGGCAACTTTCTCTGCATTCCGTCCTTCATTGAGGAAGTCCAGCTCCAGAGGCATGTTTTTCTTGGCCTCCTCCACCAACCACATGAAGGCAAAATCTGGGAAGAGCCAATGGACTGCCCTCACCAACACCTTCAAGAATTGTAGTTTACTGTTAGGCAACACTGTATATAGAAAAAAACCCGGTGGTCCAATTTGATTGACCCAGTCCAAGTCCCAGTCCAACTTCCAGGCTAAGCCACATAGGAATTTCCCAGAGACGATTTGTCTTCCATCTATTCAAGAAGCCATGATACAGGTCTTCTTATACATGTCTACCTTTGACACTTTTGCGGCATTTGCTATGCCTGAAAATTAGGCTTGAAGGTTGCGATTGGTACAGGCACACTCCTGTGCTACCTGACCAAGCTCTATCAGAAAACACTATGGAATTATGAATTGGGTTAATCTACAGAACCTGGGAGTTCTGCTTTCAGTGTATCAGTGGGTGCTCACCTCCATGACCAATATGTCCTTGGAACTCTGTGACTGGACTTTGGGGTGCTGGACCTTGACAGCCACGGTCCTGCCATCATGGAGCACTGCCTTGTGTACCTGGGCTAGAGAAGCAGCACCCTGGGGAGTCTCCTCGAAGGACACAAACAAGTCTGACATCTACAGTGGGGAGAGAGAGAGAGAGAGAGAGAGAGAGAGAGAGAGAGAGAGAAAATCAGGGAAATAGAGAAACATGAGGATGGATGGATGGATGGATTGACAAAGTAAATCAGAAGAGTATCTGGGTCTTGACCCAGATGCTAACCACTCACTCCAAGATAAACCTCAACCTCACACTGCGATAGAAAAGTGATGGCTTAAGAGAAGTTCTGGCACCTGGACCCATCCCCCCCCTGCACACACACACACACACACACACACACACACACAAGCCAGTCAAGACATAGAAGGATCATGGAGTTGGGTAAACAGATGGTAGGCAGGTAGGCAGACAAAACCAATGGGGATTGGACAGCTACTGGGGAAAGGTACAGACAGTTACTGGCTGTAAACCAATGTCTGTTGATGCACCTTGCCAAAAATGAGGAGGGGGGGGGGCAAGCAGGCTTGTGATGAGGGGTATATTCGGCAAGGGGCCCCCTGAAGAATAACTGCTGGCTCACAGTTGTTCAGCTGTAAAGCATGAAACGGCATGACACGGCAAGGTGGCAACCAGCAGAGATGTGTCATGGGAGCAGGGAGATGGTTAATCTAGTGTTGCTGGGATTCCATTGTACCTGATCTACACAGACAAAAGAACTGACAAAATAGTTTTAGTTCACGACAGAGAAAAATATATAGTACTAAATACCTTTTTAGGACTTAGGATTCAGTGTTTCCTATTGCACTGAGGAATGAAACAAAATCAAGCAAAAATGTGTTGTGAATATGTTGATGAAGTAAGGATGTGTTTCAGCTAGAACATGGAAGTAAACTGCATAGGATCTGCTCACTACTATATCGCCTGCTTTAAGAATAAACAGCATTAAAATGACATCACAATTTCAAGATCACAACAGTAAAAACCCAAACAGCATCTGGTGTAAAATCAGCATACATCTTTGCCACCTAAATGATCATGAACAGAAAGCTACAACGTGACTCAATATAGTGTTTCTATTGGGTCTCATATCATGGTATCATGTTATGATCCCATCTGAACCTCCTTGCGCTTCACATACACACCCAAATAAATAGGACATCCAGGACATTTGTCACCGCACCGCAACAGACAACGTGTAATCAAGTCAGTCAGAGACGAACCCAGCAGTCAAAACACTACGGTGTCTGTGAAACATTACAATCGGCAGCGCCTCTTGAGTGTGAAGGTGTCTATGATAACAGATTCTCCAATTTACTAAATATACACCCGGATTATACTCATACACACTGTGTAGGGACATGCTTACATTAACCACCTATCAGTCGCAGGAACGCCGCTGCACTTAACCCTTCAGCTCCGTTGGAGTCATCAGCGTCGCGTTCCCTCAACTTTACAATTCACCTCGGGAAACTCGTGCTTACGATGGCTCCGTCCAAACCGGGAAATTAAAAAATTCTCGAGGGGGCGAATTCTGGCGTCAAACTCACCGCTTTCACCCAAAATGGATGACGTCGTTATTTGCACATTGATTGTTTTCAATGTACAAAACGAAACGCTTGCTGCACGTGTAACGGCGAGCTGATGCGGCTCTAATGGCGGTGGCGATGCAGCATTTTAATTGGAGGCCCCGGGTCGACCCGGGTGACGTTCTGTGTATGTTATCTAGGGTGTTGCAGCAGTCCGGGAGAGGGGGCCGCAGCAACGACATCCATTAAACACAATGGAAGAGGTTGGTCGGCCTCACTCACCTGGACTCAACAGCACTTAACACCCAGCGTGCCCTTTCTGCCACTAACTCAATAAACCAGAGTCCCCATGGAGACACACACACACACACACACACACACACACACGCACAGCCAGAAACACAGAATCCACAACGCACAAGCTTGCCCTCCAAGACTGGGATGCAACCACTCACACAAACACACACACACACACACACACACACACACATACACAGATTCACAGAAGCACGACACACTGGAACGTGCATGCACACACACACGCGCACACACACACGGTAATTGTGTTGTGGGTCTGAAGGTTAAGGAGGCATCGCCGGGGATTTAAATTCATTAGAAGGTAGTCGATGCATATTGTGACATCATGCGCATGCACACACACACACACACATACACGCATGCACACACGCATACACACATTCAAACAGACAAAGATACACACACACACACACACACACACACACACACACAGCCTGACTAAACTTATGTACTTACACCTGTGTGTGTGTGTGTGTGTGTGTGTGTGTGTGTGTGTGTGTGTGTGTGTGTGTGTGTGTGTGTGTGTGTG
>JAOPJO010000124.1:18658159-18668197 GCA_027123675.1 Molva macrophthalma | reverse complement strand
ACACACACACACACACACACACACACACACACACACACACACACACACACACACACACACACACACACACGGTTGGAAGACAATGGTTGCAAATGCAGGTTGCCGATTGACACACACACAAATCCCACCAGCTCACATCCGCAGACATCCCTATATGCCTGCCGTCTACCATTACACAGATGTTTTCTGCCAAAAACACACTTGCACACACACACACACACACACACACACACACACACACACACACAGTGGAATTGCCACAAGCTTAGGCTTATTGACGCCTACTATAATGCTAAAACATGAGTAGATGACAAATAAAGTGTAGTAAAAGTAAAGTAATGATTGTTTCAATAGGCACAATTTTACATTGCTTCTGGCGTTAGAGCACTATGTGGAAACAGAAACTGGAATGTGCACCATTATAAGGATGGCCAACAAGATCCAAATGGCAATACAATTATTATAACATAACATCATGGTGAATTTCACATCATGCTGATTACTATAACAGTTGCAGGAGTATGACTTCAGAGAATACTACTACGGAAGCCTACTACTACTACTTTGAACTATAGTAATTCAAGACATGGAATCAGACTAAAATGATTTGGTTCCAACAAGGGGCAGACGAAAGAGAATGTTACTCATTTAAATGTATTTGACCTTTGAAAATGTGAATGCGACACGATTAGACAAATAGTGTGGCTACGATGCAACACAGGATAATATTGAATTGCAGGGTTTGTACTGAGTTATCTGCCAGCCCTAAAAGAGTCCTCACTAAGAAGAAGGATTTCAAGAAGACATGGAGAGGTGGAATGAGCCGAGGACAGAGGCTTTGACATATCTGTCACTTGGATGACCTTGAAGAAGAAAAAAAGGGTAAAATAAAATAGAACAATTTAAAAAAATCGAAGTAATTTCTGTTTTAACCAATTCCTATAAAGTCATTGAAAGTCTGAGAAAGCTTTGAAGCGTAGGCTATGTGTTGAGCAGGCTTGGTGTGCTGCTCATGTGGGGGCCAGGATATTAGCATGGGAACATGCACTCATCTTTAAGTGGTTGAATCGACGCCAACCCTCACACCTACTGCATACCCTCAAGATGGCCGCTCAAAGCTTAGTACTCTAGAGAACAAGCTACAATAAATTAATGATGATGATGATGCTTGGTAAAAAATACAAATAAAATTGTATTATGCTTTTTTCCCAATGGTGGCCTCCGTGAAATCTGTTATGGGTTAAACTGACCTGCGTTTTATCTTTTTTAAAGTAGAGAGATGATTGGTGTTCTTTGCCTTCTAGTCCTCTGCCACCAAGTTTGTGGAAGCTCGCAGATTGAGTCGATATTAAAGATACAAAAACGCCTTACCACATTAGAGTGTAAAGCATTGTTTCTATCGCATACTTATATTAAATGTATAAAAAGGTAAGAAAATAGGGGGGTTAGTTACAAAAATGTATGTGTTACTTGTGGGACATGAGCGCCTTCTAGTGGAAGCATGCACATTGTATTTTTGATTCCTATGGATTATACTCTGCACTCTCTCCAGTTGTTATAACTTTGTGCAGCACTATAACTTTTTGTGTAGCTACTCCCATTTTGATTGTACACTTTGATTGTTCTGAACCTCACTTGTGCGTCTGCTAAATTATTAAATGTAAATACACTTTGTGGTTGAAAAATTGGCTTCTGCATGTTGGTTTACGTCTTCAGAATGAAATGGTGAAATCCATAAGCCCTTTATGATAATGTTATCTGAAAGGGAGTCACAGGGCCTATATATATGCAATATGTAGACCTGTTGTCAACCAAGGTCAGATTGACCCAACGTCATGACTAGGTGAGGACCAAACGGTTAACAATGATGCTCTGACCCACCACGCATCGCAGCAGGGGTTCATGGGTAATGGCGGTTGCCATTTGGGTCCAGACCGCGGGACACCATATCACTCTGATCCATGACAGCTGTAATTACACAAGAGTGATGCAATTTGCTGAACCTTTTGCTGGACTAGCAAAGTGCCACTAGCTTCCTGGTCAACATGTTCATCAACATTTCAACCTCTTTATATTAGTCATTGGTTGTTTCATGAGTCATGTTGGCCTAGATAAATATTGCAAGAACAAAAGGTGGCAAGTTTTAAAAAATAATCACCTGTACAAATAGGTGCTTTTACAAAGCAAAAGTAGCCCTATTATTGTGGGGCAATGCAAAAGGATATGGTTATTTTTATATATATTATAATTGTATTATATGGTCGGGTTTGACTTCAAAGATATACTATCTAATATTTTAATCACTAGGTGTCAACACTCGCCCCATCCCGGGAGGGTTAACCTTCGTGGGCATACAGATTATGAAACCTCAGGCAGTGTTTGCTAAGTGTAGATATACGGAGCTCCAGAAGGGGAGCAGTTAGGGGTGGGAGCTGTATACGTAATCCATTTAAAAAACTTAACTAACAGCTGAAATATGCATTGCAAATATCATATATCAATATGCAAATATCATGTCCTGCCGTCATTCAAGTGTGGTCACCGCTAAAGGTCTAGATAACTGTTTCGGGAATTTAGCTCCAAAAATAAGAACATTTTTAGAATTAAATTAGAAAAAATTGTTCTTGAATCCAGAACACCACATCCCATCATCATGGAGATTGATTTAGCGGGACGCTTAAGGCAAGTGTTATCCATGTTTCTGTGAGTGAGCGTAGTGGCCTCCTATACTGCTGTTTAATTGCACTTAATTAAAGTTTCAAACTGGCAGGATGTACACCCAGGGTCGGAGATTGGTTGAGGATACAACAGGGGTTGGTGGTATAATCCTTTTGG
Organism: Molva macrophthalma; assembly: GCA_027123675.1. Taxonomy (NCBI): domain Eukaryota; kingdom Metazoa; phylum Chordata; class Actinopteri; order Gadiformes; family Lotidae; genus Molva; species Molva macrophthalma. The sequence continues at coordinate 18,665,362 of JAOPJO010000124.1, read as the reverse complement.
TAGCGGTTTATCAACTTAGAAAACGTTAAAATAATAAATAGTCTACCTTTGAAAAAAATATATATACATACATTCCCATAGCATACTATCAATGTGCACAAAATGTGCACACAATGATGACTGGAGGCCTGCAGTGGTGTGAAAACTGTGCAAAGGGAGCAATCAATAGTAGTTTCTCTGGTGAACAGAGGATATTACAAGTACTATAAAGATACAATCATTGATTATGGTTCAATTTAAATCTTGATTAGTGGTCCTTATTAGATTACAGGTCCTGATTTATACTCAGCAGTTGAGTCTAGATAGCAAACCCTAGACCCAGAAACCAAACCCTAAAACCTAATACAAATAGGCAACCCTCACTCTTAAACCAAACCCTATAACCAAAACCCAAAACCTAAAACCTTACCCTCAGAGGAAACACTATCCTTAAAACATAAAACTGACACCCCACAACCCTTATAGGAACTTCTAACCCTAGTACTAAACCCGAAAACCTAAAACCAAACCCTTAAACCTGACCCTAATAGGAAACCCTAACCCTAGTGCTAAACCCTAGAATCTAAAACCAAACCCTAAAACCTGACCCTAATAGGAAACCCTACCCTAAAACCAACCTTAGAACCAAAAACCCTACCCTAAAACCTTAAAGCCAACACGCACATTTATTCACACTAGTTCATGTCTCATGTGGCTGTGCCAGGAAACAGGGGGAACCCCCATGGGGAACTCATGAAAACAAAGCGTGATCACCAAACCTCAGCCAGAGCCTGGGAAATCCGTCATCCAATCCTGAAACTGTGCAGTACCCAGCGCTCAACCAACCAGATCAGCCTGTAACATCGTGGGGAGGGTCCTCGCCACCTCTCTGGTCTCACCAGCCAAGGTGTTTGGTGTTCGCCTCACACCTCACATTCATTCTCACTCACACCTTTTCCAAGTGTGAATGCAAACATATCTACTAAGAATCATGGTTTCTGGCACATTTACACGGCTATTTACACTGATTAAAATCAATGGTGTTGGCACTGTGTGGTCGCAACAGAAGTCCGTAAGGTGTGGGAGGGGAGCTACATGTAATGTATTAACAGAAATGGCCTAGGGTGTATTTCTCAATAGCTCTGTTTATAGACGTGTTCACACAAGGTCACATTGTGTAGTGGGCCAGTGTGGTCTTCGGAACAGTGTTGTAAGTGGATGGTGAAGAAAAATCATTGCTTTTCATTTTTCTGCGTCATTGATGTACTTGAACAAAAAGTAACAACACAACATAACAAAAGATTTTTTAAAGTGTGAATAAATGAAAAATAAATCCTAGTAGGATATGTGCATGATATTCTAAAAAATAATGTGTCAATGTAATGTTGAAACTTTACAGTATTTTTTTAGGTTTAACATTGCTTCTTGTCTTGATCGGTCCTCACTGTTTGTATCTGTAATTAAAGCATTGGCTTCGGGGCCCCAAACAGAGCTGGTCGATGTTGCGGCCTTCACATGCTATTGAGCACAGATGCCAAATTGTTTTCTAGGAAGCATCAGTTTTTCCTTTCTCGCTCTATCACTATCTGTATGTGGTGTAGGAGGTGCTGGTGGTTGTGGTGTAGGAGGAGGTGGTGCTCGTGGTGTAGGATGTGGTGGTAATGTTGGTGTCGGAGGTGGTGGTGGTGTTGGAGGAAGAAGTGGTGGTGGAGGAGGTGGTGTTAATGATGGTGATGTGGTGGGGGTAGTGGTGGTAGTGGAGGAGGAGATGTTGTTGATGGTGGTGTATGAGGTGGTGGTCGTGTAGGAGGTGGTGGTGGTGTAGCAGGTGGTGGTGGGGGAGGTGATGGTGATGGGGCTGGGGTGGTGGTGGAAGAGGAGATGGTGGTGGTGTTAATGATGGTGATGTGGTGGGGGAAGTGGTGGTGATAGAGGAGGAGGTGGTGCTCTTGGTGTAGGACGTGGTGGTGTAGGACGTGTTGTTGATGGTGGTGCTCTTGGTGTAGGACGTGGTGGTGTAGGACGTGTTGTTGATGGTGGTGTATGAGGTGGAGCTCGTGAAGGAGGTGGTGGTGGTGTAGGAGGTTGTAGTGGGGGAGGGGATGGTGATGGGACGGAGGTGGTGGTGGAAGAGGAGATGGTGGTGGTGTTAATGATGGTGATGTGGTGGGGGTAGTGGTGGTGGTAGAGGAGGTTGTGGTGCTCGTGGTGTATGAGGTGGTGGTCGTATAGGAGGTGGTGGTGGTGTAGAAGGTTGTGGTGGGGGAGGTGATGGTGATGGGGCATGGGTGGTGGTGGAAGGGGAGATGGTGGTGGTGTAGGAGGTGTGAGTGTAGGAGGCGGTAGGGGTGGTGGTTTTGTAGGAGGAGGTGGTGCTTGTGTTGTAGGAGGAGGTGGTGTAGGAGTTGTTGTTGATGGTGGTGTATGAGGTGGTGGTCATGTAGGAGGTGGTGGTGTAGCTGGTGATGGGGGAGGTGATGGTGATGGGCCGGGGGTGGTGGTTGAAGAGGAGATGGTGGTGGTGGTGTAGAAGGAGGTGGTGTTGGAAAGGGTTGGGGTTGATGGTGGTGGTGTAGGAGGAGGAGGTGGTGGAGGAGGGGGTGGATCTGGGCCTAGGCGAGCAGCAGATTACACAAAATGGCTAAATCAATTCCACACTGATACGGAGAAACAGATTAGAGAGCAGTGGGCCCGTATTTGTGGTGGTGGTGGTGGTGGTGGTGGTGGTGGTGGTGGTGGTGGTGAGGGGTTGGGAGTTGTTCAAGCATATCTCAAAACCCGATAACCGATATAGGCTGTATTATCTGGAGGAAACGCCATACATTTTAGAATTGAGCACACAATGCGGTTTGGCTGAACGTCTTTTCAAAATCACACAGGGAGGCTACTGAACCCTCACCTCGTTTTCTTCCACATAAAGAAATAAGGATATACTGAACATGATGATGTACTCATATGCTCATATCCTACACCAACTGACTGGTGTTTGTATCAGATAGGCTGGGCATTATCAGCAATATCAATGTCAAATGATCTACAAATGAATTTAAAATGTTTAATAATCTGACTAAGGGAATTTCATTAAAATACATTGTAACATCTAACCTTAATAATTGAATACATGGTCATACATCTTAATAATGAATTGCTGAACCTAGCCTTATTAGCTTAGTATGCTAGTGTGGATAGTGAATGCTAAAAGGGTGAGACACAAAGCATTTTGGGAAAATGGAAGGGGCTGGGGGATAATATACTATCATCTCCTACCATCATTTTGAGACTAAAGGTTTGGAATTCACACAATATGAACATGGGCCATTTATTACATGGACGAATGTGATTGGCTCATTTCTCAGCTCAGGGCTCAACCCCTAGCGTGTGACAGAGGGGGGTAGGGCAGTGTGTGTGCATTTGTGTGCGTTTGTGTGCGTGTGTGTTTGTGTAACCAGTGTGGAGTTTGGTTTTTTGACATAATATTTATCGTAATTGTTAGAACAATAAAATACAACAACTGTATGTGTGAATTCAATATGTTTACATCATACTTGATATGTTTTCTATGGTATATGCAATAGATCGCAAATGGAGGATAGTTCTAGGTTCCAGCACAGCAGTTTCAGGAAGACCAAGATCCAAGACCAAGACCAATGACACAATAATGTATTAAAAAATGTGGTTTTAATGACGAGTTACAAGTAAAACCCCATTATCTGCCGTTTCTAGTTCACTCCCTATAGGCCTGGCTATAGGCCCATATTTCTACACTGCTAGATTATTTTCGTCTGAGCGTAGAAGAGAGATAAAGGACAAAACATCAACGCATTAGCAAGCATCACAATGTGGAAAAGAACAAACAAAGGGAGGAGAGGGTGAAAGAAGAGGAAAGAAAAAGGGGTAAAAAAGCAGAAAGCGGTGGGCTGGGGGGGGGGGAAGAGACAGCGGTTTCTCGTCCTCCTGCTGGGAAGCCACTGCTAATTTCATGCTCTGCATTTTATTGTCATGCCTCAGTAATTGTGCCTTGCCTGCTGCGTGCCCTGCAAATGGTTCCTCGACATAAGCGCACAGACGCTACGTGGATCGAGTGGTAACGCTACCTTTCTCATGCACGTGAGCGTGCACGCACAAACACACACACAGAGACACTATGAGACACACACACTAGGAAAAGGGCTGGCCACTGCAGGCGAGATGGATGAAAATGAGGAGGAAACATGAAAAAAATCGACATCTTACACTCCCCACTTACTCCCAGTTAGTCCTTAGAGGTAGCTCTGAATATCTGTTTTCTTATGCTATGTGTATTGTTAAACAGAAACAATAAAAAACAGGAAGGGCTGCTTACAAAAAAAGGGGAGCTTACAATATAACAATATAACCGGATTGTGTTGCATATTAGAAATATAATAATTTCAAAGACAATAGCTATACTTTATCGAGTGCATTATAATATATTGCCATTATAACATACACATTTCTAAAAAAGAACAGCTTGAAATGAAAATACAATTGATTGGGGTTTAGAGGTGGAATTTAAATGCCTGTTCAGGGTGGAATTTACAATCGTTAAAGCATCTAAGTATCTGTATCTATGCAGCTTTCTCACTCTCCATCTTGCTTTGACTTTCTTTTAACTTGGTGTCAATCAGCTGCCTGAAATGGCCTTATGTAACATGACTGAAAGCCTTATTCTACATTCGACTGGCCACTCTGCCACTTGCATACAATACCAGTGATTAGGACGGAGCACATGGCACAGATATACACAAATAGGACTTCACTTTGGTTTTGTTCCTCAAGTAGTATAAGTGAAGCCTTTATGTTGCATTACCTGATCAGATGTATATCTCCTTGTTGATAAATTGACCGAGGTAAAGTATTTTTTGGTCCATTTCATCTATTATAATCACAATACTGCCAAAAGCAAACCTCCTACAACATCTTTTCTCATTTTTAAATTAAAACTCTTTCCTGTCAAGGTATACCGACACCAGTTCCCCTTGTCTTTGTCCTGCTCTTAATATTGAAGGAATCTAATTTGTTGATCAAAACTCTTTTTGTTAATTTAAATAGAAAATGGTCCTTTATCAAAGAGGTAATGAGTTAATGCATATGCAGGCTTCATGTGCCTTATCTACCCTGACACTGGATAATTCAGAGCGACATCATGTATCAGGTTTTCAGGGGAATTCATTTGAATTAATGTATTATCTTAATGGGCCATTCCATGAATGCCTATGGTATCCACTATCACACAAATAAATAAATACAAAATAAAGAGGGTGGGTATAATCTGCCTGGTTCCTGCCCCTGAATCTCTTTGATTTTTTTTTATCATGAAGTGAAACAAAACAGAAATTCAGGATTATCAGCTTACGGTAAAGTTTTTTTTGTTTAATTAGGCTTCGTCCATAAACTATAGGTGGAAAATACTATGGATTCAAAACTGGAAGTACATTTTACAAATTAGTCAATGATTTAATTGTTCTGGCTCCAGCATGTCCTCTTCAACATGTATGATTGGCTCACTCACAATCACTTCTTATGGGGAAAATGCCAGCTGCTACTTGACTCACAAGTGCCCCCGCTGGCAGAACACGAAACAGCAGGTCAAGGGACGAGAGGTGGAACGTCTGTCCCATAATTTGTCCACCGGAAAGCTGGGTGGTGTCAACGTTGCTCCTACTGCACAAGGCGGCTAGGATACTAATGTTAGACCCCCCGCCCCCAAATCCTCCAACAGAACTTTGGTTTGCCCGAAGACTCGTCTGCAAAAGGCTCCTCAAGGTCACATTTTGCAAGCCCTAGTATTTACATACGTCCCTAAGAACACTTTGAGCAATGAGCACCAGCGAAAGTGGAACCTTATCAGCGCAAAGAAGGACCTGCCTCCCAACCTCTTGCCTCCCTCATGAGGCAGGCATATCTGGTTATGGTGTGATAGGGGGTCAGTGCTGTCCTCTAGTGGTGGAATACAAGAATTATATTGAATTGTGCCTTTTGAAGTATCATTAAATCTAACCATTGTTATTATGCATCAATATAAAACAATATAAACAGACAATATATAAACTGTCAATCACTCTCTTTTGGCCTCAGGATAAGACATGAAAAAACAAAGCAAACAATGCTCCATGTAAATATAACCTTAGATTAGTTGTGGGGTCTTAATGTAGATTCTTAAAAGGACACCAGCCAGAAGAAAACATGACATGTGTGAACATCAGTACTGAGAGATAAAAAAAACAAAAAACATCACAAAGGCAGCTGCAGAAAGAACAGCCCCACCAACCATACCTCCAGTCCTCCATTGTACCAACTCAACCAAAAGACCAGAGGTACATTACTTGCTGTGTGATGCAACCCATAAACCTGCCCTTTGAATTCCGGTCCCGCCTCCCCACCACCACCAACATCTTGTTGCCCTGGTACCGTTGACCGATCTACAGTCAGCGACCCTGAGCAGTTACCTTTCAAAGCGATCATTTTCTTGGAACGGGCTGCTGACATGCATGAGAAGGCTTTTCCCATCTGATATGTGCCTTTCAAAATAAAGGTTAGGGCTGGGGGGGGAATTCGATAAGTTCTGCTCTGAGGTAGCGAAGGGGAGGGGAGCACATCATCATAACAGAATGGCTGTGCCAATCAGGCCGCTTGTTTTTTCCCACGGTGCGCCACTGCCGCCAACAACCAGTCAAAATGGCCCCCTTGAGTAATTCCAGCTTTGATGCAAAGCTTCCAATACATTTTTTTTTTTTTTGGTCTGTTGCCCAATCTTGGTCAGTGGCAGCACACATACATGCAAAATATGCATGTGTTCATGAAAAGCAGCAACCTTCACGTCAAACCCACCCACCGGGCTATGCATCATGTGAACGCTACACCATCTTCTGATGAAGTTCTGTCCATGCGCATGCGTACGCGCCTACAGCGCAATACCAGAGAAAGACGCTGCAAACGTATAAGCCTTTAGCAGGGGGTTGATCCGTTTAGCAACCGCCCTGATGAAGAGTCAACGTTAAAGACACACACACAAGCATGTATTATTCATGGGGGCGGTAAAATAAGCGACATTTAATTTCCCAATCAGCTGTTGGCGTTACTACGTAATGAGATGCTAATAACCAAGGGCCCAGTATTCCCAGAGCCCTTGAGAGAGGGAGAGGGAGAGGGAGAGAGAGAGAGAGAGAGAGAGAGAGAGAGAGAGAGAGAGAGAGAGAGAGAGAG
>JAOPJO010000124.1:18607786-18650076 GCA_027123675.1 Molva macrophthalma | reverse complement strand
CACACACACACACACACACACACACACACACACACACACACACACACACACACACACACACACACACACACTTACAAAAGGAAGCAGGCACTTCTTCACTTGACCAAACTGTCCGAAATATTCCCGCATCTCCTCTGTGAAAGAAAAGAATAAGGTATCGGCAAGAGTTGGCATACCCATCTAAACCATTTTGTAATATCAAAATGTAGCAATGTGAACATATTTTAGTTATCTGAAACAAACATCCTAGAAAGGTATCAGAGTTATAGCCAAGCATGTATATTAAGAAGTTAAAATGCACAAGGTATACAAGTCGCCTGATAGCACTAGCCTTCGTTAAAGTAGCAGCGAAAACCAAATTATCTATTAGGAATCGCTATGACAAAAGTACAGCAACCCTAATGTTCAGCACACATATACATACATATACAATGATAACGTTTACTTACTTATTGCAATAGTCCATGGTATTTTGGACACAAAAACCTCAAACACCTTCTTTGAAGACGCTGCCATGTTTCGTCCTTGACGTAGCGGGCAACCTTTGACATTATCACGTGACACAGATGGACTCAAGCCGTTTGACAAATATAACGTTACTATATATTCATTATACCTTATATTTTCAAGAGTCATATATTCAAAATGTTAAAATGGTTTTTACATCATTTTTAATTAACCTTCATACGTGAAAAATTGCGATTTACATCTGGTATTATCCTAAGTTGAAAGGTTACTTTAGTCATGGGCAAGATGGCAGCCTCCATGGTCGAGCATGGAGAGGATGCGTTCAGAACATTATTTAAGTTTTATAGGCGAAAACATCCTCCCCCGGATTTGAGCAACGTCGTTGACTTCTCCAAAGGTATTGTCGATGACAAGGTAAGAGAAAATATTAAATGAGGAAGACGTTTTTAAGTAGGCTATTATCATTTGTTGTTGCAATAAGGGTGATCGAATGCAATTCTGAATTTTGTAACAAAATATATAGCCTACACATAGACTCACTCTTGATTTTCAACGTGGCAGAGGAAATATACTGAATAGGTGTCAGGTTAGAATGTCAGTTATTATGTAGACCTAACGTTATCTGAAAGGTAGCAACATTTAGAAACTTGATATTGTTGTGTTGCCTAATGTCCTCTTCGGCTTCTCAGTTGTCAAACGGGATTGAACAGTTGTTGACTGCTTGATCAATCAATGTGGAGAATAGTTATTTTTTTGAGTGTGTATCTGTATCTGTTCTAATTGGCAGGTTTTGTCAACTAATCTAGAACTTACTGCAGTGAGCGATGGCGAGGCCAGCAGAGTGGGTCTACGACCCGTGAGGGACTGGAGAGCCTTTGGGCTGCATGGCTATCCAGGTAAGTGTATGAAACTGACACACTTCCAGATGCAATTATTTGAGAAATTGAAAAATGCAGTGACAGCTGAGGCAAATAAGAAACTATGGTAATTGAGACTAAATGGTGCAGAACACAAAATAAATTGCTCAAGCAAATTTAATTTAAAAAAAGGGTGTAACTTAATACATTGTAAAAATCTCAATGAAAAAGGTAGCAGAGCGGGAATTATCAAAAACTATTAAACACAAGGTTATTCCACCTGCATGGAGCATACTTTTCTTTCTTACTAGTCTATTCTTAAATGCCAGGTTTTACAATGTTGTGAAGTAGGGCTAGCATGCCAAACACCCAGCAGTGCCCAGTTAGTAGCATGTTGTCATCCTCCTGTCTTCCAGGGTTCATCTTCATAGTCAACCCCTTCCTCCAGGGCTCCCAGCCCTTCTGGCTGCGGCAGTGTCTGAAGACTTATCCTCAGAAGCCCAACGTGTGTAACCTGGACATGCACATGTCCCCCGCGGATACAAACGACATTTGGGGCAGGAGCGCCAACATTCTCAGGTAAAACAAGGCCTTAGGACATAATCATGCACATACAGTTCTTCCTGAAAAACGGTTAAAAAAACATTCACCAAGATGTTTGCTAGATGTTTTTGTGCATTTCAACGTGTGTTTCACCCTGGATAAAATAATGCAACATGCCTCCTGAGATAACAATGTCTATCGCAAGTATATCAAAATCCTGAACGCAGGAGGTGTGTAAAATGCCAAAACGCACTGACTTGATGTTCTCTAAAGGGAGGCCCAGTGTCTACTCATACTTTGCACCCCTGGTGTAGAAGTTGTGGATTGGCAGTTGGACTGTATAGATTTAGGCAGAAACCTTTGGATTCAGGTGTTCTCTTGTAAATTCCCTTTCTCTAGTACACTTGACGTTATCATATTTGAAAGAGTTAAGTTGAATGCTTTAAAATGGGAAATGTGAGTAACACTGCATCTGACATCTCTTGATGGGATACAGGAGTCCGCCCTGTGGAAAGAAGGAACCAAAGACACTGCTGGAGAAGCTTCGCTGGGTGACCCTTGGCTACCATTACAACTGGAACACAAAGGTTTTCATTACTAATATTTTGTTGTACTCTACCTTTCATGCTATAAGCTAAGCCACCAGTTAATTTACTTTCTTAATTATATATGTATTCTCAATGAAGTTTTGATCAGGTCTTTATAGGAAAATAAAAAAAATACTAAAATTAAGGCAATTTAATATCACAATAAAATTAAATATCATAAACCTCTTTGTGTGTTTAAATGTTTTATCCCTAGACATATTCACCAGACCACTACACCCCCTTCCCAGCTGACCTCCACTCTCTGTCCGGCCTCATAGCGTCTGGGGCCGGCTTCCCCGGCTTCCACGCCGAGGCGGGAATACTCAACTACTACCGCTCCGACTCATCGCTCGGTATCCACGTAGACGAGTCAGAGCTGGATCACACTCGCCCATTGCTGTCATTCTGGTGAGCATGGAAGTTTTGTCACCCTACTATAATTTGTTTTAATTGATTGAGAGTTCTTTCATAGAAGCGTTATTTGTTAGAAATGGCCAAGGTTGTCTGTCAGCTATTAGTGAGAGAAATGCCCTGCGAGAATATCCGTTTCGGGTTGACGGCACCTGCCTCTGTATGAGCCAATTAAATTTCTGACCAATCAAGGCATGTTTTCCGTGATTGGTTCAAGGAATAATTTTTGCTTTTCAATCACAGGTGCATAAAATGCAACACTTTTCAATGGTGGAGGGAGGGGACGTTATTTTCATTGTTAAGTTAAAAAATCTTGCCCTCTTTCGCTCTTTTCTGCTCAGTCTTTAGAACTCTTGAATCTTACCAACAGCAACTTTTAACAGCGTCGTACTGTTTTTCTTTTTCCGACATCAGTTTCGGCCAGTCGGCCATCTTCCTCCTGGGCGGCACTCGGAGAGAAGACCCGCCCACTGCCATGTACATGCACAGTGGTGACGTGATGGTCATGTCAGGCCAGAGTCGCCTCCTTTACCATGCCGTGCCACGCATCCTACAGGACCTTCCTCCTCCTCCTCCTTGTGGTCTCGGGACAACCCTAAGCAAAGGTCAGGCTTCACCCGAGCAGGGGAGCTTGACGGAGGAGGTGAGCGGGGAGGACTGGGCCGTGTGCTCCAGGTACATCCAGAGCTCCAGAGTCAACATGACCGTCCGGCAGGTGCTGGGACCTGGGCAGAGCTTTCCCGAGGTCCACACTAGGAACGACTCGGACGCAGGTCCAACAGACGGATATGGAGAGGGAGATAGGGGTGGTCAGAAACGGAGACGGAGCGATTCCGGTGAAACGGAGTCTTCTAACACGTGAACGAAAGGACAGATGCACTGTTCCTATGTATATGATATGTATATATGAAGAATTACATTATTTCCCATTATTCGTATTATTATTAATTCGAACCAAGAGAATAATAAGTGAGATCCACAAATGCGTATTGACTAGTTCACATGTAAAATTATTTTCTGAAAGTGAGTTGATATGTTTTTTACAAGACAAGTAAAAAATGTGTATTCGTAGATTGTGAAATATCCGTGTGAATTTAATTTTACAAAGGACAATTAGCAAATATTTGAGGATTGCGGTACACGCAATGTAAATTGTCTTCTGTGGGCTAAAATGAATAAAGTCCAATAAAAACGTCCAAAAAGAATGTTTTTTTGTAGGTGCAAACCTTTGTGTAACTGCAAATTACATCCATTTGTTCAAATATACATTTTAACATTCACACAATTGAATGTATTCAATTGTGTGAATGTTTATATGATTATTGTGTTTATATGATTATTGTACTTTATTAATCCCTACGATTACATACAATGAAACGAGTAGAAAGAAAAAAACTTAGCAATGTAATATAATTTCTGCAATAATCAACGTTCCATTTTTACTGCCATTTCAGCATGACCTTATATTAGGATCTTAAACCAGCCATTTCGAAGAGATAAATCACAACTTTGTTTTATGCACGTGTTATTGAAAACATATACACATGTTAAATACTTTATAAATGAGACAACATAAATCCATTTAGGCAAAGTTAACAGGCTATCTCATTGTTTTTATTTCCTCTCATCAGTAAAACAAACAATGTTCGCTAGCCTTTCATACTAGATTCAATGTTAGTAAAATTATCAGAACAATAGGAACATTCAGTTCTATCAAAAACATGCTCCTTGTTGAAAGCTTTTTTAAATGCTCATGCCGAGCAGGTAGCCTTGTGTTTAAGTGCTATTGTTATCAAACAGTCAATCAATCAATTTGAACAGTAAACAATCGTTGTTATCATTGTTAACCACATAAGATAAGATAAGACTTTAGCAGCAGGACGTAAGTAAGACAGTCAAGATAAAGATAGACACAACATAGTGCCAAAGTAAGGATAAAACGGAATACAAGAAGACAAATAGTCAACAGTAAGTAAACTTATGATGTAGTAATTCACAGTTGGCCTATTCACAGTATAAACATGTCTATTCCATGTCAACTCTCATTAGGCACATTATGTACTATTTGCCTGGCTAATGTGATAGGTTGGCCTGCTTGCTTTTTAGTATTGCATTCCAGTCCGGAGTACAAGAGGAGAGGGCAACACGCATATTGGGTGCAGCGTTCAGGTCTATTTCTGTGTTTTGTCTTCATTTTTGTGAGAACAGAAAATCCCACTTTGCACTTGTATGTGGTTGTTAAAGGGATGAGTAGCAAAATGCTTGCCTTACTTAGGACAGGATATTCAGATGAGATGCTTATCCAGAATGAAGATAATTTAATGCATTCATGTCTTCTTTTCAGTGTGCGATCGCTGCTCAGCTGTAACAGCTGTTTCTTCAGCAGGAGTTAGTCCCAGCTCCAGCAATGACTCTGGGCTTTCAAATTCAAAGGGATTTTGAACCCACCTTTTGTCACTCAAAATGTCATCTCTCCGTTGGATAATAGCGATCAAAGTTATCAATGAGTGCAACTAGGTGTGTCTGAATAAGTCCAGTCAGATGTTTCACATCTGTGTCAGTGACATAATTTTCTTCTATCTGTTGTAACACAGTGGGAAACATGTAGTAGCTTTGGTTTGGCTGTCTGAGTCGTGCAAGCCACAGCTTCAGGGACGAGAACATGTTTCCAATTTCGGAAAACATCATTGTGCTGTCCTTGCAAGCTCATTGAGAGATGAAAAGATATCTGCTACATACAACCATGTGAGAAGCCAATCATCAGTGAATAAATCGGCAAGCATGAATTTAATTTCTCAGTTCATAAACTATGGTAAGAACTATACCTTTGGAGAGCCAGCGCACTTCTGTATGAAACAGTAAATGCGTGTGTTCCGCCCCCATGTCAGTGCACAGCTGATCAAAAAGCCGATTGTTGAGTGCGCTGCCTTTAATAAAGTTCACAACACGGATAACATAAGTTATGTCTATAATGATGGATCTATAAGACCGAACGATAACCGTCACCACGGTCTTTACCTTGAATGATATGACCATATATCAACAAAGTCACGTGACTGACCTTAGGAGGCGTGGCTCACCGCCCATAAGAGTCCCCAGGTGGCCACGCCTCCTCCTCTTGCCTGGAACACCTCATCCCGTTCCGAGCGACAAGAGAGGGTGACGGTCATCGTTCAGTCTCATAGATCCATAGTTATAGTCATAACTTACGATCTATTTCGACCTCACTCAGGCCGTCACCACGGTCTCTACCTTGGATGACTAGTACCATCAGCGTCGGGAGGAACAGAGGACTCCACACCCTCACATCCTCGCCCAGCAGCTGAGAGCAGAACGACGGAACCCAATGGTGTACAGGATGCCACATGGACTCTGTAAAATCTAGAAAATGTACAGAGAGCACTCCATGTTGCTGCCGCACAGATTTCTGAAAGAGGAACCACTTTTAAAGTGGCCCAGGAAGTGGCCACACTTCTGGTGGAGTGAGCTACCAGATTACCCAGGACTGGGAGGTTCTGCCTAGAATAGGCCTCAGAAATAGTGTCAACAATCCAATGGGATAAACACTGTTTTTTATAACAAACAGACAAATAAAGTGTGAGCCTCTCTGAGATTGGGTGCATGTATTGTAAGCCCTTAGTGCCCTTACTGGACACAATGTCAGCAGGCCTACATCCCCCTGTGAGAGAGCCGGATCAAGCTGAAGTGCACAGGACAGCCTAGCCCTTGAGAGAGGGACTTAGAAGGGGCCAAGCCCAGAGCTGCAGGACGGCTGGTTTGGGGTGCCATATCTGACCCTCTGCCTGGGAGAGAAGGTCCACCCTGACTGGCAGGGCCCAAGATTGACCGTGAATCAAGCGAAGGAGCGTTGGTAACCAATGCCTCCTTGGCCACTGGGGGGCTTTTAACAGAACACCTTGTAATAGCCCAGGGCGACCCTGTTGAGTACCTGGGGAATCAGAGGAAATGGAGGAAAAGCGTACAGCAAACCTTCCAGCCACTCTTGAGACAGTGCATCCAACCCCAGGGGACCTCCCTGACCCCTCAGGGAGAACCACATCCTGCAGTGGGTTGTCTCTGCTGACTCTGTGTCACGCCAAACCGAGTGCATAAGAGGGCTACCACTTCTGGATGAAGCCTCCACTCTCCCGGGGGAGGACCAGCCCTGGACAGAAGGTCTGCTGCCTGATTTACAACCCCTGAAATATAAATTGCCCTGAGTGAATCCAGATGCTGAAAGGCCCAGCACAGGAGTTTCTGTGCCACCTGGAGACAATGCATGAATTGTCTGTTCTTACCAAGACATGCCTGCCCTGAATGGAGAGGAGGAGAGCCTTCAGAGCAAGGGGAACCGCCCTCAATTCTAAGACGTTGATGTGTTCGCCACCCCAAGGGTGTCTCCACATGCCGTGCACCATCCTGCCTTCGCAGACTGTCCCCCAACCTGTAAGGGAGGCATCTGTGGTTACCACTCTCCTTCTCGATGGAATGATCCCGTGAGGGACTCCTTGGAGCAAAAGCACCCTGTCCCCCCATGTGCATAAAGCTTGAAGACATGGACTAGCCCTATTAAGGCTGTTGTTCCTTTGGAGGCCCAAAGGAACAACAGCCACTGCGGCTGAAATCATTCCCAACAGCCTCTGAAACTGGACCATCTCTAACCGCCTGCCAAGACGGAATCGGTCCAGGAGGGCTAGAATTTTCATCACCCTCTGAGGGGTAAGGGATGCCAACATTGTGAGGGAATTCAGGAAAAGTCCCACAAAAACAGCCTGCTGCCTCGGCTTGAGGTTGCTTTTCCTTACATTCACCTCAAACCCAAGGACTGTATATGTGAGATGACCTTTCTTGTGTCCTCTACGTCTTGGCTGAGAGATGGAACGCAAATCAGCCAGTCGACTATATAAGGAAGGATTTTTATATCATGGCAGATGACATAGTTGCGCCAATGTCCCAATGTTTTTGCCACACATTGAGATGATGTCCATGGCTAAGGGCTCACTGTCACCCGTGTTGCTAGGGTTGGACACCCCCTTCAATTGCAAGGATTCGAGCTGTTCTGACCCAGCAGTGCCATCAGACTGCTTATCACTTCCAAAAGGGCAATTTCGAGCATAGAGAGAGATTGTTAGAGAGAGACTGTTTCTCTATGGCCTCGCGGTAAGAAATCATATAGGAGGCTAGCTGGGCTTTGTCGTTTAATGTCGCATTTCTACGAAGAACCTCAGCCGAAGATTTAATCATCTGCGCCTTCCTTTGAAAGAAATCCAATGGTTTATTTGCCAACTCACGTGAAGTGTTTTCAAATGTATTTTTAGTTTGGTTGGCTTCAAACTCTCATTTGCTTGTTTTTTGCTACATATTACACACATGGGTCATGCTTCCTGGTCTGGATTGGAATAATTAACAAAACCATATTTCAAAAAAGTCTTTGTATGGCCTTGCCCCAGATTTTCTCTTCATAGTAGGAGGCTCTTCACCTGATCCCTCGACCCTTCCATCTCTGCCGTTATCAGTGGGTTGAATGTGACCATTAGCAGGGATGGCTTCAAGTCCATCCTCATGCTGGCTTCCCTCACGGGCAGTAGTTTGGCTTACGTTAGCTGTAGTCTGGTCTTTCGCTGGGTCTTTTTTTATTTATTAGCCATGCATCCATTTCTTGTGGCTGGCCAAAGAGTATAGAAGCAATCAATAAAAAAGTAAGTTGTTTGGGCTGTTGGCAAAGTCTGGCGTGGAATTATGGCGGAAGCCGCGAGTGTCGTAGAAAACCAACGAGCTCCCTCATGTGGCTCAAAGTTGTACTGCAGATATGAATCTTAAATTAAAGACTAAGACTAAGAAATTCTGCACATTTCTTTGGCGACAAAAATAAAATGCGACCCAGTCTTTGGGAAAGACTGCTCTACACTATTAGACATAATTGTACAAAAAGTTCATCCCATGTGTTAGTGACTTTTTTTAACATTTTAGAATTGCAGAACATTTCTGCAATTCATACATCGCTGTACCGCTTTGTTCTGCACCTTGGGACTCTGAACCTTCGACTAAAAGGGCACAGCTGGATTCTGTTCCTCATTTAAAATGATTTTTCAAATTATGTTTTTTTGGTATACAGGGACTCTCAGTGCTGCGGTGCCTCACCGAAAACATCTTACTCGACCATTTAACGATCGGGTTTAGATACAATTCATTCAATCAAAGCATGATGAAACATAGTCATCATGCTTTTTTCAATGTTAAAAAGGGATAGTTTCCTCAAACAAACTAGACACTGATTCCCTTTCTTGCACACAGCTTCACCGTTTCCTTAAAAGCTCAGCTCATTTTGCCAAGCTACTTAGTGTTGCTCGTATTCCACAATCTGATCCTTAAATTGAAGTTGACTCCTGGGTTAGTCACTAAATTAAGTAAAGCTTTATTTATATGGAACTTTTTAAAACAATAGTTACAAATTGCTTCAAATGACACTGAAATATATAATATAATATATATATAAGCACACCACACCATTCCATGACATGGTCCGACAGGAAAATAGGAGGAGATATGTTGGGGGCATCCTCGCAAGGTTGGCCCTTGCACGCCTGTGTGTACTATAAAAGCGCTGATAGTCACACTCTCGCACGTACCGCACAGAGATTACAGGAAAAGAGCCCTCTGAGCAGGGCAGGAATTTCACCAGCGGCCATGGTGGCCATGGCCGTCGTTGCCACTCTGTCTGGCCTTGATGCCCTTTTGAAAATCGTTTGCCCATCGGCCACTGTGGCCTTGGTGCCCCGCACTCTGCCTGTTTTGTTTTTTTCTTTCCCCCGCCCTTCCTCTCTGCTAGGGACGGGTACCGAAACCCAGTATTAAATGGGCCCCGGGGCTGAATAATTAAACACCATAGTATCGATAAGCTCTGACGTACCCGGTGCTGCTATCGGTATTTGAGAAATTAAGGAAATATATTTTCTTTTTATTTAGGGTAGATAAACATTGCTATAGTTATATAACTCGCATTAAGATTCATTTTCGTTATTCCAGTCACTCCCAGAAGTAAAACTAAACTCCAAAGAGAAAACTCTCTCCCTGTCCGAGCCTGTCAGGGGCGGGGCCCTCTGCTTTCTCTTACATGGAGAAATGAAGGAAATATATTTTCTATTAATTTAGACTAAATCAACCTTGCGATATTTATATTAGGGTTTTCCCCAAACAATGTAGGCTAAATGTGGCACTGTGCCACCATGGTCCTTTCCAACGACACCCCGTTACATTTCATAATAGGGAAACAAAACCACGTTTTTTAACTGAAGGTCTTGATGACATTGGCATGTGGCCATTTTTGCCCTAAAAAAAATGGCCCCGCTGCAGGCAAAGTGTCCTTGCCCCTAAAATTACAAAATTCCAGGCCTGCCTCTCACGAATGTGTATCTGGACCCCACCAGAGGCAGGGCATTATGGAAAACATTCACTCTTTTATAAATTAGATTTATTCCTAGAAACATGGGGAACATGCCACTGGATCTCGCACCACGTGAAATACTAGTGAAATAGTTAAATACATGGGTCACTTTGCCTGATGCCAATTTATTCGCCCAATTTTAGGTGCAAAGTCTGAGAACGTTGTTGTGTTCTTGGTGAGCCATTAACTATTAATTATGTTGGATCTTCCCTGGCAGTCATCTGGCACCCGGTGCCATAGTCCTGCCTGCTGAGGCTCTCTCTCTGGCGAGTTACTCCAGATATTTGTTAAAGCAACCAAATAAAGTCTAATAATGAAAACACATTTTATTTGAAGCGCCTTTCAAGGGACCCAAGGACACTGTACAGGGCCGGAACATGCACCTGGCCAAAGGTGTCTTGATCTTATCTGCCTTGGGGGTCCTTGTGCTCTCGGCCCCTAGTGGTCATGGTACCCTTTTTGTAAATGCAAAACGTAGATAGATAGAAAGCTAGCACTTGAACATCCGGGCCCATCAAGTGCCCCCTGATTACCAGGGCTCGACCCATACCAGGGCCTCCTGAGCTCTACCTCAACTCATAGCATGGACCCTCAGCTCCACCAGTACCAATACCAGGGCCCCTGAGCTCTACCTCACCCCATACCAGGGACCCTCAGCTCCACCTCAGCCCATACCAGGGACCCTCACAGCCCATGCCTGGGGGCCTCAGAGCCCATACCAGGGCGCCTTGCAGCCAATACCAGGGCCCCTCAGCTCCTCCTCAGCCCATACCAGGGCCCCTCACAACCCATACCAGGGCCCCTAAACTTCACCTCAGCCCATACCAGGTCCCTCAGTGGCCATGCCAGGGACCCAAGAAACACTTGCCGCTTAAGAGCCAAAGCATGAAAGTGGAACATTTTTCCTGTTTTTGACTCATTCATTGCTGCATCCAAGGGCATCCAAGGTCAATACAATATATGAACTAATGTCGGACTCAAGCCAACCAACCTCATGTAACCCTCTACACGAGGACAAGATGTCCCTATATTGTTTCAAAAAAGTAACTTAGATTACTTATAATTCTGTGACAGTGTTTAACCTTTAGTTTTAGTGTAGGAAATTATCTTGCATATTATGCTTACTACATCTAATGTTAAATTTCCGCTACAAAAGACTGCTGCATATTTAATATAGGTTTTGTGAAATGTTAATGTTGCGGTTCCATACACCAATAGCCGTTTGTTATTTTCCATAGTGCTCTGCATCAAGAGAAGTAAACATTTAAATACAATTAAGTAAAAAAATGTAGTTGTTGCTGAGAATCGCGTCTCAATTCTAAGATAAAAAATTGGGATCCTCATTTTCCAGAATCGTGCAGCCCATAAATTACACTGAATGGTAAACATGCAAAGATAAAAACAAATAGCACTTTGAACCAAACTAAGATTGATGTTTGATAGGGATGGTCACATAAACAAATTCAGACATGACACTTTGAACTGAACAAGGTTAGCATTGTATGACTCTTGAGTTGAGGGAGTGGATAATCTTAACTAATGCCTGTGCCTCTACCACAGAGCCTCATTTTAAGCTTTGTCCCCCTCCAACTCACTGCACAGAACTTGGCATCATTTCTTGCATGCAACTAAGCAATGGCTCAACAAGAATACAAACTACTCGGTGATACTCTTCTCACATACAAAGGGACTGTTTTTCAGTTGGACAACTTCCATTCAAAGGAATATATTGATGAATTGCCACAATTCGAAGTCAGAGATGATGACGTTTACCTTGTTACTTTCCCCAAATCAGGTGACAAGCTCGGATATAATATTTGGCAGCGATTAGAATGTGTTATCTCAGAAACTGCGGATCACTTTGTATTTTCACAATGCAGAATTTATTTAAGAAAAAAAAAATCTCTCAACTAAAAAGTGATTTAGGAAGAGGCAATGTCATTGCTTTCCTGAGTGTAACCTCAAGAGTGGAGGTGAAAAGCTGGTCGATGTTCAGGAAACATCGGTGTGCCTTTTATTTTATTTCTTTTATGGACAGATTTGGAGACAAATGTATGTTTAAGATCATGCTTTTGGTCATACTAGAAACTGGTTGAAAATAGAGGTACCTAAGGTTGATGATTAGATTGGTGTAATGCTTAATATTTATAGGATGGAAAAGTTGACTCTCAATTCAATCAACAGGATTGAATTGAATTGCCAATTAGAACATACTTTACATGTTTCTATACTGTGCTTACAGTTAATAAGGATTCCCCATTGTTTAGTGTTTTTGGAAGCATGTAGAAATTGACCTTTATTACTTTTTATTTAATACAAAAATAATGGTTGTATAAGAGACAGGTGCAACATTTATATTCATTATTTTCATTAATTACAAAAATTGAGAATGTAAAAGATACAATACTGCTGGAATTGTATGTATCATTGTTGATCAGTGTGATAATTGAAAGGCAGTAAAGCACGGCACACAAAGAAAGCAAGTCACGGAGAAAGAAAAGCTATTTCACTCCAGTGAACAACAATGAAGTGAAATGGTACATAAGTCAAAAGTCGGTACCGGATGTTGTGCCAATACCCCAAACTGATTTAACACATATATATATATATAATATTTCCATACAGACTGTACATACTAAGACTTGCAGAGCAATGGAACATTTTTTTCTTAATTACTTAACATATCTTAATGAACAGTTGGGGTAGATGAACTTGGCATCTACCCCAACTGTGCGATAAATGACTCACAGGACAAAAGACACGAGTGACTTACATTTGACTCATAGTTGTGATTGTAAATGATATGTGACTTGATAAATACATAGATAGATCTTCCAAATGCAAGATGTTTCTTGTGTACCATCGAAGCTTGTGTACCTGGTAGTCGACTCTCGCTCGTTAGGTGACAATGGCAAAAGAGCCCTCTGACGAACGTGCATCTGGACCCGACCAACCAGAGCCAGGGGGTTATGGGAAAACATTCACTCCTCTTTAAGTCTGATTTATTCATAGAAACATAAATACGTTCCCTCAGGATTTACCTCATTAAAGAGGACCATGCCACTGGATCATAGATGTCGTCTGCATGTAGCGTGTAATGTGTTGTTGTAATGTGTATTTTAGCAAATAAAATAAATTATTTTGTTGTGATATGGCTGATATGGAAAAAAATCTTCTTAGGTACCATATGGACCCAGAGGATCTTTACCCTCATCTTTGAGGAGGATTTTCCAGAGCTGAAGGACACCCCCACTTTTCAAAGGATGCCCTGGCTAGAATACCAGCCTAAAGCAGGGGAGAGCTACGCCCTTCGCCAATCCCCACGCCTTTTCTGCACCCACCTCCAGGAGCACCTAATGCCCAGGGGCTTGCTGAAGAAGAAGGCCAAAGTCAGTGAAAAATTATGGCTACATGTGCACTACACACACATGCACATCCAGTGCATGTGTGTGCAGTGCACAGAAACTTGCATGACCTTCTGTAAACTATGAACCAAAATCTAGCAGCGCAATAAGCTCTGCACATTTTGTAGAAGAGGAAACCACTGAGTCAAATTAATGAAAAAGAAAAACTAAAGTTGACCAATTCCAAGATTTAATTCTATTATATAAATTAGTTATTGGTAAGAAAATGTAAACGTACTAATTTGAAAAACACATCGCTTTGTGGGTTTTATCAATGTGGGTTTACGAGTGCAGAACTCCAAACATGGCCATACTCCCATGGACACAACCATGGCGAGACACAAGAAGTGGATATAAAAGTTTGTTTTGCAGCGAATCAACATAGTATTATTGTGTTTATCAAGAGGACAAAAGCATGAGTACTTGGGTACTTCCTGAGTTGATCACCTGCTTCAATTATGTTTGCAGCAGCCGTGCCGACATCTTCCGGTTTAATTTATTTATCGGTTTAAGTTAGTATAGGTTGGAATAGGTTTATCGATTGATTTGCCAATTCATTTCTGAACCTCTGTTACAAAGCCTCTGTTACAAATGCACACAAACACAAAAGCTACACACATACACACACCCACAAAATAATCTAGTATATACTCTCTCTTTAGGTCATTTATGTTTCCAGGAATCCAAAAGATGCAATGGTGTCCTACTTTCACTTTGCAAAGTTTATCAAGAAGCTAGAGGAATCAGAACACCTCAGCGAGATGCTTGACAAGTTTATCAGTGGAAGGAGTGAGTGATTCAAGCAAACTAAAAAGACAGGAATAGACTAGAGGATGTGACACTTTTGATTGATGATTATTTTCTATATGTTCAACTTCTCTCTGTCCCATCTTGACTTTTTTATGTTTCTATGTCAACCAGTGATCGGAGGCTGTTGGTTTGACCATGTTAAAGGATGGTATGCCAATCAAGACAAGTACAACATCCTATTCCTCTGCTATGAAGACATGATCAAGGTAATCAGCTTGTGACACAGACCCAACAACATATCCATATTGTAGTTCTCTGTAGGGTCCAAACAAAAGATTAATTTGTGATTATGGCCGCTTGCTTCTCGCTCAAGCAGTGCTGCTGCCCTTCGGTTTTGAATAGATGGCAACATATTTGTAATCAATTTGAATCTAATCTACTTATCAAATCAGAATCATATTGTTTGTCTAGTAATCTTCCACATACAAGGAATTTGACTTGGTTTTTCACTCTCAGTACATACTGTCATGTTCCATCTTTGTCTTTATTTTGTTTAGTGTTTGTTCTCCCCCTGTCCACAAGATGTCCTTGGACTTTTCCCCTCACTTCACAGATCCTGCCACTCCTATCTGCAATAACTTAATTCCCCTCACCTGAGCTTCCCTGTCAATCTTCCCACCTGCACCTAATTTCCCCATTAGTCTCTCCCATTATAAACCAGTTCACTTCACTTGTTCCCTTGTGGGTTCTTTCTGTCACGGTTGGGTGAATTTGGGAACCACGAGGAACAAGGGACATGACAAAAACAAAGAACCGACAAGGGAATAAGTGAAGTTGGTTTACAATGGCAGGGAGTAATTGGGAAATTAGGTGCAGGTGGGAAGATTGACAGGGAAGCTCAGGTGCGGGATTGCAGATGGAAGCGGCTGGATCTGTGAAGTGAGGGGAAAAGTCTAAGGACATCTGGTAGACAGGGGGAGAACAAACACTAAACAAAATAAAGACGAAGACAGAACGTGACACATACACAATACAACAAAACAACAGAAATTAAGATCATGTTTGTGGTTGCGCCTATGTTTGTGTCCAGGAAGAAAAACAGTCCACGGTTTCTCAAGGAAACTGTGGACGAGAACAGATAGTTTCTCCTCCATGTTTGCTAGAAATATCTGCTTTCGGTTGCCACTTCAGCACCAACGCTGCTAATTGATAAAGTTTAAATGATTGAAGGCGCTCTGGACACGGACATTGTGGCGCTCACTGCTGCTACGGTAACCACTGCTCCTCGTGGCCAGCTCTCATTGAAAATGAATGGCTGCGGGACACCTTTGCTGCTCATGAATCTGTGGTGTGACCTTACATTTAAATCGATTTGCTCTCTGCGGTTAGGACCTGAGATCCGTGGTCGTGCGTCTGTGTGAGTTTGTTGGCAAGAATCTGCCAGACGCCGCCATTGATGCCATCATCGAGAAGGTGACCTTCAACAACATGAAACAAGATGACAAGGCTAACTACGAGTGCTTACCCAACCACATCAAGGATAGAAACAAGGGCCAGTTCCTGAGGAAAGGTAAACAGAACCCAGTGTCAACCACTGCTCTCAATGGGGCAAATAACTTATCTATACTAATGATCATTCTATACTGCCGTATTCCAAAAGGGTATATCCCATCCTTCTAAAGAATTTCACACTTTTCACTACTTTTACGGTACACTAATAAGACGTAATAAGCCGTACTTGGTATCAAATCAGACAAAAACTAGAAATATTACAGTAAACAAAGCTATACCCTAATTAGACACCATCCACCAAAATGATGCTGTAATTAGAAGCCACATATATAAAGCTGTATTACACACCCCAAAATACTATAATTAGACACTTTTATACCAAATTATACTCTAATTAGAAACCAAATAGGAGATAAAACTAACACTATTAGACACCATTTTACAAGATCATAGTCTTACAGTCATAGCCTTTATAATAGTCAGACAAAACACAGAGCTCTGAGGACAATGCATTTATTTGGCCTTTATTTAACATAGTTTCACAATTTGTTTTTCCTCCGCCAATGTTAGGGTGATTTTAACTAACTGCACCGGAGCATTAACTCTTCTTTGTCTATTCAAGCTCATTTTCCGTTTCGGCACAAGCGAACATTCGGCAAAGCAGGACATTCAAAATATCCAGGGTTTTGCAGTCAAACGTGTCTTAAAAGTAATATTTGGAAGGAGGCAGAGCGCTATTCAGACGGAGTCTAGGTGCGGTCTGTTTGAAGAGTAAGTTCTGGTAGTAAGTCAGCTAATATCGCCCTAGGTCCTAGGAAATAGCATTTGAGTATAATTTGGTATAGTACCTAATTATAGTATATTTTGGGTCTAATATGGCATTATATGCGGTTTCTAATTACAGCATAATTTAGGTGTATGGAGTCTAAGTATAACTGTTTGTTTACTGTCTAATAACGAACATATTATTTCTCTTATTTGATACTAAGTAAAGCTTATTACATCTTACTAGTGTACCATAAAATAAAGTGCGACCAAACTTTTCTTAACTCCAGTGGACGACACAACTTAAATATTAAATAGTATTTCATATTTAATAATATCTAATACACAGTCTTTCAAAAAAGTTGCACGGATAGGATTATAAATAGGATTATAAATATTACAAAAGTTAAACTAATACAGTGTGAAGTTTTCTTGCTTATTCTTCGCTGTTTTTTCTTCAATTTGTTCCATAAAATCCCCACAACTTAAAATGGCTCATATGTAACTCCACATCTTTACCCTCAATTATTATGCCAGGATCTATGAATATGCTAATATGGCCCGCCCCTATAGGCTACTAAATCTCTCTACAAAACCAACCTCTGTATCAATTCTCAAAACAGTAAATTGTAAATTGTTCACATTTCCCATTACTGACCACACTTTTGAAACCCATTTCTATAATGATGCCCTGTCAGGTACCATCGGTGACTGGAAGAATTCCCTGACGGTGGCACAGAGTGAGCACTTTGACAGAGTCTACAATGAAAGAATGAAGGACTTGCCGCTTCAATTCATCTGGGACATTACAGAAATCCAGCAGTGAGCCCTCAATGGTCTTTGTTAAGCTGGCATTCACCAAAGCTTTTCCTTTTTCAATAACACTGAAATAATTAAACAAATAATAAAATGTTGACATATGTATACAATATGAAATGGTGTAATTTAATTCTGCATGGGCAAGCGTAATAATAATTGCTCACCAGATGTAATGCCCAACAGTACTAACCAGTATATTGCACTGGTTATGCCAATAAACATCTTCACTTACATTACCATAGAAAGTGTGTGATGTCTGAGGTTACAAAGTTGCTGCGAAAATGACACATTCGAGGAAAGTATTGTGAGTGTATTCCATGGTTGTACAAACAGAAGTACTGGATGCAGTGCCAAAATGTATGTCCATTCATTTGATGAAACTTGCTCACTCATACGTCACATTGAACTATGAGACATATGTTAATAGAATATAATTATTATATTATAAGCATTGGAGTTGTACACACTATTTTGTGCCTCCTGGGTCTGTTTCATATGATCTCTCACCATGGGCCGTATTTGGATTGTCATCTGGTCCATGTGTTCTTTAATCAACCGGTGAGGAGAAGGCTGCTGTTCTATGTTCCAAGTCCTCAAGGCCTCCGGGGTGTCTCCCATATAGCAGAGAGCTCTGCTCTGTGCAACCTCAAGGACAGAACAGCACATGAAGCAGCTATTGATCCCAGTCTTTCAAATCTTCCTTAGATAATTTCTTTAGCAGGCTTTTTAAGGTGTGTTTGAAACGTTCTACTAATCCATCAGTTTGTGGATGATATACATAAGTCTTAAGTATTCTTACTTTTAGTCTTACATCTGTCTGTCTGTCATCAGCTTAACCATGAAACAAGACCCCTGGTCCAACTCTAGAAAATAATATAAATACCTCTCTGGCGATGGCTCTTGCATTGGCGGTGGGCAGGGGGAATTCTACTCTCTGTGCGTGCTTACCTGGAATGTGTGTCGGGAGAACTCTGCCTCTACCTCATGGCTGAAAAGGTTATGGATTAGCCATATCACCATCTGTTATGGAAAAAGGTACGTCGTTAATGGGCAGGGTTATCAATTCATTTTAGTACCTGTTTTGGGGAGTTTATCGAAAAATGTGGGTATGCAAGTTCTCACTCCGTTTTGCGCTACCCCTTCCTGGATCAGGACATCTCACAGCGCCTTAGTCAGGTTAGGATCCGAGTGTTGAGCCGTAGCAAACCAAACTTGTAAAACATCTCCTCCGAGCTGATTACCTCCATACTTTGGGGAGGGCCTGAGGATCCCTCCTCTAAGGAGTCGTTGCTCTCCCCTTCCCTGGTGCTATCCCCTCGGTTACTTTGTCATTGCAGTGCAGGGCATTCTTTGCTATTGGCTGGGGGACCGCCCAGACTGGGTTCCTCGGCTGCTGACACAGTTTGGAATGGGCTCGCCCCCCAGCCGACCTGGAAATGCTGAGAGCTTGTTGCCAGTATTTAAGAAAAAGTGGGCAATCTCTACCCACTAGGACTGGTATCAAAAGGTTTTACACTAATCCTACCCACATTGTAACTTCTCCCTTTGGGGGTTTTAAGCAGACATCGTCACTTGGTAGCTCTTGGTATCTCAATGTACACATGAGACCCATACTTTCTCCCCAGTAGATGCCCTGGCAAACATGGGACAGATTATTGTCACTTTACTCCCAGTATCTAGCAGGGTTTCTGTGTCATTGTCCCCAATCCGAAAGGCATTACGGCACGGTTGGCTCACTGAACAATTCCATGCTATATGTTCCTATTGGCCACATGTAAAACATCTCACGGTCTTTACTCACAAGTGGGCGGGGTTTATGTTCCTCACGTCCCACTTCCGGGGGCACGCCAGTACGGGAGGCTGGGGTTGGATTCTCGTGGGATCGTAATCTCGCAAATCCAGCTGCCTCGAAAGGTTAGTCCTCGGTAGCTTGGGTTCCAATTATGCGTGCATTCTCCACCATTTGTGGGATCCCCTATAGGTTAGTTCAATGATTTTTATTTAAATAATAAAGGGAAGAAAGAAAAGGGGAGTAGTGTCCAGTCTATTTGTCTGGAATCCAACAATTATAATCTAAATACAGCTTAAATTAAACAATTGCAACAAAATATCATCAAATGCCAATCATTTTGAGTAATGTAATGAGAATGTTGTATCCTGGACTCTCACCTGATTTGGGTAAAGTTACATGGTAAATGTCACTATGCCTGATGTCAAAGTGTCCTTGCCTTATGTCACAGACAACTTTGTATTCTTGTTGAGCCACTACTCACAAAAATAATGCCCAAGTCAAGTTGGATGGACACCAGACCTTGAATAACACACTTTGTTTGAGAAGTGTCTCTTGTAAATATTTCAACAGCACCCTGGGCTTGAATATGCATGCGTCAGTGGAATACCTGTCCTGTTTTTTGTTTTATTTGCCTCTGTTTTCCCCTGATCTCCACTGTGTTTTTAATGATGCATCATTGCCTGATATATGGGATATATGGTGACTAAATCATGCCTGCGGATGAATTACTCTGGCGGGTTACTTCATAAATTTGTAAAAGCAACAAAATAAAGAGTAATAATAATAACATTATTTGAAGCGCATTTCAAGGGACACCGGGGCGTTGCCAGGCCTGTATTACCACAGCCAAGCCAACCTGAACACAGCTGCAGCTTATTAGCCCATAGTCTTGCTTATTACCCAATCAGTTCATGTGCTAATGTCACTGCTCTAAAAAGGTCATATCACATCTATCGTGTATTGGCCAAAAAATAACCTGTAACCAGATTGTTATTTGCACAGTAGCAGCGATTAGCCATGTACAGCTCAAATGGAGACAGGGTTCTCTTTTTACAGCGTTTAGCGCCATTCACCTCCATGCATTTCACACTAGCTGTAGCTGTGTTTTTAAGCCAAAGTATTTGAGTTGTAGACTTCAGCTGTGCTCTGGTGGGCGTGTGTGCTTTCTGTAGCAATAGGTTGGGCACACTTTTGTGAATTTAAAAGTTTATTTCACTGCCAGAAATAAGGACATACATGATCATCAGCATATCTGTCCATTGCGATATGCCCATTGTGACCACAGGAAATAGGCATCATTGTGAAGCATCATTGTGATACTGCATAGAAAAGTGGTTAATAAAATGTACATTTACAATAGAATGAAAAAAAAAAAGTAAATATATATATATATATTTCTACACTGCATATGGGAATGTAACAAGATAAGATACTTTTGGGGTGAGGTGATTTGTGTCATTGATAATTTCTGTCTGTAAAGGTGCCCATGGAACCTAAAGCTATAGTTTTGGGGCTGTATCCTCCTGATCTTCCTTGGAGAAAGGACAAATTTAAATGTATTAATATGGGCATAATGCAACCAAAACAGTAGGAAGAAAACAAAAATGTTGATGGAAGAAATGACATGTATACTCAGAAGTAAATTGAACTTGTATAAAAATAATTGGGGACCTTTCATATATTTTGTGGACACGGTGTATTGGGGAAAGTACTGTTACAAGGAGATCACTTGAATAATTTATGACAGATTGTGAAGTTTGTCTGAGTGTGTAAACAAAATGTTTTGATTTTGAAGGAACAAATGCCGCTGTTCTATTTTAACAATATCACTGCACACGACATTTCAGCAGTGAGGTCAGTCACAGCTAAATATAGCAAAAAGATTCAATATCTATATAGCTATAGATGAATGCAGAAAAAATTGAGTTGGAGGCAAAAGCAAACTGGATTAAATTAGATACTTAAGTCATGATGTGAGGTTTTTCATATCAGTTAAGCTGGTTTTTCTGCTCTCACAGAGCTTCTGTTTTTGCTGGGAAGTACAATGCTGGGGTAATTTCTGGTGACAGCTTTGTGGCAGATGACTTTGTTAAAAATTAGAATATGTCCATGGTGTTTGTCTTTAAACTTGGAGCCCCGGGATATCCACCTTTCTTGGAGGCCATACGTGAATTTGGAGGACTTTTGATAGGTCCTAACCACTGCATACCGGGAAGACCCCAAAAGACCTGCTGTTTTGGAAATGCTCTGACCCAGTCCTCTAGCCATCACAATTTGGCCATTGTCAAAGTCACTCGGATCCTTTCTCTTGCCAATTTTTCCTACTTGAATATATTATATACAATATATTAAGCATATTAATATATTAAATTAAAGATATATTAAATGTCTCTCAAACGAATCCTAAGTACAACAACTGCTTGTTCTTGTGTCTGAGACCCATCGCCATGCACTTTGAGTATGGCTAGAGGTGCAAAAGCTTACATTTTCTAATGCTAGCCTGTGCACCACCCACTCTTTCAGGTTATTAGTTAGTTATTTGGTTTGTAGAATTGCTTTGTGGACTTATGCTGATGATGATACTGATGCATTCTGTGTGTTCTTGAACTCATCGTTCTTTTCGATCCTGTTATTGACATCTTTACTTTTCCAATGGTGTTGTTGTAAACATCTTTCATGTAATACAATCTGTAAATACCCATATTTAATTGCATAGCGTTTGTGTATGTGCTTGTGTGTGAGCTTGCGTGTGTATGTGTGTGTGTGTATGCAAGATTTATAATGAATAAATCTCGCACCATGGCATGTGGCAACTACGTTTTGCCACTGATGGTGAAATACATGTTGCATTCCCTGATGCCAATATATTCCTTGCCAAAGTTCAGTTGAAAAGTCAGAGAGAACTTTGTGTTCTTTTTGAGCCATTACACACAAACATAATTCCCAAGTCCAGTTGGATGGGGACCAGACCAGGAATAACACACTATGTTTGAGAACTGTCTCTTAATAATTAATAATTTCACTACCCCCTGGATTTATATGCATCAGTGGGATAAGTGTCTTGCTGTTTTTTACTTAAATGTTTTCCCCTGATCTCCATTGTGTTAATGATGCATCTTTGCCCGATATATGGGTTTATTCAAGACTTGGTGTGAGCACCGTAAGTCACAAAGGGAAGTGCCCCATTTTGTTTAAGAAGAGCAATTACTTTTTAGTGAGGTAACAGATGATTATGATCAGATTATGTCAGATCTTCCCTGGCGGTCACCTGGCACCCAGTGCCAAAGTCCTGCCTGCTAAGGCACTCTCTGGTGAGTTACTCCAGACCTTTTTTTTAAAGCAACCTGTGGGAGTGTGTGTGTATGATGGCTGCCTTAAGCAGCCTCACCTGGCGGAGTCTGATTGGACTCTGGGGCTGGGTGAGGCTGCACACCTGTTGCACATTGAGTAATTAGTGTGCACAGGTTAAACCAGCCATCACCACACACACTCAGGGAGATGTCCTGGATGGCAGCGGAGCACCCTTGCCATGTTCAGTATCAAACCTTTGCAATAAACCACATTTTTAACACCACCACCCTGTGTCCTTGGTCTGGAGGAGCCCAAAATAAGTCACCTAGGTGGAGTGTGGCAGCCACCTAAGTGGTGTGTAGCATGGACCTTTGCTGCACTGGCGCCCCAATGTGGGGCCTCTCCAGACCGCTGGGGACCCAGAAGGGCTGTCCAGGGACGTACTGGCCACCAGCAGCGGTGATGGACAGCCACCACCAAGCACCAGCCCTTTTCCCCCAACAACGCAGTGGAGCCCAGCGGAGGACAGGGGGAGGCAGCCCAGCAACCGCCACAGGCAACCGTCTGCAGCTAGCCACCCCTGCACTCAGCTCGCAGCAGCCCAGGCCCAGCCACCCCTCGGCCAGCCAGCACAGGAGCAAAAGGCCCCAATGCTCCTCGAGGGAGATGTGGGAGGCCCTGGCGCCCTGGGAGACAGTGGCCCTACCACGGGCTGTTGACGGCCCTCCGAGAAGCGACCACCGCAGCCCAGCTGAACCTCAACCCCACCAGCCCCTTCCAGACAGCCCTGCCACATCTGTCGACGCCTCAGCCAGGCAAAGCATCATCCCAGGCCTCCAGGTCTCCAGGATGGAGGGGGGAGGGTGGGTATGCGTGTGGGGACAATGGGGTTTGGGGGTTTTATTTTATTTTAGGTATGGTAACCCTGGTCAGAGTCCAGTTTATGTATTCTTTTTTTTTGGGTGGGTTAAAAGTTCCATACCGGTAGGTTTGGTTTGTTTTTCCCTGACAAACAGATACATGTTAAACTGCAAACCTTTTTTTGTAACTGCAAACCTTCGATGTGTAACTGCAAATTAAATATATTTGTTCAGATATTTTGTACACAAATCACACATTTGAATTTCTTCCCAAAAAACATTTCCCCAACATTCAGATACGCTGATGCACAGCTACAATACTTTATATCCTATTTGGATTTCATATGCTATCCCCTCTCATCAGGAGGCAACAATCTGTACATTTTACATTTATAAATGAAAATCAAATGTATTATAACGATATGTATAACAGTATAACACATTTAAGTGCTCCCCGACACCAATGAGAAGAGAGTGATACGACACTTGACCAAATGTGCAGCAAAGCACCGAGGGTAGTAATGCATTGGAACACAAACCACTCTTATGCCAATGTGGAGGGGGCTAAACTAAATCTTTATTAACTACTTTGCAATGTCGTATTGCATATTTGGAATTTCCCACTGGGAAACTAACTTTTCAATCCACTTCTTGTGTAATGGCATTGGCTTCTTGCGTCCTAGTCCCATATTATGTGATGCTGGGTGAGCCATAGACTGCATAAAATGGTCTGAGCATTGAAAAAGCAGAGATTCCATGTTTGGGCGCTGAAACCAAGGATCTAAACAACCGAAGAGACACAATAATGAAATAGACTTAAGCTGAATTCACACTTGCATCACAGTGATTCACGAAGTTCGAGAAGATTCACGTTGGGAGTCAGACAAGATGCTGATCTTTTAGACCTGCCTGCATTTATACTTCCATGTCATGATAACCTGTACACAAGGGGCTATTATAGCCTTTCCAACCACAAATATACGGGAACTGTCAAGCAAATCCAGAAATGGAAACTAAAGACCGACTGCTCCATAGGGTTTGTACATTATAATGCATCGTAGGATGTTGAGTTGGCTACTCGAGAGAATCGTAATGAAACGTAAATATACGTTATGGTAATGAAAACTTTGTTTTGCCACATCTTACAGGAGAACCACAGGCAGTTTATCACGATTAATTACTTTACAAAGACTAAAACAACATTACTACCAACACAATAACATTCCAATGCTCCTATGCTCAGAAATGGAGGCGGGTATTGAGATGTGACATAATGTACAAGCCTTATTTCAATGTGTATATTCAATGTATTAAAAAAAAGCAATATATCCATGTGATGATGTTGAAAAATCATTCATCATCAGTTGGTGTACCGCAACCAACTGAAAGTACAGTGTTTTCATTTCGACGGGTGAGTTTTATTCTCGTGTCTGGCTGTCGGAAACAAAACAAAGCACTAGGCATGCTCCCCGCTCAACCAATCAGTGATTACTAAACTCTGGGAGGACCGCATGTCTTCCAGTAAGAGTAGGTCATCAACCGGCAAAAGGGGTGGAAACGGTCTCTGAGTATTCAGATGTTTGCATATGTGCTCAAAATAGGTTAAAAAATAGAGTTGTTGCTGAGAATTGCAATCTCAATTCTGAGGTAAAACGTTGGGATCCTCATTTTTCCCAGTATGTGCAGCCCGTAAACAACACTGAATGGTAAACATTAAAGGACAAATAGCACTTTAAACCAAACTAAGGTTGATGTTTGAGGGGGATAGTCACATAAATAAATGTGAAAACATTTTGAACCGAACAACGGTTAGTATTGTGTATCTCGAGTTGGGGTTGTGTGGCTAATCGTAACTAATGCCTTTGCCTCTACCAAAGTGACCATTTTAGGCTTTATCCTACTGCCAACTCATTGCAAAGAACTTGGCATAATTTATTGTATACCATATTTTAAGCTATGGCTCAACAAGAATACAAACTACTCAGTGATACTCTTTTCACGTACAAAGGGTTTTTAATTTGGACCCCTGGACTACACTTTCAAAGGAATTTATTGATGATTTGCCGCAATTCAATGTCAGAGATGACATCTACCTTGTTACTTTCCCCAAATCAGGTGACAATCTCGGATATAATATTTGGCATCGATTAAATTGTGTTAGTATCTCAGAAACTGTGGAACTCTTCGAATTTTCACTGTAGAATTTTTTTTTTTTTTAATCTCTCAGCTAAAAACTGACATAGGAAGAGGCAATTTTATTCCTTTCCTGAGTATAACCTCAAGAGTGGAGGTGAAAAGCAAGGTTGAGATTCAAAAATGTGTGTGCCGTTTCTTTTTTTCTTTCTTTGTATGGACAAAGTTTTAAGGGTAACACCTACTTTTGAAGTGTTTTATTATACACATAGTATTATATACAAGATTTGGAGACAAATATATGTTTAAGATCATGCTATTGGAAAGTAAAAATGCTCTTACTAGAAACTGGTTGAAAATAGAGGAACCTAAGGTTGATGATTGGATTGGAGTAATGCTTAATATTTATAAGATGGAAAAGTGTACTCTAAGATTTGAATAGGGCCACATTTAATAGAATGTGGAAAAACTGGGTTGAGTTGTATTAAAAATGACATCAGACTTTACATGCTCATATACTGTGCTTACAGTTAATAAGGATTCCCCATTGTTCAGTGATACAATGTTAAACTTTTTCTGGACGCATGTAGAAATTGGCCTTTATCATTTTTGACTGAATAATGATTGTATAAGAGACAGGTGGAAAATGTATATTTATTATTTTAATAATTACAAAAAATTATAACGTGAAAGAGACTGAGACTGCTGGAATTGGATATTTCATTGTTTCAATAAAAGAAAGAAAAGCGAAAGAAAAGCTATTTCACTCCAGTGAACAACAATGAAGTGAAATGGTACGCAAGTCAAAAGTCGGTACCGGATGTTGTGCCAATACCCCAAACTGATTTAACACATGAAAAATATTGTGCAATGTTGCACAACATTGTGCATTGCACAACAAGTGCAATGTTGTCTGCCAATATTGTCAAAATATTCATGAAATATTTCCATACAGACTATTCATACTAAGCCTTGCAGAGCAATGGAAAAAAAAAAAAGTATTTTATAACAACATATTTTAATGAACTTCTCTGCAAAACAGGTATGTACCCCAACTGTGTGATAAATGACTGACAGGACAAAAGATAAGAGTGACTTAGTTACTTAGTTGTTAGTTGTGATTGTTTCTGATATGCGACTTGATGGATACATAGATCTTCCAAATGCAAGATGTTTCTTGTGTACCATCGAAGCTTGTGTACCTGGTAGTTGACTCTCACACGTTTGGGTGACAATGGCAAAAGAGCCCTCTGAAGAACGTGCATCTGGACCCGACCAACCAGAGCCAGAGGGTTATGGGAAAACATTCACTCCTCTTTAAGTCTGATTTATTCATATAAACATAAATACGTTCCCTCAGCATTAGCAAATATATATTAATTATTTTGTTGTGATATGGCTGACATGGGACAAAATCTTCTTAGGTACCATATGGACCCAGAGGATCTTTACCTTGATCTTTGAGGATGACTTTCCAGAGCAGAAGGACACCCCCATTTTGAAGCGGATGCCCTGGCTGGAATACCAGCCGAAAGGATGGAAGCACTACGACACCCGCCGTTCCCCACGCCTTTTCTGCAGCCACCTCCAGGAGCATCTCATGCCCAGGGGCTTGCTCAAGAAGAAGGCCAAAGTCAGTGAAAAAGCATTGCTACATGTGCACTACACACACATACAAATCCAGTGCATGTGTCTGTATAGTGCACAAAAACTTGAATGACATTGCGTAAACTATGAACCAAAAACTAACAATAACCAATAACAATAACGTCTGCACATTTTGTAGAAGAGGAAACCGAGTCAAACTAATGAAAAAGAAAAACTAAAGTTTGCCAATTCCAAGGCTTAATTATATTTTATGATTTAGTTATTGGAAAGAAAATGTAAATGCTTCTTATGAAAAACACTTTGCTTTGTGGGTTTTATCAATGGTGGTTAACGAGCGCAAACCTCCAAACATGGCTTAACCCAACAGGGATAGCGAAGGACAAATGTGTGAGTACTTGGGTACTTTCTGAGTTGATCACCTGCCTTAATTATGTTTGCAGCAGCCGTGCCGACCTGTTCCGGTACCTGTTAATTCTGCGACGTACATGGTCAAGGGGGCGAATTGATTAAATGTGTCAATTGCATGTATTATTTTAACGTGTTCAATTGCCAGCCCTAATAATTAGGTAATAACAGTCAAACATCGACATCTAAATTGAAAGTCAAAATGCTAATCCAATGAATGACCATTTATTATTATATTATTATATATTATATTGAACCCTGTAATAAAAGGTTTATCGATTGATTTGCCAATTCAGGGAAAACATTTCTGAACCAACCTCTGTTACAAATGCACACAAACACAAAAGCTACACACACATACACACACCCACGACATAATCTAGTATAGTTCACTCTCTCTTTAGGTCATTTATGTTTCCAGGAATCCAAAAGATGCAATGGTGTCCTACTTTCACTTTGCAAAGTTCATGAAGAATCTGGAGGACACAGAACACCTCAACGAGATGC
This sequence comes from Molva macrophthalma, assembly GCA_027123675.1. NCBI lineage: Eukaryota > Metazoa > Chordata > Actinopteri > Gadiformes > Lotidae > Molva > Molva macrophthalma. The sequence goes on along the minus strand of JAOPJO010000124.1, from coordinate 18,621,920 downwards.
TTGACAACTTCATCAGTGGAAGGAGTAAGTAATTTAAGCAAACTAATAAAACAAGCAGGAATAGACTGGAGGATGTGACACTTTTGATTGATAATTATTTTGTATATGTTCAGCTATTTTATGTTTCTATGTCAACCAGTGATGGGAGGCTGTTGGTTTGACCATGTTAAAGGATGGTACCCCAATCAAGACAAGTATAACATCCTATTCCTCCGCTATGAAGACATGATCAAGGTAATCAGCTTGTGACACAGACCCAATAACACATCCATCCATTGTAGTTCTCTTAATGTAGGGTCCCACCAAAAGATTACTTGTTGCTTGTGGCCACTGGCTGCACACTCAAGCAGTGCTGCAGTCCATAGGCTTTGAATAGATGGCAACATATTTGGAATCAAGTTGAATCTAATCCACTTATCAAATCAGAATCATATCATTTGTCTAGTATGCTTCCACAAACAAGGAATTTGACCTGGTTCTTCACTCTCAGTACATACACAATACAACAGAAATGAACATCAAGTTTGTGGTTGTGCCTATGTTTGTGTCCAGGTAGACAGACTGATTATAGCTGTAGGAAACTGTGGACGTAAACAGATAGTTTCTCCTCCATGTTCGCTAGAAACTAGCGCTGGAGAAAATACAATTCAGATTTGCTTTTGGTTGCCACTTCAGCACCAACGCTGCTCATTGATAAAGTTGAAATTATTAAAGGCGCTCTGGACACGGACATTGCACCACTAACTGCTGCTAAGGTAGCGGCTGCTCCTCGTGGCTGCGGGATGCTTTTGCTGCTCATGAATCTTTTTGTGTGACCGTACAGTTATATTGATTTGCTCACTGCTGTTAGGACCTGAGATCTGTCGTGCGTCTGTGTGAGTTTGTTGGCAAGAATCTGCCAGACGCCACCATTGATGCCATCATCAAGAAGGTTGCCTTCAACAACATGAAACAAGATGACAAGGCCAACTACGAGTTCTTACCCAACATCAAGGATAAAAACAAGGGCCAGTTCCTGAGGAAAGGTAAAAAAAAACAGTGTCAACAACTGCTCTCAATGGGGTAAAAGATAACTTTAGAAAACTGTAATTTATACTAATGATCCATTCTAGACTGCCATATTCCAAAAAGGTTGATCTCGTCCGTCTAAAGAAATTCCAAACTTTTGGTCGCACTTTATTTTACAGTACACCAATAAGACATAATAAGCCGTATCAAATTAGACAAAAACTAGAAATATGTTGTTTATTAGACAGTAAACATAGTTATACCCAAATAAACACCATACACCAAAATTATGTTGTAATTAGAAGCCAAATATAAAGCCGTATTACACCCAAAAAATACTATAATTAGACACTAGTATACCAAATTATACTCTAATTAGAAACCAAATAGGAGATCCTATTTCCTAGGACCTAGGGCAATATTAACTGACTTACTATCAGAACTTACTCTATAAACAGAGCACATGTAGACTCCATCTGAATAGCGCTCTGCCTCCTTCCAAATATGGCTTAGCTGTTAGTGTACCGGAAAATACAGTGCGACCAAAATGTTCTTAACTTTTCTTAACACACCTTAAATATCAACACAACTAATTCACACAAAGTGTTTCAAAGAAGTTGCACAGATAGGATTATAAATCGTACAAAAAGATCAGTTTATCTTGCTTATTTTTTGTTAAATTGTAAATTGTTCACTTCATTTCCCATTTCTGGTCGCACTTAAGTAACCCATTTCTATAATGATGCCCTGTCAGGTACCATCGGTGACTGGAAGAATTCCCTGACGGTGGCACAGAGTGAGCACTTTGACAGAGTCTACAACGAAAGAATGAAGGACTTGCCGCTTCAATTCATCTGGGACATTACAGAAATCCAGCAGTGACATAAAGCCCTCAACGGTCTTTGTTAAGCTGGCATTCACCAAAACTTTTCATTTTTCAATAAGACGAAAACATTTAACATAAAAAAATGTTGACATATGTATACAAAATGAAATGGTGTCATATAATTCTGCATGGGCAATAAAGGTAATAACAACTGCTCACCAGATGTAATGCCTAACAGTACTCACCAGTATATTGCACTGTTTAATGCCAACATCTTCACTTACATTACCATAGAAAGTGGGTGATGTCTGAGGTTACACAGTTGCTGCCAAACAGAGGTGCTGGATGCAGTGCCAAAAATGTATGTCCATTCATTTTGACCAAACTTGCTCACTTAGCGCATACGTCACATTGAACTATTGAGACATATGTTAATAAAATATAGTTATTCTATTCTAAGCATTGGAGTTGTACACACTTTTTTGTGCTGTTTCATATGTTCTCTCACCATTGGCCATATTTGGATCGTCAGAAAATAAAATAAATACCTCTCTGGCGATGGCTCTTGCATTGGCGGTGTGCAGGGGGATGGCTTCGGGGTGCCTTGTGGCGTAAATCTGAATCACTAAGATGTACCGTTGGCCCGTCCAGACTGCCGCAGGGGACCTACAATGTGTTCCATAACTACAATCTGTTGTGGAAAAAGGTACGTTGATAATGGGCAGGGTTATCAATGGATTTTAGTACCTGTTTTGGGGGGAGTTTAGCTGAAATTCAGCACAGTGGTGACCGTATTTCTCCGTATTTCACTTTTAATCGGGTCAGCAACCTCTTGTAGGTCTTCTGGACACCTAGATAAGCTCCCAACTAGTGCATTTGTGCTTGGTACAGTACTTTGGAGACATACGCTTTAGCTCCAAGGACCTAAAGCATAAAGCATTTAATTAATTCCCTGTGTATTTCCTTTCAATTACTTTACACAACAGGCCATGCAAATTGAAAAATGCACGGCCCCTCACTTTGTTTTGCGCTACCCCTTCCAGGATCTGGATATCTCACAGCGCTCGAGTCAGGTTGGGATCCAAGTGTTGCAAACAAAACTCGTAAAACACCTCCTCCAAGCCGATTTCCTCCATACTTTGGGGAGGGCCTGAGGATCCCTCCTCTAAGGAGTCGTTGCTCTCCCCTTCCCTGGTGCTATCCCCTCGGTTACTTTGTCATTGCAGTGCAGGGCATTCTTTGCTATTGGCTGGGGGACCGCCCAGACTGGGTTCCTCGGCTGCTGACACAGTTTGGAATGGGCTCGCCCCCCAGCCGACCTGGAAATGCTGAGAGCTTGTTGCCAGTATTTAAGAAAAAGTGGCCGATCTCTACCCACTAGGACTGGTATCAAAATCACACCCCCATTGTGACTTCTCTCTTTGGGGGTTTTAAGCAGACAACGTAACTGGATTGCTCTTGGTATCTCAATGTACACATGAGACCCATACTTTCGCCCAAGTAGGTGCCCTGGCAAAAAAAAGATGAATGTCCCTCTACTCCCCGTATCTAGCAGGGTTTCTGTGTCATTGTCCCCAACATGTACAGCACTACGGCGAGAAATCATGACGTAATGTGTCAACCAGGTTGTCCCATGGGTTCTGTAGATTTGGCGGTTGTGCTCACTCTGGACAATTCCATGCTATATGTTCCTATTGGCAACATGTAAAATATCTCACCTGGTCTTTACTCACAAGTGGGCGGGGTTTATGTTCCTCATGTCCCACTACCGGCGGCACGCCAGTGCGGGCATGCTGGGGTTGGATTATCGCAGGATCGTAATCTCGCAAATCCAGCTGCCTGAAAAAACTTAGTCCTCAGTAGCTTGGGTCCCAATTATGCGTGCATTCTCCACCATTTGTGGGATCCCCTTATAGGATAGTTCAAGGGGTTTTATTTAAATAAAAAAGAAAAGGGGAGTCGTGTTCAGTCCGTTTGTCCGGAATCCAAAAGTTTGTGGTCGTCTGTTGTTCCACGTCTTGATCACTGGTTGATAAAAGAGAAAACATTTTAGCGGAAGGAAATCGCCAACACAATAACCTGATACACATTAAAATGGTCAAAAGTCAGGTATCCGTCACTATTTCACACTTTCTTGGGTTATAGTTCACCCTCACCGGGCTGTTAAGAGAGTAGCCTCCATCCTCCCTGCTTGCTATCACTCGAAGTCTGGTCTCCCATCTCCTATATCGAGCAGGTGGTTGGACTTTCTCCTGATTGCCACCAAATGTTTGTATGTTCCTCCAGTACAGGAATAGGCGAGTGTGCTCGCCGTTTCGGGCCTCATTTCCAATGTGTATCACTCAAGGTGGTAACAAGTACAGGATTGGCTGATTCATTGTAGCCATATGACCAAAAAAATGACAATGGTAAAAATAGTGAGGTTGAAAGATGTATATTATATGTGATTTTTAGGCAAGATGGCGTCCTGGCTGAATCTATGTCCAATGTATAATATTTATAAAAGAAAGTTCCATCGTGCACAAAATTATTTCATCTATTTTAAATCTATAATCTAAATACAGCTTAAACCAAATAATTGCACCAAAATAACATCATTAAATACCACTAATTTTGAGTAATTGAATGAGAATGTTGTATCCTCGATTCTCACCTGATTTTGGGTAAAGTAACACGGTAAATCTCATCATCCCTGACATCAAAGTGTTGTAAAGAATCAATATATTCCTTGCCTTGTGTCACAGACAAATTTGTATTCTTGTTGAGCCACTACTTACACAAATAAATAGTGTCTCTTGTAAATATTTCCACAGCTCCCTGGGCCTGAATATGCATGCATCAGTCTTGTTTGTTTAATTGTCCTCTGTTTTCCCCTGATCTCCACTGTGTTTTTAATGATGCATCATTTCCTGATGTATGGGTTTATTCAAGACTTGGTGTGAAAACTGTTAGGAAAGTACTCCATTGTGCTATTTGTCAAGAACTGTCAAGAAGAGCAATTACTTTTCAGTGAGAAAACAGATGGTCAGATTAAGATTATGTCTGGGATGTCTCCTTGTGACTAAATCCTGCCTGCGGATGTAATAATAATAACAGATATTATTTGAAGCACCTTTCAAGGGACCAAAGGAAACTAGGGGATTACTGAAAATGCAAAACGTAGATAGAGCTAGCACTTTAACATAGAGAACATTATATCTCACTTGTAGAGAATAGCATCACAGCTACGTCAGTAATGTGAACAGAACTACAGTTATGCAAGCCGTTTGCTCCATTCACAGATTGAGAGCTAGGGACTGTAATGGGACAGGGCTTTAGATGTAAATAGCAAATAAGTTTAACTGACATTATTTGTTTCACACTTGGATACGCAAAATAAATGGCTGTGGAAAGTTAACAAGCTGGAAAAGTCAAGTTTAACTTAGTAATCAAAGTCTTAAAGAAGGAGCAGGATAATAATACACAAGGGGGCCAAAGAGAGGTTTTCTTATCGAAACACAGGGGCGTTGCCAGGCCTGTATTACCACAGCCAACCCAATCTGAACACAGCTGCAGCTTATTAGCCCATAGTCTTGCTTATTACCCAATCAGTTCATGTGCTAATGTCACTGCTCTAAAAAGGTCATATCACATCTATCGTGTATTGGCCAAAACATTTACCTGTAACCAGATTGTTATTTGCACAGTAGCAGCGATAAGCCCACGTACAGCTCAAATGGAGACAGGGTTCTCTTTTTACAGCGTTTAGCGCCATTCACCCCCATGCATTCCACTCTAGCTGTTGCTTTTGCTGTGTTTTTAAGCCCAAGTATTTGAGTAATAGACTTCAGCTGTGCTCTGGTGGGCGTGTGTGCTTTCTGTAGCAATAGGCTGGCCCCACATTAATGTTCTGTTAGTGATGAAGAATAACTTCTTTTTAGGACACTTCAGACAGCAAAATATTTGATTTAATTGTAAAGCAAGATCATGCAAAGTTACCAAGAATACATTCAAGGAAACAATGCCATAGCTAGGCTTGGCGTTAGTATCAGACTTCGTGGCTCCAGTGGCAAGGAAATGCAAACTATCTTAACACCTTTAAATTAGAGAGAGGAAGGGAGGTATATCTAGATGTAAAGTAGAATGTATACAAAGGCCTTTATGATTGATTAGTGATGATATAAACAAGATTTATATCATTTTTAAACATTATGATTGATAAATCCACGACAGTTAGCAAACAACAAGAATCAACAACAAGAATGAATTATTGGGAGAGTCTACAAGGGCACAAGGAAGAAGATCATCCAACTGTGAAGATTTTAGTCCATGTTGGGAAAGTGAGAGAGCGAAGGGAGAATGTTGTGTTTGGGCAGTAAGTAAAATGGCAAAATAAATTGGATTACATGAGATAACATACAGCTCCACAGTACCTTACCCAGAGACTCCGATATGGTATTTCCCCCATAAAAAAGGTCATTATGCTCAGACTCATTATCAGCGCTGGTGTCACTGCCCTCCATGTCAAAAACAGACCAGATAAACTCTATGAAATATTTGAAACAGTATTCAGACTACATCATACAGAAACAGCTGTCAGGCTTATGTGGATTCCTGCTCATAGGGGCATTGAGGGGAATGAAATGGCTCCCTAGCTAAACAAGCTCTGAAATGGAACAGAATTATGGAGGTAGCTTTCAGAGCTGAAGCTAAAGCAGTAATACGGAGCAATATCACGACTGCCTGGCTAAAGCATTGGGATCAAGGAAACAAAGGGCGTCATCTATATAAAATAAAGCAAAAAGTGGGAGGAATGAAAACAATAGGAAAAAAATCCAGAAAGCAAACAATCATATCCCGATTGAGGTTAGAACATACAGCATTAAATAAAACAACACATTTAATGGGGAAACATCCATCAGGATTATGTGTATGTGGCTTAGAAGAAGAATCGGTTGCAATGTTATCTGTCACTGCCAGAAGTATAAAACACATCAAGAAAAGTTAAAGAATGAAATAAAGAAATGTGGAGTGGGAGTATTGAGGAAGGAAAATCTGAAGCCTTCTTTGAGTTTTTAAAAGAAACAGGGTTACACCTTCATGCTAGATGTCAACCGCCATTAAACAAAAGAAGAAGAACAACAAGAATAGGGGTGTGGTGACCCACTCCGATGGGCCCTGCCAGCCGTCGACCAGCCTCTGGTGGCCAGGACACCGGCCAAGCTGCCCAAGTTCTCTGGGATGATGCCGCTGGAGCCATACCAGTTCCAGCTTGCTGCTTGGCACAACGGCTAGGATACGGGGGAAGTGGTCGTCCACCTCGCCCTGGCGTTGGTGGGGACAGCGGTGCGGGTGCTGCTCGACCTGGCCCCAGCGGAGCAGCGAGACCTCCAGGCCCTAACCACGGCACTGGAGAGGCGGTTCGGGCAGCGGACCTCAGCAACCAGAGCCGGGAGCAGCTAGCTGGTCACCGCCGCCAGGAGGAGGAGAGCCCCGGGGCCTACGCTGCCGATGTCGACCTCTACGCCCAAAGCGGGTACACAGAGTTCCACGCGGCCGCACGGGAGGATCTGGCCCTCCACGCCTTCCTGCAGGGGCGTACTCTGGAGCGGCTGCGGCAGCACGCCATCGGGCCGGCCCACCCGCCGGTGGCCACATCGATCGGCCCAACATCAGGCGGTGAAGGACAACGTCTGCGAGATGGCCGCTGGGTGGCGGCAGAAAGGGCCGACCCAGCGCTCCAAGGGCCCTCTCCAGCAGTACCTGGTGGGGGCGGTGGTTCACGACCACATCCGCCAGGCTTGGGCTAACTCTGGGGTTAGGCGGAGGAGGGCCTACGTTGCCCGCTGCCGGGCGTCCACGTCCGGGGGGGGAAGCCGTACTGCCCCGGAGGAAAGGAGTCTGCGCAACCACCGGCAGGGGCCCCAGCGGCCTGTTCGTCAGCGCCAGCCCCCTGAACACTTGGGGGACTATGTGCTGGGTGTTGGGGTCGTCTGGGACGACTGACCCCTTAGGTGGGGGCTGTGTGGCGATCACGGCCGTGGTCGCCTTGTGCAGGTGCCGCAAAGGATCCTGGGAGGGTCGGGGGAAGCGGCACCACCACCGAGGCAGTGGTTTTGGGATATTTCTTGTGTTTTTCGTGTCTGTGTGGTGCTTGCCACAATAAGCTCCGACGTACCCGGTGCTACTATTGGTATTTGAGAAATTAAGGAAATATATTTTCTTTTAATTTAGGGTAGATAAACTTGCTATAGTTATATAACTCGCATTTAGATGCATTTTCGTTATTCCAGTCACTCCCGAAATTAAAACTAAACTCCAAAGAGAAAACTCTCTCCCTGTCCGAGTCCGTCTTTTAAGTCGGGGGCGGGGCCCTGCTTTCTCTTACATGGAGAAATTAAGGAAATATATTTTCTATTAATTTAGGCTAAATCAACCTTGCGATATTTAAATGAGGGTTCTCCCCAAACAATGTAGTCTAAGTGGATAAAGGTTTTGGGCAGTGCTGGAAGTTATATCGCGACTGTATGGTAGCGCCGGTGTGAGCGCTCTCATTGGAAACACGACCCACCGAAGTTCCAGCTGAGACACACCCCTTTGAATGGGGTAGCCTTCAAATTATCATGAAACTTAAAAGGTGCATTGTGCAAGAAAAGGGCCACTACAAAGGGACTACTACATACCTCTATGTACCTGCCACCTCTACACAGTACAACTGCTACCACCAAACTACTACATGGGGGCAACTGATTGAGAATACGTTTTGATTAGAGTAAAATAGACGTCACTGTAGTGTTACTGTGTGACGTCTGCATGATGATGACGGCTGCATGATTCTTGATCAAATAAGAATCACGATTTTCTTGCTTAGAATTTAGATCACGATTCTCTCAAGATTTTTTTTCAATAAAAAATGTTTATTGCACTCATTTACCTGATACAGAAGGAAATGCAACAAAAAATATAATGGTGCCTGATATAGGACCAGCACATCAACTTTGGTCAACAGAAAGGGAACACTCTGTGTTCTGCTTAAATGCAACAGCTTCATGAATCAGACACTGAACATACAAACGATCAACTTCAGTCTCTTGTCTTCTCTTACTTACACAACCGTTGAACAAGTATTTTTCTGTGTGTTTTCTGTGCATATAATGAGAGAGGTTGGTATGCTTCTTGAAATGTAAACCACAGTCAATATAACAAGTCTGAAGGGGAACTTGTTGCAGGAATGCAGAGATGTTTTCTTGTGCGGCATTTTTCCAATAATAATTGCGCCTGTGATAAAGACAGATGGATTCAACACTCAACCTATAGCCTAGTGAAGACTAGCTTATGATCCGTCCTATCCCCAAAATATATTTTGTATTTAGAGGATTCAATTATAATGGAGTCATTTAACAGCTTTCCTATACACCTCGCGGTGCCGGTGAGATGTATTCACGACAACGAAACGTTGTTTGCACAGACGATTCCATTATTTATGAAATGGGCACAACAGAAGAGAGAACTTAAACTGATATCGATCATATTGACATATCTGTAGTACCGATATTTTGGGATCGATCCGCGACCCCTAAACATCCATTCTTACAATTCTTACAAAAGATAACAAATATACAAATATGCAACATGTCAAGTTCAGATTGGATATAATCAACACTAAGGGCACCCATAATTAAAATGAAACTTTGAACCGAACAAAGGTTACTATTGTTATGTCTCTTGAGTTTAGGGTGTGGACATTCCTAATTTATGCCTGTGCCTCTACCACAGTTACTTATTTTATCCCTTTTCCCCCTCCAACTCACTGCACAGAACTTGGCATCATTGTTTTGCATGCAACTAAGCAATGGCTCAACAAGAATACAAACTACTTGGTGATACTCTATTCACATACAAAGGGGCTGTTTTTCCAGTGGACGACACAACTAAACTAACGAAGGAATATATTGATGATTTGCAACATTTTGAAGTCAGAGATGACGACGTTTACCTTGTTACCTTCCCCAAATCAGGTGAGAATATTGGCTATAATATCCTGCAGTGATAGGATGGTTTAGTATTTCACAAACTGTAGATCTCTGCAAAACAGTCTCTGTAGAATTTCCAGAAAACAAAGCTCAGTGAGAAGAGGTTCCGTGGGCAGAGGAGAGAGACCTGTTCAGGAGAGTAACTCCGATCGGGACGGGTGGATCAATAACAAAGTATTGACATTGTCCTAATGGTTGAGGTTTGAGATTCGATTCTCATGTTAATACAACATACATAATATATATTCTACTGTTGAGAATAGGACCTACCTTTTTGACGACCTTTTCGTTATACTCCCCATAGCTTATATAAAGGCAGTAAGGCAATTTCGGAACAAAAAATAAACATGGCAAACTCACATCTTAAAACAAATAAAACCCCTGACACGTCAGAGTTGAACCAATCACTCAGAGAATGATTGGTTCAAGAGAATTCATTCCTTTACTACAAAATAAATGCAATTGGGTTAACAAAGAGGGAGACATTTCACCCTGCTGGTATCTTCCTTTTACCAAAGGGTGGGTAAAGAAAGGTCAATGCTCTTACTATAGGCCTGTAAAATAGATACGATAAGAAGGATAGAAACAATCTTGCCAGAAATTCGGGATCACACATGTTTTCCAAGACAGACACAAGATAACATCAGGCGTACATTGCATATTATGACACGTGGTTGAAAGCAAGTTGCTGCAATAGTGGTGGATGTGGACAAGGCTTTTGTTTCGGTTGAATTGGAGCATTTTTACTTTGAGACGCTTTTGTTAGGATGATTTGTATAACAAACCAACAGCTAGGATTCAAATTAAGATCCTTCAGATTATGGTTTACTATCTGTCTACAAATAAAAACCCACGTCCTTACTTTATCCCTGATCAATCATTCAGAGAAAGGTATACAATAAATTGGGATGCAAAATATGTTTCATATTTTATCAATTTTGTCAATTTTCCAAAGTAATTAAATACTTGCAAATCAATAATTTATAGTCCATTCATCTTTGAACTGAAACTTTATTGTATAGGAAGATGGAACCTATATATATTTCCTGAGTATAAGAATGGATGCAGTGTTGTGCAAGTTCACACTTCACAAGAGCTAGCTCAAAGTTCAGTTCACACAGATTAAAATGAACTAGTTCATGTTCAAGTTCACAATTTTGAATTTTGAATTAAGTTCACAGTTCCAAAAAATTAACTGTTCACGTTCATTTTTTTGTTATTCTATTATATACTTTTTCAGTATAGAACCTCCTCCTACCCATCCACCCCCAGTCCCCAATAATTGCCACTGCAAACCAGTAATTAATCTGATGAACGATGGCTTTTCAACCATTCTCAAAGGCTGTAGATCTTCTACAATGTCTACTGTTTGTTGGGAAACCAAGCTAACCGCTGCCGCCGGTCCCTTACAAAATGCGGTCAGTTTGACTCGGCTGGAGGAACTATGCGGCTGTTGGTTCAAGGGCTTATCCTTCTTATGATGATGGTCATTAATAGGGCGCAAATATTTCCCCAGACGCGTCGGATGTTTCAATTCAATATGCCTTTTTAAATTTGTTGCCGTTGTCGTTTTCTCATAAATCTCTCTCAAATAATCAAATTAACTATTTGCTTCAGCGGTAGCTACATTGTTGGTGTTTTCAGAAGCCATGCCGGTCGCAGACTAGTAAATCCACGGGTGCCGGTGTTACACCGTATTCTGTTACCCACCGTAAAGTGTGACCCCAGGGGTCGCTGTTGCACATTTTCTGCGTTCACTTGCGGAAACATGCACGAGCTTAAAACGTAACATTTGTATCCCCATCGTTCACTCGGAATGGGTTCATTTGTTTTGTGACACCGGGCCATAGCACGTTGAGTGGCTGAAGCAAAACGGTTGATTTGCCTCTGTAGTGGCATGATGATGATGGGTCTTTCTTTCTTGATACAAACGTTAATATATAAGTGGTGTTGGTCAATTCTAAACAGCATTTTACACAGTAGCCTATAATAGGAAATGCTCAAAGGTAAATCAGCGTAATTAAACACTGATTGTTGCATCTTATGGGGAAAGAAGCAACGGTGGTGGACCGTACTAAACGCCCTATCCATAGTATGGGTCTGTAAAATGCTAATCAAATCAAATCAAATGTATTTATAAAGCACATTTAATAACAAGGGGAGGGGGGAGAGATCTTCCTTCGTTACGAGCCCCTCTCTGATTGCTTAAACTGTGGTTATGTTTTTTTGTTATAATGCCCACCGTTTTTTGATTACTGCAGTTTATGAAATAAACTATTAACTAATGCCTTCATAGGTGTGAACTTTGTGTGTGTGATTTCAGTGACTTGGGTGGATTTGCAGCGTAAAGGTGATTGTAGTGGGTTAAGAGCACAGGAGCATTAGGGCACCAATTTGGGGCGATCGGGAACAGGTGTGGCATGTGGTTTCTTCCTCTCTTTGCCTTGTCTATTTAGTCCTTTCCTTTGCTTTTGCTCAGCGAATGTGGGTGTCTCTCTGTTCCAAAGTCCGAGGTCCTTTAGCCTACGTTTGGTGTGGTGCTGGGGCGATCTGAAGCCCGTTGCCCACTGTGGAACGAGAGCGCAACGACCGCGCAGAGCCGACAGTATTGCGCACTGAATATGGTGGCCACTGAAGCGGCAGCAGCCTATAGTTCCAGTGGAAGCACGGCGGGCCTCGGGACGAAGCGCCCGACAGCAACCTCTGTTTTTAATTTGTCATCCTCATATCTGTATGTGTACGATTATTCATGTCTACGATCATCACAGAACCCACAAGCAACATGAAACAATCCACGATAGGTCACAATCCATGATAGCTGGCCGTCGTATTCTGTGACCCCACAGTAAATGCGGAAAAAAAGGAGTTCATCCTTCATCAAATGTTTTCAGGTCATTTGTCATCCTCATATCTGCATGAGTAAGACATTATTCATGTCTGCGATCAATTTAGCGAGCAAATTAGGATGTGATTAAGATAAATGTACTTCCTAAATTGCTGTATTTGTGACAGACAAGGTTATGGTTACTTTATTTGAACGTGTAGGTAGATTTGATGCAGTCATAAAAGATAAATGAAGGATACAATTATAATCCGTCACATGAACAAACTTGAATTTGATGCTACCTTTTGTTAATGTTTGTCAGAATGATGGCTGCAAGAACAAATCTGTTTCTGTAACGCTTTGATCTGCACCTTGGGACTCTGAACCTTTGACCAGAAGGGCACATCTGGATCTCTCTAAGGACTGGAGTCATTATTTAACATCATTATCAGCTCGTTATCCGCTGTATTGATTCAGCATACAGGGGACTGGGTGCTGCTGTTCCTCAGCCAACAGCTAGGACCGTTTAATATATCTGGTTTTGTGGCATTTGTTTTTTAAAGAGAGACTGCCAAACCATGAAACAAGAGCAAAAGGTAAAATTGGTTAAATGCATCCTAAACTCAATGCATGATAAACATAGTCCTCGTGATCTTTTTTCAATGTTATAAAAGTATAGTTTCCTCAAACAAAACAAACTGAAGCCCTATCTTGCACACAGTTTGACAGTTTCCTTCAAAGCTCAGTTGGGAGTCGACTATTGTGCCAAAATATGTGCAGTGTTGGCATCCCAATTTCTGACACTTAATAGATGTGGATGTGTGTGGGTGAACATGTATTTTGGTTTGTTATTTAATTAAAGGTTGGACTCATTACAACACTGACAAAGTAATCAATAAAAGAACAATGACTGGACCCTTTGTCCTGTCAAAGACTAACAGCGTCAATCGCATAATTTACCATTATCCAATTTGCAATCCACTCTCCTACACATATTTGTATAGAGGGTATGCAATAGGGGTGGGAGGACACCCCCCTGTGGTGAATTAGTGGAGGAGCATGCTGGGTGTTACAGCCGGGGAAATGGCCAGTAACATGGACCTTGTCACCTCCCTACTCAAGTAATTTATTTTCCATTTAACTTAAACTGAAACTTATGAGGACAAAAACTAACATGATCACACTTGTGGCTGAGCAGGAAGAGGCCACCAAGGTGTGGTCCATTACTGATTTTTAAACCTAGCTGCCACCTGGCAGGGATCACACCCACACATTTACACACACACACACACACACACCAATTAACTAATCATCCAATCAACTCAAACGCAAACACATCAACAGGCCATAACACGAACACGTATAACTTTCGATTATGAACCTGTGTCATAACATGTTGTGTTACCCAACACATTTATTTGGCAGGGAAAAAGATGGAGGATCATATTTAGAACATTACTTCAC
>JAOPJO010000124.1:18586876-18601557 GCA_027123675.1 Molva macrophthalma | reverse complement strand
CAGAAATGACTAATCTTACTATGCTTTTTAATGTTTTACTCACTACTTTTAATTTTCTTTTTCTTTTGTTATGGCCTCAAATAATCCATTCCAAGTTGTATATTTTTGTTTTACAATAAAAGTTACAATCTACCCAGAAAAAAAAAACCAGAGGCCGGTTGTCTACCTCAGCAGGAAGCTGTGTCCAAGGGAGCAAAGGTATTCAACGATAGAGAAAGAGTGCCTGGGACTCAAATGGGCACTTGATTCTTTACGTTACTACCTTTTAGCTAAAGACTTTGTCGTGGAGAGGGACCACAGAGCGTTGCAGTGGCTGAACAAGATGAAGGACACAAACCACCGAATCACAAGGTGGTACCTAGCACTTCAGGCCTACAAATTCCAGGTCAGGTACAAGGCCGGGGGTCACAATGTGACAGCAGACTACCTTTCGCGTGTTTTCGAGGACGAAAAGGCTTGAAAGGGGGGAAATTAGGCTACCTGTATGGTTGACCTAAGGCTCCGTTTGAGCAGAGGGACCGTTTTAGGTCAAGTGAGTGATTCTTGTTATATTGTTTTGTGTTGTTTGTTTATTAATAAATTATCTATAGGTTAAGTTTGGTCTCTCTGAAGCCTTCATTGGCCTGGCCCAGTCACATTACGACACAGTTGCTGAGAGTTCTTATTCTCATCTACAATAAATGATTATCTTTGCCCTTTTTAGTTTTTTTCAATCCATTCAGGCCGCACGATAAAAAGTGTTTGTCTACCACATATAACGTCATTATATTCTACAAAAATAACAAGAATATTATATTTTCCCTCCTTGTTCTCTTTTAAAAACTATACTTATATCTCTTTAAAAATATATATATACCACACTAACCCTAGCCAAGTGCAAACATTGCCAGATTTCACTCAGGTCACATATTTCTCCCAGATCTACTGATTGGAACCAAACTGATTGGCAGCACTACCAACATTGCACATTGCAACAGGCAACCTGGCGCGACACAGTGGATCTTCCAGTGTAATTTCTTACCCTTCTTCCAGCCACCAGTTGTGCCCCATTAAGGTAACTGATTCCGAATCAATTTCAAATGACTTTTCAGTTTCTCCAACACAATTCTCGATTCGAAACAACCGAACAAACATGTATAACACCAATTATGAGGATGATGATGATGATAATGATGATGACTTTGGCATCACCGTACCACTAGACACGAGACGCACAGTTTCGAGGGTCCGATGCAGTCGTCGTGGCAAAAGGCGCCGCACCCTTTGCACATGATCATGGCCTTGAGGCGGCAGTAGCATTTAGACTGCACGTCCTCCATGCCCGCCCCCTCTATGAACGTCTGCTCCGGCGAGGGTTCCCCCGGGTTACTGTGGTCCAGGGAGCGCCCCGCGGGTATGGTGGTGACCGTCACGGAGAAAGACATCACGCTGCCGTGGACGCCGCCGACGTCGGAGGGCTCCGACTGAGAGGCGGGGGAGCCCGTGGTGCCGGTGGCGGCGTGGGGCACGGATACGTTGATGGTGCCGCCGTAGCACGACCCCAACGCGACGTCCTGGTCCTGGTTGTCGAGTTTTCTCTGCGTTTGTGAGGCGTGCGGCCGCTGGTGACTGAGGTCCGTTGGCGCGGGATGCGGCGCAGTAACATATGGCTCGGAGTTCCCTTGATTGCTATTGCTGCGCTGGAGGTTCCTCTGGTTTAACTGAGACGAGGGGCTGCGGCTAGCAAGTGTTTCAGCGCTGGCCGCCTGATCCGCCGATCCACAGCCTAGCCGGCTGGACTCGGTCTTAACCGTTAAGCAGTGCTGAATGCTGGTGGGTTCCTCTTGCTTGGCGATAAAGCATCCCTGCTGCTCCTCCTTAATGTCAGAGGCCAGAGAGGTGAGATCCTCGTCCTTCACGTCCTCGTGTCCTTCCGCCTGCTCCCGCTTCATGTTGGGCGGCAGCGACGCGCCGGCAGCGGGGGGTCGCTGCTGCCTCCTGCTGCTCTCCGACCCACGGCCGTACGTGGACACGTTGAGGAGGTAATGTCCGGTCATGGCCGGCCTGGCTGTCCTCTTGCGGCCCAGGCAGCCCACGGAGAACCTGGGCCTGGCCTGGCTGTCCCCGTGCTGGTGCTGCTGGGGGACCTCGTAAGCAGGCGGGTGGCGCCCCAGGTCCTCCAGGGTCAGACCCTGCTGGGACCCCTTTCTCTGCATCACCGCCTGCAGGATCTGCTCCTGCGTCTCCTTGTCGGGCGCGTCACTGTGGAAACGCGCGTGGTGATCTAGGAACGCGCCACGACGACCGGCGGAGCCCGGTTGCGTGGAGCCCTGCTTGTCGGGTCGGTGCTCGTGCGAGCCCCCCGAGGACAAATGCCACGTCTTTCCTTTACTCCCCGAATGCGTGCCTGAGCCCTTGGCCTCCCTGGCCAGTGGCTTCGGGAGGATCTGTTCTATGGGAACCTCCTTGCCCTGCAGGAGCTGCGTGACCAAGGGGTTGTTGGCAGGTGTACAGGAGCTCACCCGGGCTGGCAGGCCGGTGGAGGTGCTGGGCATCTCCTGCGGTCCTTTCCTCCCCCGCAACGACAAGTCCGAAGGCTTTTGAACGCAATGGTAGCCGGCCGATTGCCCGATGGCCAAGTGACTTCTCTCTTTGATATCTTCACCGGATTTGATATTAGAGGTCGGAACCTCCCCGGGCTCAAGGTAACTGGAGATCTCTGACACGTGGGAAGGAGTTGAAGGTGCTCTTGTGTGACCGACTACAGTGGGTTGTGGGGCTGGTTGTGTTGGTAACACAGCCATTGATGGCTGAGGAGAGGTTGGACTGAGGGTGGGGGATTTCGGTGTTTTCTCACCACTGCCACTCGCTGGCCCTGCTCCTGCTCCTAGCAATGCTCCCTTGGGGCGGCTTCCCGGCACCGTCCTGGAAGCCGCCGCGGCCGCCGCTGCTGCAGCGCGCTGTGCCCGGGCCAGCTGGGCCTTGGCCTTGATGTCGGCCAGAGTGCGAGCCCCGGAGCGTCCTGGGCTGCTGAGGGGGGCCGGAAGAGGCGTCCGGGGGGACACCGGGCCGGGTGAGACGGGGACGGGAAGGATCCGTGACACCGGAATCTGAAACAGATGCAGACAAAGATCAGACGACCCGTTATATGTCCCACCTGTCCCACCTTATATAAGGTGGGACAGGCCTTGGAGGACCACACAACTTGTTAACGCAAGACATCTTAGGGATGCTCTTTTGTCATCGTTATTGATTAAGGGTCCAACCTTGAGGGGTGGGACTTTCTGGTTTGCGGTCGGAGACGGTGTGGAGGGGCTTGACGTGCATGACGCCACTGGAGATGTGGAGGAGGCTGCCGGTGATGTGGAGGACGCTGTCGGTGATGTGGAGGACGCCGCCGTAAAGGTGAAGGAAGCCATTGGAGAGGAGGAACAGAAGGATGGCGATGTGGAGGAGGCTACTGGAGAGGTGATGGAGGTTCCTGGGGATTGAGAGACTGCTGGAGGAGTGCAGGAGACTGTCACAGGGGTGGAGGAGGCTACTGGAGATGTAGAAGATGCTGATGGAGAGGTGATGGAGCCTATTGGAGAGGGAGAGGAGACTGCTGGAGAGGTGAAGGAGGCTATTGGAGAGGTGACGGAGCCTGTTGGAGAGGGAGAGGAGACTGCTGGAGAGGTGGAGGATGGCGAGGAGGTTCGGGGCCTTTTCTCGGGAGTCTTCTCACCCTCTGGCTCACTGGGAGACTTCCTTTTCCCTGGTTCTACGGCCCCCGGGAGCGACGTATGGACAGGCACCGCAGAGTCTTCCTCCGCCTCTCGGCTGGACTTGGACGGTAGAGGGCTGCTCTTGTCGGAGGAGTCAGGGGCAGGCGCTCTCTTCTCAGGCTCTACCTCTGGTGCCTGCTCAACCACCAGAGTCTTTGCGTTCTTGCCATCCTCTGCTGGCCTCTGAACTCCGGGCGTCCAGGTCACCGGCGACATCGCTGTCGGTGACGTCACCCCGAGCACCGGTGGCTCGGGTGGTGCCGAGCGGCTGAGCCTTCGATCCTCCGCATGCTGGGCCCGCCGTGTCCGCATTGGCTCCATGACGGGCAGCGTCTGTCTGGTGACCGGCTGCGTTCTGGCAGGCTCCTGTGCTGGTGGTCTGGTCTGGTCTCCCGCCAGGGCAGGGGAGACGGCAGGACAGGGACTGCTGTCCTTAGTGCCCTTGGGCTCCTGTGCTGCTTTGGCCGCAGGTCCTGCAGCGGAGCGGTGGTGGTGGTGGTGGTGGTGAGGAGGAGGAGGAGGAAGAGGAAGAGGGGACGGCGGTCGGCCCGCCTCCTGATCCGGATCAGCCTCCATCAGCTCCCTCTGGGACTCCTCGTAGCTCAGCCCTGAACTGCACGTCAGGAAGGGAGAGAAAGTAAAATGGGATATGTCGAAATGTATGCATAAAGGAACAATTTGGATAACTTGTAGCCAGGCTTTTGACAGGAGAAAGTTTTTTATCCCTGTGAGGGAAAGCTTACTTTTCTCCATAATAGTTTTCAAAGAAGGCCTCCTTCCAATGCTCCACCTTCTTCTCTTTTTCAATCTCCTGCCGCATCCGGAGCTGCAACTCGGGAGTGAACTCACCTGGAATCGCACCAAAAATGGGAGTGCGCATAAAAGTTGCACACAAAAAAAAACACCTTTACTCTTATTCTAATGAGTCGCATTGACCTAGATGTATGGCCTTAATCATTTATTGAATTGTGTAATTAATGGGGCAATGGGGGACTGACCCTCAGCCAGCCTCTCCTTCCAGGACTGTGCCGCCGAGGCGAAGAACTCGTTGTTCAACGCAGAGCTGGTGACCTTCAGAAGGCCGTCCATGCACGCCTGCACAGGGAAGAAGGGAGGCTGTCATGGTCGCCATCATTGCGGCGATCGCCGCATCACCACAATTAAAGACCCAAGACCAAATTAAGATTACATTTTTGGATACCAGTGTTTAATTACTTCTTGGACAATTGTATAGAGACTATTGTTTACCCACTATTGTTTACAGACCATTGCTTATAAACCATTTTTTACAGACTGTTGTTTATGGATTATTGTTTATGGATATCTGAACTAGAAGGTTCCCAAGAATAAAACTTTTACTCTGGTCTACTTTGAGTTAAAAACGTTGCATGCCCGACGCCTCATTCTAATAGCCCCACCTGCTGGTCGACCGCAGGCAGCAGCTTGAGCAGCCTCTGCTGGCAGTCTGGGGGCAGTACGGAGAGGGTGTGCTTGTTGATGATTGCCCGCAGGTTGGTGTTCACCAAAATGGAGTCTGGCGTCTCCACATCTATTTCACACTTAGTGCGCTTGAGTTGCCCTGGGATACAAAAACAAACATACAGACAGGTATAAGCTTGGGATAATAAGAGGCTGTGCTACACAGGAATCAGAGTCTCTTCAGTTTTTTTATATTTAATTTAGTCAATCAGCAGATGCTTTAGTCCAACGTGACTTAGTTAAAACATTTTATTTAATGTAACTAAGGAGCAGGTAGGGTGCTAGACGCATCTTGCTCAAGGATGACTACAGGCAGACGATGGACATTTGGGTTCGAACCCAGGACCTTTCGACCCACTGCACTCTCCTGACAGGTTCACTCACGTGGGCTGAGCCGGCTGGTCCTCTGGGACATTTTCCTTGGTCCTGAGCCGTGACACAGGTCTGTTTGGACAGAGGAAGAGAAGCTGGAGAAAGTGCACTTAGCCACTTTTTTCACAGGACAGTGATCTGACAGGCCGAGAGCATGACTGAGTTTGAATGCCGTGATGCATGATGCCTCACATCCTTATAGGAAAAGGCTTCGGTACCCAGTTCTGTTCATACAAAAATCTTTACACATTAACATTAAAACAAGTACAATGTTGGTTCTTCGTGTATCTTAAGCAAGCCTTACCAACCAACCAGCCGAATGTTTGAAATCTGAAAATAACCAACGGACGAACATGTGCATGCTTGTTAGCAGGGACTTACCGGTCTTGGGGGTGATGTTGTCGGCCATGTCTTTGACCGTCTTCAGGATGAGTCGGGGGCTGGAGGCCGCCGGCATGCCTCCCTGACGACGCTGGTTCCTCTGCTGCTGCTGCTTCAAGGCCTGCGCGGGGCAGAATGAGCAAGGGAAAAAAGACGCAGCAGTAACAACAGTTAAACAAACAACAACAACAACAACCACCACAAATACAGCAACAACATCATACACGTATATGGGTCCGCCCACATGCACACACCCACGCAACCATTATCCTCGATGATGAAGTCAAAAAAAAACAATGTTTTCTTTCCCAACTAGCCCTCCTGTTGCAAAGAGGCGCGAGTTACATAACGCAGTCACGCGGACTCTCCGTGGTGTAGGTTTGCACGAATCTTTGGTGTGAACCTAGTTTGATCACCTTGGAAACTGAACAAAAATGGGACAGATCATCAAGGAACCATTCCAGGAGAAGCCGAAAAAACGTTTCCGTTCAGCAATTGAAAGTTAGATTCATATAAGAACTTCCAATGCGCGCTCTCTCTCTCTCTCTCTCTCTCTCTCTCTCTCTCTCTCTCTCTCTCTCTCTCTCTCTCTCTCTCTCTCTCTCTGTGATACCTGATGTTCCAGCCAAACTGCCATGTAACCATGCGTTTTCGCGGCCTAATAAAAAGGAATAAATTGGTCTTACGAGGCATAAAATCCCACAGCAACACAGATGGAGTGAATTACGATCTGTGCAATCAAGTGAAATGTGATTAAGAGCCACACAAAAGGCGTCAGGCGGCCAAAAGGGAAAAAAAAGTTAAAGGGAGGATGAATAAAAACAGGGAAGGTTTTTTTTTTTCATTCTTCTGTTCCCTCGTTATTTTCCATTTGAACCATTTGCAACAACATGTTAAAGAAACAAAGAGAGGCTTGACTGAGGTACCTCGTAAGATGCCAAGTCAAACACTAAAAACTGAACACACCGGTGTCTCTAACGCAGGAGAAGTGTGTACATGAAGCCGAAAACGTTCAAATGATGACGCAAGATGACGCTTGGTTTAGTGTGTGTGTGTGTGTGTGAGTGTTGGGAGGTGTTGTCAGGTTTATATCCCATGGTGGTGGTTTGTGTGTGTGTGTGTGTGTGTGTGTGTGTGTGTGTGTGTGTGTGTGTGTGTCCCATTGAATGTCTGAACACTCAAAATTCAAATCTCCAATGAAAGCAATACAAACGTTTGGATTAAAAGAAAGCACCCAAAACGTGTTTCCTCGGTGCACGACGGGTGCCGGTAGGACTTACCTGCTTGAGAGCCTTCTTGCCGTGTTTCTGCGAGGGAGAGATGAGTTTACCCGCGGGAACCAGAGGGGACGAACAGCGAGGCTGGGGAGACGACGGCTGCGGCGTTTCCAGCTTTGTAGGAACTGAAAAACATCAAATCAACAACAACAACAAAATGACAAAAGCAACACATTACTGAACACCCTGAATCCTGAGGGAGGATACATACACACAGAATTCACCCTGGGCTTTTGTTTTGATGAAACTAAAAACCACCATCCTTGCACAAATACGTAGATTACATTACGGTGTACTGAAAGGGCCCCTTCGGAAGAGTTTAACGGAAGGCGAGAGCGAGTCCACTTCCTATAAGTTTGAGAATCTGCTGAAGGGCTACTCACACATCGTGGTGGCCCCAAAGTTGTCTTTTGGCTTTTCTCTGTCGTTTCTCTTGCATTCGCCTCTCTCTGCTGGTTGACACTGTTTGCTTATTTACATTAAAGTTTGGGAAGACAACACAAACCAAGCCGGGCGAGAGCCTTGCCTTGCCGATCTTCGCTGGAAGGCAGGGTTGAGCCTGTGTTGCTGGTTCCTTCGTCACACTGTTTCACACTTGTTCGTTATGAGGAAGTGGTTGCTGGTCACACTCAGAATTCGCTGCTTCCTGTTCCAACAGTCTGCTTGTGATGTTCAAGTGAGGCAGGCGGAAATAATAACAAGGGGAGCCAATAAGTGGACGTGGGCAACGGACATTGCGCCACAATAAACTAAATAAGGATTAAAAAAGCCAAGCAACTGTGTGTGGTTCATGAGGAAGATGTGATTTCACCGTCGGTTGAAAACGCAACCAGGTATGAAGCTCACAGTGGACTCACACACAGGATATCTTCACATATAGCCTGGGGGGTGATCTTTTCTGTCGACTAACCATGTAATAATTACCAGGGTTGGTCGGTGATAAATGAGTGTGGCTGGGTGAACATAACACCTGGCGAAACGTGTAGTGACAAGTTATTTATTAATTTGATTCAGTGTTTTCTTTTTCTTTTTTCGCAGTGCAAGTGTTGTACATATGTAATATGACACATTATCCAAGTAAAACAGGTCACTTGCATGGAACAAAACCCAGGTGTCATTCGATCCCACATGGTTTGGTTTGTGAAACCCATGATGATGTTTATAGTTGTGCAATAACAAATAAATCATCTCAGAATGTACTGTTGAACAGATGACTAATATGACCTTGGAAACGACCTCGAAAGATGTAAACGGTTCAATTAAAAGTCTTTACTGAATGTCATCCTTAAAGACTGTGGTGTGAGTCATTTTGTATTTTATTGAGTAATTTAGCTGACGAAGCCCCAGATCGACTTACAGTGAATTCAGATATGTCACTTAGGCGCAGGTAGGGGTTGGCATCCTGCTCAAGGATGGGGTAGACTGTGGACATTGGGGTTCGAACCTAGAACCTTTCGGCTGGGAGTCAAACCCCCTAACCACTAGCCTCTCCTGGCCCTGGTGAATATCAAGTTACCCTTAAGGGTGTGGTGTCAGCTATGTCCTGTAAGTGTCATGATGTCCTTCAGACATTAGTGAGGTAGTACCTCTGCGTCTCCATCTTCCGCCACGGCACTCCTGGGTCAGCACCTTGCTGTTGTTCTCACTGCTGGGCGAGTCTGAGAGGTCCTCACTGCTCTCGTCAGACCTGTTGTCCTCCTCCTCCTCCTCCTCCTCCTCCTCCTCCTCCTCCCCCCCCTCCTCCTCCTCCTCCTCCTCCTCCTGCACCTCCTCCGACAGCTCCTTGACCACGTCCGAGACTTCCTTCTAGATTTAGAAACAAATCGTGCTCATTATCTCCGGGTCTTTCGTCACACACATGCATTTGGAAAACAAGGAAGAGGTCGTGGAGTAAACAAAATACACATTTGAAATTCAGGCATTGACAATATGCAGTTCACTTTATTTCAGTTTCCGTTCAGTACGTGCACACGCTCACTCTGTTTCCGTAGCAACCAGGCCTATATCCAACCCATCCACCAGCCCCCACCCCACCATCCCCCCAATACATGCCTTCGCACAGAGCCTATTTCTTGTCTTTTTCCTAAACTGAGTAATTGGCAAGAAATTTAGGTCAACATTACTCTGCAAGCGAGACTGAAACAAAGGTTAGAAAATAATTATTGGCAATAACAACCTTTTTATTTTTTTCTAGCTGTTAATTCTTGTAGATCACAGTCTTATGAGGAATCGGGTCAGGTTTATGCATATAGCAAGTTGGGGTTAGAGAGTAATTGTTATAAAGGATGATCTGTTCAAACCCCCTTCTTTTAGTAGTTGAAGGAATGGAACAAAACATGTATTTTTCCAAGTGAGGGAAGGGAAGTCTGTTCTGCATATTCCTTACCCTTAAACTAACCTTTAGTGTGTAGACGCCCATTCTGCCAGGAACTTTGTAGAAGATACCCTCTTCTCCGCGAGAGTTGGTGTGTAGCATGGCGTTCAGACATGCCAGCGGCGAGGTTCCACTAGATCACGGCACAGAAATGTAAATTACCCATCTGGTTCCCAGTAAAACAGACAAGCGGGGAGAGAGGAGAGGAGAGGAGTGGGGAGAGGAGAAGAGAGGAGATTCAGGGAGAGGAGAGGAGAGTGGGGGAGAGGAGAAGAGAGGAGATTCAGGGAAAGGAGAGGAGCATGTGGGAGAGGAGAAGATAGGAGATTCAGGGAGAGGAGGAGAGTGGGGGAGAGGAGAGGAAAGGAGAGGAGAGTGAGAGAGAGGAGAGGAGAGTGGGGGAGAAGAAAGTGGAGGAGAGGAGGACAGGACAGGAGAGGAGGAGAGGGGAAAGCAGAGGAGAGGGGAGGAGAGTTGAGGAGAAGACAGGAGAGTGGTGGGGGGATGCGGGTGGCTTCAGTTATCATGCTGAGGAATTAAATGCATTGGGTTTACAGTGGAATTGTCATTAGTATCTTTGGTGGAAGACGTTCCCAGACGCACAGTTTTAGTTTGAGGCTGATCTAAGTTCATAAGGAACTTGATGCACAGATTTAGTTTAGTTTGAAGACAATTGGAAGCTGGTTTAAGCACTGACACTGACTAGAATTTATGTTTGAGAGAGAGACAGAGAGAGACAGACAGAGACAGACAGAGAGAGACAGCCAGACAGACAGACAGTCAGAGAGTCAGAAAGTGAGAGAGCTTGTCTGAACTGATCAATGATCAGTTACATTAGTAAAGCCTGCTGTGACCTAAACAATTACGGTTTCATGCAGAACTTTACTTCCTATTTCAATATCACGATCACACAGCTTATTGCTAAAACAACGATTATGGGTCAAAGTAATGTGGACTAGGGTTGTCTGCGGAATCGGAGTCAGGATGTTATGCAACAGGTGGGTTTAGGGTTTTACGCAGGTCTGAGGGGCTAAGTCACAGTTTATATGCTCACTGAAGAAAGCACATGTTATGGTTAATAACAGGCAGAAGCTATAACCAAACAAAATCACATGGCAATGAATTTGTTAGGGGGAGAGTGGGCTAGCTTTTTCTTACCTTCTGGATGACAACAGTGCCAATGAAACGACAAAGGAAATAAAACAATTAGAAACCTGAGTTAAAATAATGACCAGTGCTCAAAAGAAAAGTGGTGATGGGGACAATGCTATATATAATGCGGAGAGCAAAATAATGCCCTCTCATGCTCTCTCTCGTGACCCACTAAACTGAAGAAACAGGAAGCAGTAATTGTTCTAATGTTTACCTTATTTCTTTAAGCCTCTCTCTTTGGATCACCTGCAAGATCTCTTTATGGCTCATTGGTGTGTTGGGATACTTCTCCAGAACCTATAATAGAAAGAATCAATTATTATTTAACATACTATTACGAAAGTAATAGTATTATTTTGACCTGGTCACATGATTTTAGTGGTATATGATTTTAGTTTAAGTTATGTTATGGCTATCCTGCTCATATTATGAGAAAGATCAATGTGATTCAAATTACATGATACATCTATATTGCCGGAATCAACCCTGAAATAGTAATAGTTTAGGTGGCTTACAATATATTAATCATAAGTAGCTGTTATTGCTTTTGAGTACCCTATCTGGTTATCACCCTAGTGTGATTCATGGAGATAGTTTACCATATAAAGAAACCCAGTTCACCTATAATAAACAACTGAGATATTATATAAGATATTGTATTGTTAATCGTAAGATTTGTTTACGTTTCACTTGTGTCTTTTATCTCACTTTTAACATAGGCTAAAAGAGAATGATATATCTACATAAGGGAGATTTAGATAGTTGTAGTTTGAATCAACAACCTCTGATTAGAAAAAATAAACAGTGACAGTTGACAAACACAGGGGGGGGGGGGGGGACCAAAACGTCAAAAACACAAAGATGCACAGGTAGAGACAAGGAAACCACGCACAATGTTGATCCTCCTCAGTATATACATGTTGTGCGTTTTAGCTGAGCAGCTACGCTAGCAAGACAAGACGCTCCTCGGATGGCAGGTAAGCGCACATCTACTAGCCTAATGCTAAGCTAAGCTAACTGGGAAGAAGAACAACAAACACACTGCCACGGTGGTGGGTTTATACCATTTATTGTGCAACGTGTAAACATTGTGTCAGTGGAAGTATTGCCGTGGAGCTAACAAGCTAACGAGCTAGCCCCGCAGCAGCAACGGTGCAACACTTTGACGTGTTTACTCGTCGGCTACTTTAGCGGACTTCCATGGGCGACAGACAGACCCAGTCTGGACGCAACAACACACGCATGTCTCCGCCGGGGGTTGGAGATACAACGCACTGCTACGCAGTCACAGTGATCCCTGCTCTTCATTAAACCTATATGTCATGATGGCAGACATCTAGGGGGCTGTGGATGTCCACATTTGGTCGCCCATCCAGGCAGGCCTTGCCGCTGTGTGCGCAACATCTCGTCTGCACCAGCAGCGGGTCATGAACTCATCAACACAGTTGTACAAGTGGTGGTGGGATCGCATAAGGAAAACAACCATAACAAGCGGTGGATAAGAATGGCACACGGTACCGTTTTAGCGGCTTCTGCCCACGTCCTGCCCTTCTTTTTCTTCTGTCTTTCCCTCATCGTTGCTGTCTTGTGCAAGGTAGTGTGTTTTTCTAATGTGTGTTTCGGCAGGGTTGAAATGTTGCTTTAGTTACCGCGTAAGACCCGCTCTCCGTCTGCCATGTTGGACTTACTGTAAAGAGTGTCATGTGACTCTGGAAGAAACGTCATCTTACTGTAAACTTTAAAGCTGTCACTTCAGAGCGCGTCGAGCTCCTCTATTATTGAGAGCGTAAAACGTGCAACTCGGATACACACAGTTTGGGTCTTGGTTAGAATTCTGTGTACTCGAATAAAGATCACATTTTATTTCGTTTATTCTTGTGTGTAAGCAATGGCGTTTATACAAGCAATTGTACAACCATATGAAAATAAGGCAACTATAAGTAAGAGAGCATTGCAACGTTCGTCAAATATTTGTCTCACAAATAATTCAGCAATAATATAACTTAAAGCAATATATTTTTTTCACTCAAAATCCTCGGTTCTTACAATAAACAAATAAGACCGATTTTGCCAGGAACCCAAGCCCCACCCATTCACCCCTATGTACTTGGTCGTTTTTTGTCTTTTTGACATTAAAGCATTATTACATAGTAATGCTGAGAATATCATGTTGATAACCACCCCATGTTTCTGATTCAGACATTTTCAACAAATATTTTTTTTACAATTCTATAATTTTAGTTAACATAACTTCAGTATCAGTTGTTTAATACTTTGGGCCACATTGGATATGAAAAAAAAAATAACGGCAAATGAAGAAGTTTCATGTCCCATAACCAAACTTAGCCTAAACTTTCATAATAAATACAAACAGTTAATCTGGTAACATTAAAACATGCTCACGGAACGTTAGAAGCCCATGCCCAAACACAATCTTTAAGAAAATAAATTATAAAAACGTAAATAATAATCAAAAGTGAACCACAAGTCTCCTATACATACACACTCCTACTCCTATCCTACTGAGAGCTGGGGAGCGTGTCTTGGGGGGCAGTGGGAGAGCGTGGGGTGTAGCCCTCTGCGGCGGCAGTGGGCGTGGCACTCCCCAGGGACTGGCAGAGGGCAGAGGAGGGTCTCTGTCTTGGGGGGTCGGACAGGCACTGAGATCCGGACGCCAGAGAGCTGGAAGAGGAGGACGAGGAGACACGCTGTGCTTGTGGTGCTTGGTACCTGGGCAAGTATGAAAAGTAGAGAAGAGTTAATCAAGTACAAATTGCTAGACATTGCAGTAAGGCACAGTTCATAAAGTACCTTCCACCCTTGGACTTCACTCGCATGAACAACGTCATACTAAAGATTTTGCCTTGCATGTGTGGTTCCCATGAGAAAAATTATCCTTTGCTTCGTTATTACAACTACAGTGTAACAATGTTGCATTATTATTCATATTTAAACAGGACTACAATCATGCTCAGCGGCCTTTACTATAAAGCCTTCAAAATAAATCCAAAATCGGAAGAAATGTGGAACACGTTGAAACATGAATCCTACCAGGATCGGGACTTGCGGACCCGGGACGCGGTGCCCCTCTCCCTGAAGGTCACCCCGGTGAGGAGGTCCCTGGTTGGCCTGGGGGAGAATACTCTCTCCAGGTGGGCTCCGTTCAGGGTCAGGTTGAACATGGTTGGAGGAGACATGTCCAGCTCCAGCAGCAGGATATTCTCAGCCTACAAGGAGAGAAGAGATAGATGTTGTTAATGAATCTATACTGAGTTACTTTGTTATCTTAAGCCCAGACTAAAGTCATGCCTAATATGAATGAATTAAATTACAATACATCATACTATAATTCATGTTTGTGTTTTTTTTATTTTTATTAAGAAATGTATGAATGTAATGGGTCAGTGCATAAACATATGCATAAGCATTAATAGTGACTAAAAATACATATGTAACAATGTAAATAGTAAGAAACAGAGTAGTAATAACAAGTGTAATAACATTTTTGTTTAATTTAAAGTAGTTAAAAAAGGAAATACTTGTGTCCCATGTCTAATTTACACTCAAAAATAAGAGGATGAGATGAAGATGAGTTATCATAAATGATCATGCTAGTAATTATGATATTCTTGTAATCTTGCAATAATGGGGCAATAACAGACAGTAAATAAGGCACCAAAATAACTTGAGAATGTTCCTCTAACGCACTTTGGTTTGCTTTCTTGAACAGGTAACAAAATAACAAGAAAAAGACCTGGTATCTAGATGGTGCTCCCGTTGCTGTGGCAACAGCCATCTGCGCATACTGACTGATGGGTCTCTTGTAACCTACAACAGAGGTGGGCCTCCTCTTCACCTCAGTGGGGGCCCTGGGGGGGGGGGGGGGGGGGGCCAGGGGACCCG
>JAOPJO010000124.1:18445913-18457516 GCA_027123675.1 Molva macrophthalma | reverse complement strand
CCCCCCGCCCCCCAACCCCCCCACCCATTCCCCTGTAACCTCCCCCCCCCCCTCCCCCCCCCACCATGTCCCCACCGTGACAATCTTAGGTCGGTCAGGGCCGGTCAAGGCCTGAATAATGACTTATCATGGAGAATTGTACACAATGTCGATAAATCACGATATGCCTATGCTGATTAGGTCTTGCTGAGGGTCTCACATTGAAGTCCATGGTATCAGACTAAAGGTCATTTTAATTTCGGACGTAAAGGAAATTCAAGGTGAATGTCAGACTCTGTGAAGCCCTTGACATTCAACGAAGATTCTCACCATAACAACTTCAAACCAATGGCTTAGTGGAGAAGCTCATCCACGGCACCATCCAGAGGTAAGTTGTATACTATTAAATTGGCAGATATCATACAGCTAGACAACACAAACGCTATAGAATAAATGAGTGACACAAAAATGCCTGCTGTAACGTTATCTGATGCGGAAATGTTCATATCTCCGAACAAACACAAACATTTTATAAATACCTCCAGCCCACAATGGTTGGACTGAGGACAAAAAAACGCTCACAACTAAGCACAGTCCTTATTATTAAATGTTTGGCACGGAGGCAAGATACCCATCTCAGGGGCCACAGGAGAATGAGGTGAGTGGCTCTATTTGAATAGGAGCCATGGGGTAGTTAATAATAATAATTACTTGGATAAATAGCTCAGAATATTACACCACATGGCCTTTTTGCACTTTAGTTGACAGATGAGGAGGGGAGATGTTTCCGGGACTGACTAAACCCAACAACATGTGAACAAGACAAGTGTCCAAGAACATGTACAAAAAACACAAGGAAGAATCCAGAAATGCACACTGGAAAAAGGATGGGAGGACAACTTTCAAGTCGGAGAGGTTTGCCGCAAAACAAAAAACAGCAGCGAAGAAATCTGAATTTGATTATACCCTTAGAAGGATTATAATCATTATCTTGCCTTATATGCTATATGAATGAGATAAGCGTGGAACAAACGTGGAGTCTTTGGTGAGTTTCCTGAAGAGACACTTTTCGGACACTGAAAAGATCATCTGATGTTCTGTGCCACCAGTATGTACTAATAATCCTTGTACAAAATAATTATTCTGTTGAGATCGAGACAATGTAATGGTTTTAATATGTTCTGAAATGTATGGACAAGGGTATTCACCAAGATGAAAGGGTAAGGGAGGCACGCTTAGAGGATGAGGGAAACTGGGTGAAAGGTTTGCCACCAACACGTGGCAAACCCAGTTGTGCTTGAAGACCATGAACATCACTGTTGTGTGCTCTTTCTCTATCTGTCGTCTGATGTGGCTGAGTTCTCTGGTTCCTGATCGCTTCTGTGGGCAAAAAAAAATACACTGCAACAATCGTTTTCACAAGCAGCAATTATCCATCGGATAATACTCCGTCCCTCTGTCTCCCCCCTCTGTCTTACCCTGAAAATCCAGACTAACAAGACTAAAAAGACTAACAAGACAGATAACAACATTGAACACTACACAAACAGTCATTTCTTTTTTTAATTTAGGCGATTCATTTTTCATAGTGACACAGGAGGTGCCGGATCCAATAAAAAAAGGTTCCGGATCCAACGTCGGAGGTGCCGGAACATGTTCCGGTGTGTTCCGGCTCAAATTAAGCCCTGGCAGTATCACCCAGAGCGATTCCAAGTTTATTCAGATAGACAAAGCCTATATACGGTTTGTTCAGGGACAAATTACGTCCCTGGCGTGAAGAGTCTGTACAGTTGTCTTCAGGGCTTTAATAACAAGATATATAAACGACCCTTTCATGACAGTGTCTGATACATTGTTAGAAAATGTTCAGACAAGGACATTGATAAGTTAGATGATGATACATGGCACAAATCTCAACAATAATGAAAACGACGGAATGTGGTTGATGGTGAAGCCATGTATGGACATTGTTTGATTAACAACCCTGCCTTGGAGCTTATGGGAGGAATCACAGAGCGAGAGACAAGCTCAGCTTTTGTATTACTTCCTTAAAGTTGTGAATATAAGTCTTAAATTGTATTTGTCGGTTTCCTGATCTCTTTCCTTGTTAGAGTCTAAGTGTTCCACTTTCCACAACAAAAGGAGGGAAAATTGAAAGCGATATGCTGGGTTTGATTCAAAGTCATAGAAGTTTAGGGGAAAATTGTTAGTCTTGCTAACACTACGAAAAGAACGGGGGCCGATGTTGGCCTTATTACACCATTCACAGAACCAGAGGGGAGGATTCCAGCCAAGCTAAGAAAAGTTGCCCCCCCCCCCTACCCCCCAACCAACATCCAGCCCTGCCAAGCCTATTACCATTCTTCCTTCATACCCCTCAAACTCACAAACTGCCAATACTGCCAACCTTCCTGTTAGCCATCCACTCCTCTTTTCCTCCTCCACATCACCAGTGCAGAGTCAGTCCATCCATCCTTTACCATGGATGGGGTGACCCTCCACCAACCACATCACCAGGGCAGAGTCAACCCATCCATCCTTTACCATGGATGGGGTGACCCTCCACCAACCACATCACCAGGGCAGAGTCAGTCCATCCATGGTAAAGGTGCATCCCATTCAGTTGTGTCCCATCAAGTATAATGATGCTATGTACAAATGACTGAAATGTTCTAAATATCGAGTAAAATCGAGAAATATAGAAAAAAAGGGGAGATTCTGTGGTCAAAATTGGGGCCGTATAAACCGTTCCCAGCAGATCTCGGGCACCTGGCAGGGCATTGGAGAATGAGGTCTTGTTTACACATCAAGGGGGATGAGAAAGTATAATAACTGCTTTTAAAGGTGTTAGTTGCAATGAAACTATCTTTAAAACTAATAGGATCACTTGCAGCTTGATGTAATGGAGTGGGACATTCCAATCGGGCCTGTTTGAGAGAACAGACATTGGACAGTAAGTGCACTTCGATCAATTTATGTAACTATACTTACAACTCTGAGAATTGTGTACATTAAAGTACATTAAGGTATCCTATCTGTAAATGGCTATATATCCAAAGGAAAGACGGGCTCTGGACCCATTTGGAGCGACTATCAATCAACTGAAACATTGTTGGGATTCAACAAGGTAAGTAAATCCAGTATTTATTGTCATGTCTCTTATTTGTTAAGTATTTTAAATGGTTTCTGATGTGCAAGTTACAAACACAACAAAAGTATGTACCTTTTCTTTTACTTTAGGGCTTTCATGCGAAAAAGAAAAAAAAGGAAACATATTTGGACGGTTGTGTGTGAGTCTCACATCCCTGTCAGCAGGATTCCACATCCTGTGGAGTATTGGTCTGCAAAGTAAGATTATGTAACCTAGTATGCCTTTTAAACCTTTTAAAATGACACAAATAACACTAACCTGTATTTGAATGTAGCAGAACTGCTGTTGAAAGGAGGCAGCATAGACTTTGCTGTAGAAGAGGTAGGCATCAACTCCATGCGAACAGAAATGGCCAGGAGATGGATGATTCTGGTAAGCTTCAATCAATTGTATACTCGGTCAGTCTTTGCTCCGTATTTGTGCATGGATCATGTATTGCCTGCAATTATTTGCACTGCCTCTTCTCCCTTTGTGTAAATTGTATGCTTTATTTTGTCCTTGAGGGTGTCACATGTTGTACAGATTGTAACTCTATTTGACACTTATATGACACTTGGCCTGTCCTGAATAAAATAAACTTGACTGTTTGATGTCTCTGTGGTGTTGGCTGGGTTGTAAGTAGTGGAGGGAATTCAATTCTATGCATATTTGATCCGAAAAATGATTTTATTGTGCAGTGGATGTGGGATCTACAAAGTTCACTACTTCCTGGAGATAAGATTACATTAACCAACACATTTGCTTAATTTATATATTGTTCACTCACCCTGGCTGGCTACTGACTTTCTGAATCTCATTGACTCTTTTGACCTGGTATAATCTGTAACCGGTCCCACAAAAGGCAAAAATCATACTCTAGACCTAGTGCTCTCCTCTAGCCTCTCGCTTAGTAAACTTTCATTCGATGACATATGCCCAACAGATCACAAATGAGTGTTATTTGACATTGGATTTCCCCCGTCTCCTCCAAGGCAGACAATGTTGGACTATTTTCGCAGTATCAACTCTATCACATGGAACCTTTTTGCTCAAGCATACAGAGAAAGACCAAGCACATCCATTGTTGAATCCTCTCCTTGCTTAAGCGAGAAACCACAAGCCAAGCGCCAGCTCCAGACACGCTCCATTGAAAGAGTTTGTAGGAAGGCAGAGCGCAAATCCAAGAAAGACGCAGTCCAGGTTTCCCTTGACATTTTAGCAGGATACCTGACATCAGTCAAAGATGCAAGAGAACAATGTCTCTCAGACATCATAAATCCCCTTATCTCTTCTTTAAACCCTTCAGTCATCTCATGTAAGGTGAATCATTTTTCAAGCAAAGTCATGGACATAGATCCATCATCCCTATCTCCAATATGGATTTCCACCTGCAATCTAACAGCACCGTTTTCCTCCTCCAGCTTGGTCAAATGATTCCAGCCATGAAGTTGACAAACTGACCTGGACATACTACCAAGCAGACTTTTAAAGCAGGGTCGGCACGGCGGGATGGTTCTTGGTGTGACGGTTCCTGGTTGAACCGTCCCGCCCTCCTTTAAGAACGCAACAGTTCATGGCTTATAAAGCGAAGACGAAAATCAGACACTTCATTTCACCTCCGGACCATTCGAAGACAGTAAACGAAAATATTAAATGAATGTCCATTAACCACTGGTAGGGATAGTATGGTATCGAATAGCCTGGCATACGGCATGCAAACGGAAACCGATACTATTAATGGAGTGTGTTTATTGTTTTTAAAGCCGCTAGGGCCAAGTGCTCACACATCTTTCATGCTTCACATTCACACTAGCAAGCTAGGTGACAACTAGTTTATCAAATTCTGGCCCTGGATTAGCCAGGGATAGAACCGGTAACCCTTTCAGTTTCCATACCACCTGCTCCACCACCCTCCTATTCTAAGGACACGATACTGCCTAAGAGCCATTGAGCAAGGACCCCTCCAGAGTTAGGAAAAAACAGAACCAGCAAATGTCTGGTTTCCATACGATGTGTGGAGAAGCAGATACACAACAATGTAAGGAGTTGGGGTCCCAAGATGTTGCGTACCTAAAAATTGTCTCACAGGCCAAAAAGGGTTTGAAAACACCACCATCATCATAAGCAACCTCCATGCCTCGACGATGGAGAACCAGCCATGTTGATGACATAGGGTTGCGCCGACACTGCAATTTTTCAAAAGGGGCTGCTCTGTACTCTATTGTGCTGAATCACGATAGCGGCGGTCATCGATGACAGACACACACACATGATAGATGATGTCGGGGAGGTCATTCCGGTTGTCAGCGTTTTGATTGGCTGGCGGTGGCCTTTTACATTAAACACAGCTGTATTGATCACCAAAGCACTGTCTATTGATCACTGATACCGATTTTTTCCTCAGTGGGCATCAGTGTGTGTGTGTGTGTTTGTACACATGTGTGTGCGTGTGCGTGTGTGTGTGTGTTTATGTGTTTTTGCGGGTAAGATAAGGAAGGGAGTCAGGTTGTCGGGTGTGAAGGGGGAGAGAGTGAGTGGAGATAGATGATAAAAGCGAATATAAATAATAAGCGATATAAACAAATAGACAGAATAAGGGCGAAAAAAATACAGGGGGCGAGAGGGAGAAAGAGAGAGATAGAGATAGAGAGAGAAAGAGAGACAGAGAGAGAGAGAGAGACAGAGAGAGAGAGAGAGAGAGAGAGAGAGAGAGAGCATAGCAATCTCGTCCTAATCAATGGCAAAGACAGGCCAATTAGTGCGGAGAAGGCGTGCTGGCTGCTTGGTTAGCTTGCTGGCTGATTCTGATTGCAATGCTGTCAATAAGGAAGAAAACAGCTTAACAGCTACAGCATATTTCTAGA
Organism: Molva macrophthalma; assembly: GCA_027123675.1. NCBI lineage: Eukaryota > Metazoa > Chordata > Actinopteri > Gadiformes > Lotidae > Molva > Molva macrophthalma. The sequence continues at coordinate 18,451,543 of JAOPJO010000124.1, read as the reverse complement.
TGGCATCTTCAAATGAGAGATCTGTATCTGTGTAAATAACCGGCCGGTGTTATGACCGCGATGCTCCTGTACTCTCGTTAACCCAGGGGAGGCTTTCTGCTGAGTGTTCACACTACGTATGACCTTTTAAAGTGCTCAGCCTTTCTGTGCGGTGTATTTCTTCAGATGCACGTTGCACCCACCCTCTCTCTCCGCACTATTGTTAGAACGCACACAGCTGCGGGCTTTGATTCGCTCTGCGTTGCGTCTAGGAAAACATGGCGTCAGACGGTGGTGGAAAACGTCTACCGTCTTAGGATTGAGTAAGTATGATGAGTTGTGTAAAACAACTTCAAGAGAAAATACACCGTCATCGTACTTTGGTTAAACATTTTGGAAGTAGAATAAGTGAAGTCATTGACAGGTTGCTCCAAATTGAAACTCAAGTACAGATGTATCTACTGATTCTCAAATTTCAGATGAATCCACTGACTCAAAGGGAATGAAAATGGGGACGATTGATGATGTTAATAAAAATCAATGATCATATGATCACAATGATGATAATGTTCAACACGATGTTCATGTCAATGGGATATCTGACATCTGGCGGTTTTAGCATTCATTATTTATGACAGGTGAATAATTATGGATCTTGCTGATCAGGAAGATTGATGCTGGAGACATCTCATTTATAATAGGATCTCTGATGATATTGGAAGGTCGGGGGGTTGGCTTTACCGTAACGTTGTGTTGAATCATTTATGCTTTCTCTCTCGTCTTCTGTGTTGTAAAGTTCTGCCTATTTTTATTTCCCTCAGCGCTTCTGTTTCTATTATTCACGTAATGCACGCTGCAACTTTGGTGGCTTTGGACGTGCTATAGAAAGAAAGAAAGAAAGGAAGAAAGAAAGAAAGAAAGAAAGAAAGAAAGGAAGGAAGAAAGAAAGAAAGAAAGAAAGGAAGAAAGAAAGAAAGAAAGAAAGATAGAAAAAAAAGGAAGAAAGAAAGAAAGAAAGAAAGAAAGAAAGAAAGAAAGAAAGAAAGAAAGAAAGAAAGAAAGAAATATGTAAAGAGCAGTAGGACATACAACTATCAAGTAGAAATGAATTATATTACGTTAACTTTTAACTTTGTAATAGTTCCCCACCCCCCCCTTATTGTTGTTGCTTCCTCCCTGACAGAAGGACGATCCTCGCTGCTGAAAAGCCATTTACAACATTGCTCCTTTGTTCCTTACCAACACAACTTCAGCTTCTTTCCCTATTTTTACAACCCAGCCCTCACCCCCTACAGAGTGTATTGTTTCACTGCTTTGATAGTGGTTTCCTTTGTGTTTTCCCTCTCTCCCTACTCCTCCGATCATTGTTGGTGGTGCAGTGTCATCAAGCCTCCTGCTCTCCCTATGCTGAGGTTATCCACTCTGAGGGTATAGCTGTCTCTTCCTGTGGCCCTTGCTTTTTAGAAACACACTCATGCTCGATGTGTTTGTCTCGTGTGTCGCACTGAAGTTGTTAACATAAGTAAATAAGTAAGCACTTTATGATTTCCCAAAGGGGAAATTCAGTTGTCAGTCTAGTCTACTAAATAAATAGTAGTAATAAAATATACAAATAACATCCCATATTATATAATTCCACAAACAAATGAACAAAAAGAAAACTTTATTGCTCACTTCCGCACGTGACATCAAACATCGGATCGCCTCTGGGTGGCGAGGCAGCCGGTCACACGGGGAGAGAGCCGTGGCAGAGGTCACCGCGGCGACGAGTCACCAAGGCCGCGGCTAATGTGGTGATTTTCACGAAGCCGCAGAGTCAGTGTGTGCGTGTGCGTGTGTGTGTTTTTGTCTGTGTGTGTGTTCTCTGGGACTGCAGAACTCAAGGTTAAAACCTAAACAAGATACGCAGAGCTGGGGGGGGGGGGGGGTATGTGTGTCTGTATGTGTGTGTGTGGGATGGAACAGTTTATATCAAGTGTTTGCGTGCTATATAGAGCCCTCTCTGAAACACACTTTTCATTTTGCTTGATCACATGATGTATGATTATTATTCTAAGCGTATAATGTGGATTTTTTTTAACGCCAGACCTAGGTTCTGACAGATCTAGGTTTTGGTTAATCCGCTCTCCTGGCTTGAAACCCTGAATCAGGGACAATGTCACATTTTAATCTACTGTGGTTTGGTAAAGCTAGGGACAGACCATGTGACCTCTCATCTCTCTCTCTCTCTCTCTCTCTCTCTCTCTCTCTCCCCCTCCCTCCCTCCCTCCCTCTCTGGATTATACATCTGTGTGTTGTCCTCCTCATCCCCTCTGTGTTCAGCTATCTCCTGATCGGCCGTTTTAGAGCCTCTTTAAACGTCTCTCTTTCTCTCTCTCCCTCTCTCTCTCTCTCTCTCTCTCTCTCTCTCTCTCTCTCTCTCTGTTATTCTCATTGCATATTATTCCATATCTCTGTAATCCTCAACCAACACCTCTCTGTCACCCTTTATTCTCTCCATTTCTCAAACTTTCTCTCCTATCTCTCTCACCCAATCCATATAATTACATTTAACTCTAATTCTCAGTTACTACCTGACTTCACACTCTCTCTCTTCCCAATTTGATCTCTCTAATTGTCACACATTAATCATCTTCCTCCTCATCCTCGTGTTCTCTAATTCTCACCTTTTCCTCTCTCTCTATTATACTCTCTATCCCCTAGGCCGAATCTCTCTTATTCTCACACAATTGTCTACAATCTCCCTCTCTCTCCTCACATCTCAATCGCTCTAATCCTCACACTTTTGGTCATTCACTTCCTCATCCTCTCTCTTCTTCTGTAATTCTCTTTCCCCCCTCCCTTTCTCTCTGCCTCTCCCTCCTGCTCTCTCCCACATCACTCTCTCCCACATCGCTCTCTCTCCTCCCCCCCATCTCTTTCCACCTCTTCCTCTCCTCCTCCATCTCTCTGTGCCTCTCCCTCCGCCTCCCTTCTCCCCCTTCCCCACTCTCCCTCCCTCTTCCTCTCCCCTCCTCTCTTCCCTCCCCTCTCACTCCCCTACCTCTACTCCCCCATCTCTCTCTCTCTGCATCTCCCGCTCCCTTCTCCTCCTCCCTCTCTCTCCCTCCCCCACCAGTTTGAATGAAACAGTGTGTCGTGGAGTGAGGGGAGCTAAGCCAGCCCTACAGCCCGATCAGCGACGTAAATACTTTCCCCCCCGTAGATTAGAATAATTCGGAGTTAGTTCAGAGCGAGCGCGCGCAAGATTAACCGGTCTAGTCTCCATCGCCGTGACGACCCCACATGAACCTTTCGAGATCATGCATGTGGGTTAATCTGTTGACAGATGAACGTCAAAACCCACCAATCGACCGTTGATGCTGAAGTGCGCCTGGCAGTGTGCGCCTGTGGTCTCCACGAGTGAACGAAAATAGATCTACACCAAATGAGCCATGTTGAGAGCCGAGAGACCCAGACTTTAAAATATGAATGGATGAGAACAATATGTCTACTCTGCACTCAGTGGAGATTTTGTCTTTTTTTAAACTAGGCTGTGCAGCATTTTTTTATTTATTGTTTTGGTAACTCCAATATTGATTGTTTACTTGAATTGTTCTCAGTCTTGCTCGGAAATGCTTTGGAATTAAACTAATACGAGTAAATACGGTTCAGAAATAACAGCGGATAGAAGTTGGTGGCTAGTTTGAATCCAATGATCCTGATAAAATGTAGATGAAGAAGTCAACACTCTGCTCCTCTTCCTCATCTTCCAGTGGTAACATTAGGAGTAGTGTAGTGGTTAGGGTGTCTGACTCCCAGCCTTAAGGTACTGGGTTTGATTCCCAATGTCCCCAGGCCTTGAAAAGATGCCCTAACCTCTACCTGCTCCTTAGTGACACGTATCTGAATTCACTTAGTCACGTTGGGTAGACGCATCTGATGAATGATTAAACAGTAATAGTAGATAGTAACATTACCTTGGAAAGGAACCAAAGAACCTACAAAGTGTGTGGGGCGATGAATCGGTCTGCTGTATGGACGTCTAACAGTGACAGCGTTTACTGTTGCTGTTGCAAATTAGCCGTAATAATTTGAATAGAGTTGTTTAATGGAGGATAATCTTATCGCTCCAAACACAAGGGGGTCCACTGTCTCTGATTTACGACGCAGAGTAAATATTTAACAGCACAAATGACAACCTTTGCACTCTCGCCGCGCTTAATGACCTGCCGCTGTTTTGTACGCATTGTGCCGTTTTCAGTCTCATTTCATCAGTAGGGATCGTCTTTTCCTTAAGGCTCACAGTAGGAACTCAGGTAACACTTATAACACATTAAGGCTACATGAATTAACCATTCATTAACATTACTTAATGCAGTAATAAGAACCCTAATAATAATGCTTATTACTGCATTAACTAATGTTAATTAATGGTTAATAAAGGAACCCTTATCATAAAGTGTTACCAGGAATCATAACAATAACTCATTTTTAAAGACCAAAGCGATTAGGTGAGTGAAAATGTATACAGGTTTTTACAGTGCAGGGACGCAGGGTTTAACATTGTGCTCTGCACATTCGGGATTCAAACCTCTGACCTTTCCGCGAACACTTGCCTATATATTGTTTCTTAGAAGAAACATTACACATTACATCCTGGGACAGGGGGGCGAAGGAGCGAGCCTTATTCACCGTGTCTATGACTACAACTGTAGGTGTTAAAGACAGCCCACTCAGCAGAAACAGCAGCTCGTGGAGAGCAAGCATTAGACAGACGTCAACACATCTAATATCACACATCTAATACCAGTAGTTAAGACTTTTGTCCCCAGGAGGCATGTACAAAACTGGTGATCGCAAAATAGATCGGAAGTGTGAAATGGTTTTGCTTACATCTGGGTTTGAGTTTAGGTGTGTGTGTGCGTGTGTGTGTGTGTGTATGTGTGTGTGTGTGTGTGTGTGGGGGGGGGGGTTAGGGTGGTTGGTGTAAGGTGGAAAGTATCGCATCACAGAAATAAGCACCCACCCAGTATGTCTTCAATAAGGAAACAACTAAATGTTGCAACCTCAAAGACATCAGCTGTATCATTAAGTTGGTTTTTCACAAGGTAAAGGAAGGAAAAACAATGATGAATGAGGTTTTCCATCAAGGGACGTTTGTAGATCAAAGGGATTCCATATCTCGAATCTATTACTGGATTTCATTCACGAGGTTGCTCGAGCAGAGTATGCAGCTTATCCCACACCAAAACCATGCAAAAATACACAAAAATATACCATGAATCGAACTACTAATCGAACTTTAACTTTAACAAGCCAAAACTGCAGCAATGTCAACAATACGAGACCAAAGAAGGCATTCCAGTGGTCGTCTATGGCCATACGGCCAGGCATCGCCTGAGGACATTTACAGTTCGAAGGGAATTTACGCTAAATTAATCTTAATACTACTATACGACGGGCTGATTGACGTGTGTGTGCACGCGCAGGCCCACTTGACAAGAGGACGACTCCGTGCAGCGCCTGCCTGCAGGATGGCTGTCAGTGCGGCTACCCAGCACTGGAGGCTGCTGGATCGGGTTATGTTTGTTCGTGTGTGTGTGTGTGTGTGTGTGTGTGCGTATGTGTGTGTGTGTGTGTGTGTGTGTGTGTGTGTGTGTGTGTGTGTG
>JAOPJO010000124.1:18386953-18402284 GCA_027123675.1 Molva macrophthalma | reverse complement strand
AGAGAGAGAGAGAGAGAGAGAGAGAGAGAGAGAGAGAGAGAGAGAGAGAGAGAGAGAGAGAGAGAGAGAGCAACAATTCACTTAGTCACAGCAGAAGGTGGGAACTTGTTAGCCTTGGACTTAAAAAAAATCAAAGAATGTGAAAACCAAATTAAATTAATTAATGTAAAAAAAAAGAAAGAATGTTCTTGATTAACTAATTACATCGTTCAAACATCAAAAACACTTTCAAAATAAATGTCGGGCAAGTAGTTTACTTTACTGATTGGATCTTTCATCTCAAGCTTTTATTCGGGCAAAAATCCCTCCAAAAACAATACAACTTTGAACACTTCTAACCTGGCTGTACGTTTCTATGGGGTTTCTGTTTCTGCTCACCTAGCTGTGTGCTGCCATCTAGTGGCCGCGTCCAGGCGGAGCGCACCGCGGGGTTATAGAGGTGGCTGTGGGCGGGCTGCCGCAGAAGATCCCAAAGGTCTGCAAGGGGCCCGTCCAGCTCTCCGGCCCCCAGGAAACCGTGGACCGTAGGGCTACAGGAGGGCCGGTAGTAGGCTTGGATCCCTCGCTCTTCCCCTTGGTGCCTACGGGGAAACACATTTTGAGGTTCAGGTTTTAGTTTTTTTCAGGTACAACATGAAGTGAACTGCCTGTGTAATAGCTCTGTAGACCATGCAAAAGTAAAATGGAAATAAACAAAAAATCCAGAAATTCTAATATTAATATAACGTGAGATGTAACGATATACAAATTGGTGATTCGAAAATCGATTTTCAATCTAATCGGGAGCCCAAGAATCAAAATCGAATCGAATTGTGAGATACCGAAAGATTCACATCCCAAGAATGTTTAGGTAGAGTCTAAAATATAACCATAGTGTGACGACAAAAATTTTATAATTAAATTACATTATATCCCTATCATTCTCATGGTTTGGGGTTCTCAATATAGGGTATTATAGATGATTATGCTGTGGTGTAATTTGTACACGCCCACCTCCATCCAGCGGAGGCCTTTCCCAGGAGCAAGTTGGCCGTGTCCGCTGCAGCAGCCAATCGGATCTGCAGAGAAGAGAGCTTCCTGGTTATCATTATAAAAACAGCCAATCACAGCCTTATACAGTCCACATAGAGCAAATTGATATAATATATGGCTATAAGATTTTGATAATTTCATAAAATGAAGATGTTCAGTGAATAAGTGCGATGAGATGTGTAATCTCATAAACATATTTGAACTAATTTTGTTTGTTGTTGTTTGTTTGTTGGCATCTATGGAATCTTTGAGATTTAGATCACATTGAGCATGTTTATTATTGTAACTGAAAAACAACCCTTCACTTTGTTCAGCATGTCAGTATGTGATATGATTGATTGACAGCTGGTAGAAGGTCAAAGAAGGACAAGGAAGTAGCTAAAAGGCGGGGAGGGGAAACCATTCTACCTCAAGCAGGGCCCGGCCCAGGAGACCAGATGCCACGTCCTGATAGGCTGCCGAGATGGAGGAGGCGGAGCCGAAAGAGATAGATCGCTGGCGCGTGCGGACTGCGGTGGACGGAGAGGAAGAGAGGAGGGGCTGGAACTCGGACGCAGGGGACTCAAGGTGGATGTCTAGGACCAAAACACACAGTGAGGTTTGACCGGACAGCGTAGTGGCTAGGTTCTGGGTTCCATCGCCGATGTGTGCGGTCCGACCTACGTAAGAGATCTAGGCTTTCTGTATCCGTTTTTCTGAGCTTCCCGATATATATAATGTGTACAGTGGTTTCAAAGCTGATGCCGTTGACAGCTTGATTCACAGTTGAACAGACTTATATTTGAACATAAATACTGCCTGGGGACATGTTAACGAAGATTGCAACCAATGTTGCAACGTTGACGTTGATTTTCATTAGAGGGGCTCTTTAAGCAAGACCTGCTCTTTAATGTATCTGAATTCACTTAAGTCAATCTGGTTTAAAGCATTGCTAAATGGTAAAAGCTAGCCCAGGGCAGAACTAAACACAGAGAACGATGTCAACGGTTTGAGTTATATTAGAGAGACTGATATTAAAGAGGTTAATTATTCACAAGCATGCCAAAAATACCACAATTAAAATAAACTTTTTTCAGATTGTTGTATTTCTACATACACACATAAATAAATAATTTCAGTGACGTTCCTACCCTGAGTAGACAGCCAGCATCTTTGGCTCCTTGAACCCTGAGAGCCACACAGAGGAGGACGACCCCTGCCCTTTGACCCCTCGTCATGGAACCCTGGCTCCTGTGAAGAAACACAACAAATTGTTATCTAATTTACCGATCATAAGATATACAGACAGTACTTTAAATTGCAGCCAAGTTTAAACCCATCCTCAGTGATTATATACAAATCATTTTAAAAATACAGAACGCTGAACATTTATCTTCTTTTTTTTTTTTTAATGTTGATGTATTCATCAGCCCTGACCTGTGCGGTTGGGTGCAGTTTGTTGGCGTCCTGTATCAGGGGTGTGTGTCCGCTGACGTAGCCTGATGTGTGACCAGAGGACAGGCTGAGACTGGAGCCAGTGCACAGGGTACTGCTGCTGATCCTGGTACAGAACCGGCCCTCGTCCTGCAACCGCCACACAACATAGGCTTACAATACAGTAGTACACACATAGTACAGTACACTCACAAACACAGTGGAGCTAAAGCGCTGAATACATTTGCCATTTAGCGGACATCTTAGAATACCATTCTTCACTTCGAACACCATTCTTAGCAGGGGAAGCCCCAGCAGGAATCGAACCCCTAACCCTAGATAGTGTTAATGCCATGCGCTACCAGTTGAGCAACACCAGTTGAGCAGGACCATTGTTACTGTATATTGTTAAAATGTTCACATAGTCAAGTAAAATGTGTGTCTCTAATGTCTTTCATTTCATGTATGGAAATGTGAATAAACACAATCAAATAAAAAGGGAATAAACAAGTATAATCTTTTTTTATTTCAGCACAAAATACTTAAACAATGTTTAGCCAAATGAAAGAAACACATTTAAAAAGTCCCATTTTCTTCGAAAAAACGGTTTCACTATAATTTGGGGAAATCAGTGCTATGTTATGACATGCAATTAAGGGATGAAAGCCACCCAGGCATTACAATTAGGATTCAGCTAATTAGCACACCTGCACCAACCGCAATCAACACCAACAAACAACGCATGAGCGTCCCACATGCTACGATCAGACCCACCTTGGTGGCGACCACCGCGGCCTGCTGCCGTAGCCTTCTCTTCTCCAGCTCGGTGCGCTGGCGTAGCCGCTCCCTAGCCCGCGCTATCTCGCTGCGCGCCTCCTCGCGTGCGCGCCCGTAGTCCCTGAGGAGGTGCTTGATCTCGGAGGGGTAACGGCCTTCCCCTCGCGGAGGCACTGGTACTCTGAGGGTCGATAGTTAACAGGGGAGTACGGGAGCTGAGATAGGACAAAACACCGCATCTTCAGACAGCTTCAATGTACCGATATGTATAACTGACCTATAGAAAGTTGCAATGTATGTTGATATTACTGACCTATAGACTGTTTTAATGTATGCTGGTTTCACTGACCTGTAGACAGTTTCAATGTATGTTGATATACAAGACAATACTTAACAAAAGGAATGGGTTTTCTCTAATTTGATCATCAATATATAGCAATAATATATATTAATTAATTAATATAGAATAATATAGAATATTCTATATATCTAACTGTGATCTACTCAAATCAAATTAAATTCCAAAGTAATATGCAATATCTTTTTATTTAAAATTAAAAATTAAACAGCTCTATTCCTTATATCCAAAAGCGGGTTTGCCTTGAGAACAGACTCGCAAAACCGACCAATGAGAGCGCGCGCCATATTTGGTCTTACCTGGAGCTGTCTATCACCTCCTGGCGGAGCTGCTGCACTTGATGAGGGCTAGGCCCGCCCACCGGGGAGCAAGCCCCGTCCAGCTGGGTGGGCGAGCGGGGATGCCTGCCGGGACTCAGGCTGCGGGCCCTTCGGTAACTCTGGAGCCTCGCCTCTCTCTCCTGCCTCAACCCATCTACGCTTCGTCTGTGTCTGGGAGGGTGGGGGTGACGGAGAACATTCCCATCAACGTGGATAAAACTTGAATTGATAGGATGTGATGATTTGATCGCTGGAAATATATGTTGACTTGACATGGATTCCATCTATTGATCGAAAAAGATCAGTGGCAATTTTCAGGGATATTCAAGTTATTCTGCCTTGACTTGCACTTTCTTTTTCTGCAATTTGCTGATGTCACATCTACATTTCCTTCACAGGATTGTGCAAATACCAAATTCTATATTTCACAATTCACATAGTTTTAAATAGATGCTCATAAACCATTGAGTATATATTTGATATTTTTGTCACTCATGTTTGATCTAACAATAACACATAATAACACATTCACATGATCCAGTTATTTAAATTAAGTTTTCAACTGAAGATGTTTGGTGCAAAACAAGCCGAACGCTTCCCGCCGTCTCACCTGTCGTAGAGCTGCTGTTTGGTGGGAGGAGCCCCTGCTGGCTCCGTCTCCTCCCTGGACGCAGGCGAGAGCATCCTCAGCAGCGTGTCCGTCTCTCCCAGGCCGTAGTGCAGCTTGGCCTCAGCCAGCTCCACCGTCAGCCGGGGAGCGCTGGCCTCCCCCCGGACCGAAGCCATGACCTGCTCCCTCTCCCGACGCAACCTCTCAATCTCCCTCGTCTTCCTACCCCTCAGCCCCGCCGGCGCCACGCTCGACCTGTAGCTCTCCGCCTCCTCCCACTCCTCCCCGCAGCCGGGATCCACGGATCTCGGCTGTTGGACGTTCGTCGGTTGCGAGGCCCGTTTGTTGGGGCGACGCGTGGACGAGAGGCGTTCTGCAGGGCTGTCGCTGATGCCCGACCAGTGGGTGAACTTGTTATGCACGGGCAGGTCCTCTGGGAGCCTACCCCCAGGGCGGTGGTGGCCAGGAGGCGGAGGAGGCGGGGACACGCTGGCGATGGGTGTCGTGTTGAGGAGGATGTCGGTGTTAGACTCACTGGGCGCCGTGGACACCGCGTCGTCCTCCTGAGTCAGGGCATCGCTTAACGAGGAGAAGGCGGCGATCCCAACGTGACCGCGGTCCACAGGGTCATCCCTCGGGGATCCTCCGTGGCGCTCCGTCCTTTGCGTCTTGCGTATACTTCTGTGGTCATGGGGATCCATATCCTCCTGACTGCATACGTCGCCATGACGACCTCTAGGAGAGGGATGGCTCCTTCTAGTGATCCCACTAGAAGTAGAAGTTCTCTGTTGGGGGCTTTTCGCAGAGTCGCCGTTGGAGCTGATGGGGTCGTTGTTGTTCTCTTCATTTGGGATGTTTTTCCTTTTAACATTTCTATCAACATGGGATTGAAGGCCTATTGAAGTGATCCCCGGTTCCTTCAAATTCATTTCACTCACGCTTTCCAGTGATGTTGATTCAACTGATTTATTTGAGGAAACATCACCAAATAATCTGTCGATTGCATCTTGGTCTCTAACGAATGTGCTTCCTTTTTGTGTTTCTAGGCAGGGTGTATAGTGCTTCCCATTTGACTCTTTGCTCTCGATAGCACCCAGGGTGACAATGGGCGACGATGCCCTGTCTGTGTATCTGGTCTGTTCTGTGCAGCACGAAGATCGCCCGGAATTCACAGACGGGGTGGTTTTTGATAACCTGTGGCTGGTTTGAGAGAATCCACGAGTTTTGGTAACTGCTGTGCTTTGCTTCGAGTTGCTTGAACGAGCGGATGTTGTGTGACAAATTTTGGATTCAGTTGGTTTCTCCACAGAGGTCAGGCTGTGTGAGGCGTGATTCAGAAGATGAAGCTCCGTGCTTTCTTTTGCAGCTAACGTGTTTATCTTCAGGTCGGACTTACTCCATTTCCTGTCATCTGATCTGGCTTTTTCCATGACCACACCGGGAAATCCCTTGTCATGGGTAACACTAAGAGTATCTGAACCAATCACTTTGACTATCACATTGACCTCATGGGGTATGGCCCTCTCTGTAGGTGAAGTCCATTGCTCAGGGATCTCTTTAACAAAAGACATGAAGGTTGCTTCAGTCTGTATTCCAATATCAAAGGATGTATTGGTCCTGGTGGGGTCGTTAAGCTGACACCATGGCACGGTGAAACTCGAGACGTTAACCTTTCTCCTGGGGCTGGGTTTGACCGGGGTTTCTCCTGTCCTCATCCCCTGGACTTCTCCTAGCAGGTCTGAGGTGTTGTGGATCAGCTGGGAAAGATGGGCAGACATGTTCTCCATGCTGGCCCAAGTGGGAGATTGTCTAATGTCCTCTTTGGTTCTCAGAGTTGTAGGAACGTGGGTTCTGCTCCTCTGGTGGCGCTGGTTTCTACTGAGGTCAAGACCTGGGACAGTTGTAGATCGGGATCCTTGAGAGCCACTGAGGGTCTGGATGACACGACACTCAGTCTGAGTGCCGTGTTCCTCAAACGTCCTCTGTCTTTGAGCTTGGTTCGCGTTGGCGAGGGACTCCTGCTCTGAAGAGTAGAACAACATGATCTCGTCCACTTGTCCAGAGCTGTTGGCACTCGGACCACTTGGCCCATCATTACACGAAGAGCCACTGTTCAACGTGAGGCTCGCGAGGCGGTGGTCAATACTGGACGACTGCGGACACGACATGCCTGAGATGACGTCGTGAGATGTAGCTCTTCCTTGTTCTTTGTAATCCTCGCCACTGCTGAGTGTGCTGGAGAGCCCCTTGTTGTTGGCGAAGGTGCTCAGATGAGAGTTGAAAGGCGAGTTCTGCCCGTTCAAGCCATTGTCAACGCTACAGCATCTTGTCATGCGCTCCTCAGCACTGTTCAAAAGCGGAGACTTTGAGGACAGGTCGGCCGCGCTTCCAAACACCGGATTCTTGTTACACTTATGGAGCGATCGGTCTTCCTGCCACTGGTGAACGAAGGGGTTGATGTCACTTGAGGCAAAATGCATCTGAGACTCCTGGGGTATTTCGGGGCAATGTGATTGGCTCACTATGAGATATGGCATGGTTCTCTCCTCATTTGGGGTTCTCTGCAATTGTTGAGGTTGTGTAAGATGGCTCTTGGGGCAACACTCCCTAGCTGGTCCCTCGTGTATACCTGGATCCTGAGAGGAAAGGGTCTCCACTAGGAAAACACCTTTTGACCTTACTCTAGAAGTAGCTCTATTGTCGCCTCCTGTTTGAATAATCCTTGACTGACTAGACTTTAATTGTGTTGATTCAGGCCTACTGCGATGCACCCTGGAGGGCGTCTCATCTTCCTCGTCTGATGAGGACTGGACCGCGGAATCAGAAGAAGAGGAGGAGTTTGGGTGAACCGGGGCATTGGACCTTCTGAATCTCTTAGACTTTCCCTTTCTGTGCTTGGTGGCATGGTTCCTCTGCTTGGTGTTACCATGTATGGACATGTTGTTTTTTGAAACATCTCCTCCATCAGCACACGTGATCCCCACTGGATTCCTTGGCAGAGTAGCAATAACATGACTTTCATTTTTAGTGATAATTGATGGAACCTGGGATTCTGTAATATTTGTATTTCTAAACATTGGGTCTGTTGTGTTGTTTTGCCCACAGTTGTCAATTATGGAGTGCTCATTCAACCATTTTGCAATTGCATGATTGTTGTTGTGATAATTCATATTCACCACACAAGTCTGAGCAGACCTATTTGAATGGCTTTGATTACTTTTGGTAATGTGCCAGTTTCTAGATATTCTCTCAGTTTTAAGTTCCTTGCTCTCATTAGCTAAATGTTCAGGGATTTCTCCAAGTGACATGACAAAGACACGTTCATCTACTGAGCCACTGCTGCCTTGCTGTTGCGGCACAGACAGGTGAACTCCTCCATCATAGAGCGACGTCATGGCAACAGAAACTTGGCAGCCATCTTGGGAATGATGACCTGTCGCTAACTCTGAGGTTGGTTTGCATGAATCAATGTCCTTATCCTGAAGACCTGAGATTGAATTTATACCGCAATACATTATCTGAGTATAATCAGTATTCCCGTCCGTGGTAACCTTGCTGGTGTGAATGTCAGAGAAGATGTACTGAGGTTGTGGGGCATCAGGTTTCAAGATCGGGGCAGCCGGACACGCCTGTCTGTCGGATTGTTTGGAGCAAATATTGGGACTGGCAGGAGTAGAATGACATGTTTCTGAACGCGTTACCCCATCGCTATCATTCAGGGTGGATGGCGGATATGTCTTCGGAGACGTTCTCGGACCACGTCGCGAGGAGATTCTATCGAGCTGGAATGTGAGGTGGAACGGGAACTCGCAGGTGGAATTGTTAGTGTCTGCGTTATCAGAGAGAGAATGACAATCATTAGGTGGGCTGTCTGACATTGTCTCAGCAATGTTTGGAGCACGCTCAGTCGCATTCATCACTTTGGCAGGCGAATGTATCTCGCCTTCATTCACCGAAGCGTACTTTTTGTTAGGCGTATCTGACCTCGTTTCACTCCGAATCTCACCCTGTGATACAGGAGGGCGTTCGGCATGGGCGACCTCCGCTTTCACCTGGGTGCTTCCTTCATCGCTCGTCGGCGTTTCTCTCTCTCCCGTCGTTTCAGCCGCGCCATGGGTGGGCTGACCCGTGGCGGGGGAGTCCTCGGAGGCGTGCGGCGACGGGGCGGTCAGGCTGCGGCTGCGGCTCTGGCCGATGTTATCCCCGCTCATCAAAGAGGCTGATGTGAGGTGTCCCCTCACCACTTCCGCGATACGGAGATCGATGGCGCTGCAGATAGCATCCCACTGGCGCACAGGCTTCTTCTCTTCCGCTTTACTTTTCGGGTCGACAATACCGACTGACATTCTGAATCGCTTTTCCAAACTGGTCGTTTTATCTCTCTTTCTGTCTGTTTTGGTGTCTTCCAACTCTTCAACAGAGATACTTAATAAGGAGCACATGTTGTTGCTTTTAGCACCACGGTCAGGCACCGCAACATTCTTGTCAGCCTGGTCCCGTGTCCTGCATATTGGTTGAGACTCTATCCGGGCATTCACATTAGCACAGTCTGAATCGGGGCTGAGTATGTCCTCATCCACGTCGGGTACTTTCTCTTCTGTGTCACTGTGGTTGCTGATGCCATCGGACCAACCGACTTCCTGCCTGGCAATTTGCGTGAAACAGAATGTTTCTGGGGCTCCTTCGTCGCTCCTCTTGGGAATTTTCAAGCCCCCGACAAGAGTCTCCGTGAGCTCTTTGTTCCTTTTTCTGGAACTTTTACTAACAGATTTAACAGGCCCACGCTCAGAGAGTGCCAGGCCCAACTCAGAGCGTTTGGTTTCGAACATGGGCTGTGTTGTGTCCCTTGGGATAGACCGATCTTTGGTATCAGTGTTCTCGTATGGCTTCACGTTGTTTAGCTTTTCTGTTTCATCGAGTACATTATCCTCAGTGGAGAGTTCATGGACTACAGGATGTGTTTGTGCATAGGATTCTGATGGATGACCAGAGGTGCAAATAACAGTCTCAGAGGAATTGGTCACACCGGTAATCTCCATCAGGCCCATAGAAGCCTGATGTAATTTTATTGGCTGATGGCTTGTCAGATTACTATGGCAAATCTCATTTTCAGCATGTGAAAGATATTCACTTCTCTCTGTGGCGGGTGATACATCTAGGCATGCATTGGTTTGAACATCTACTGTTATCTTCTGCACACTTTCCAATAGCTTATTGTGTTTTGTGAGTCTTCTGCCATCATTATCAACCCCAGTATCACCTATTAACATTACAACATTCCCTGGTTCTGGAGCTGTTTCAGTGTCTGGAAAATGTGTGTTTGACAATTCGGTTGAGGCCTTGAGGTTCTGATCCTCCATAGTGACGAGGACTCCTTCAGAGCTGCAGGACGTAGTGGAGATACAGCCCCTAGACTTGCTCTGACAGTCTGAAATGTCTAAGCTGATCAGACTAGGGCTGCTGCTACTGCTGCTGCTGATGTCCCCTGCTCGGAATAGTGTTTTCTTCCGGAAGGCTGCAGAACATTCCCTGGAGACCCTGGGACTGTCTGCTGCATCGGTGGAAGACCAGGCGTCGGTTAGGGCTAGCTGAAAATCCGGTTCCCTCATGCTGCAGCTGCTCAGGGAGCGAGGGCTGCCAGTGAAGCCGGTCCGCGTGTTAACAGGCTCTTCCTTTGGCTTGTGAACAGGGGGCTCCATCGCGGCTCCGTTTTCCACACTCACTATCGTGTTAAGGCAGCCATTTTGGCTCCAATAGGCCTCTGCTGGGCTTCCCTGAGTACTTTGACCGTAGGCATGTTCCGGAACAGTGCTGATGTTAGATATCTTGATGTGCCTAAGGAGAAGACGAGAGGAATCCGTCACCCGTGTGTGCGTAGGCATCATTGTCCTGGTCACCCTAGCGTGTAGGGTGCTGCTTTCTGGTGCCAAGGAGTCTATGGACATCTGGCTGTCCACGCTGTCGCCCTCACTCTCCAGAGCCTCCTCGTGTCTCAGCTGTTCCGCCAGGGCGGTGGCGTACGCCGAGGACAGGGAGTCCATGGAGAGGAGGCTGTCGCAGTCCGACGACCCTTCGTCCCTCTCTCCCCCTTCATCCTCCACCCATCCAGCCAGGCCCAGCTGCAGTCTCTCCACCCAGGAGCTGGTCTTGTTCATCAGGGCCTCCATGCTGTGCCAGCGGCGGTGTTTAACATCCTCGGGGAAGGCTTTTTGGTCCAGCTCCTCGCAGGAGACGGTAGTTTTAAGAGCACATTGGTTTCTGTTCGTCGTGCCGTCTTTCAGGCTCCTGTCTCTGCTGATTTTCCTCAAATGAAGTCTGTTCGTTTTGCCGACCGGTTTGGGGTTCCTTCGTCCATTCACCGCTGACGGCGGCTTTCTGAACACTTTGGACAATGCTGTCTTCAAGCCCGGTCCTACAGATCGAGAAAAAACCTTCCGGATTGTTCCGAGCCCTTTATTACTTCCTTGGGGAGTCCTGACGTCCGCACATGCAATCTTCTGGACTTTGGGATTTTCGACTGATGGATCCTTTTCCTTCTCGTTGCTGATTGGCTGTAAGGCAGTCCTTTGCGGTGACTTCAGACTACCTAGGGGTTTCTGATTGGTCTTGAAGGTAAGGCTCCGGTTGGGAAGGAGAGGTTTCCTCTCTGGACGTTCCTGGTAGCTCTGGGCTGGGGGGGACTCCTTAATAGTTTGTTTGAGGTTTTCAGAAGAACCGGCTCTGCTACTCGCTGCCTGATTCTGTTCCAATGATACCCCGCTGGAACAGCTCCTGGTCCTCTCTCGTGGCAGACACTCGTCCGAAACCCACTTTCTGCCAAAACAATTCCCGATCCTCGAGGGATTCAACGTAAGCTCTGTGGATCTGTTTCTCTTCAGGTAGTGGCTGTGAGAAGGGGGAATAAAACACAAATGAAAGTGTGATCGCGTCTAAAACATGGGGTTGCAGTGAGGTGTTTCTGCCTCGCATATGCCAGCCACAATCGGTCACAACTACAACTACGTCCTACTCACCTGAAGATGGGGGGGTGCTGGGGGAAGAGACGCGACAAGATGTCCATGGAGAAGGAGTGGCGTCGAGGGTTGCCGGAAGGCTGTCCCCCAGACCCATAGGGGTAGCCCGGCTCCGGGGAGTCCGGGCTCTCCAGGCCGGGCGGCAGGGTCTGCTCCAGCCTCTGCAGCTCCCTCTTGGCCTCCAGGAGGCGCCGCTTGCGAGCGATCCTCTCCAGCTGGAGGTGCAGCCTCTTCCGGCGAACACGGCTCTCGGCGCGACGGAGGGCGTGGTTCCTCAGCAGCTCATCCTGCACCACCTTCTTCCTCACCCTGACCAGCCTGGGCGGAGGAGGGTCCGGGACCCAGACCACAGCACCGTCTTCGGACCCCCGGGGGGCACTGGACAGTCGCTCCAGGAGGGGGGCTGGCAGGAGGTCCGCCTGCACCCCAGACTCCTGGGTAACCTTGGGAGAAGCGGACAGCAGGCTTTGCTTCTCCTGGAGGATCCACTGCTGGACTGTGGGCAGAGAGGCGGAGAACCTTCTGTTCACTCACATGTTGATGGAAACTATAATGTCAAAGTTGATAATGGATCATTGATAACTGTATATAGTTTGGCATAATTATCCTCAGGATAGGAAATCCAATGAAATGATTTTTGATCAATGATTGGGTTGGTAAAATATAATAAAAAAAACAACCACACTTTGGTTTGAACAGTTTGTGTCTTTTTAGTTTGTTTGTGTTTGTTTCTCTGACCTTCGGCGTGCTGCTGATGCAGGTGGGCCTGCTCTCTCTCCAGCTCTCTCTCCGCCCTCCTCTGCTCCGCCTGGATCTCCTTCCTCAGGGTCTCCACGTACCACTGCTGCTCCTCCACCTGCTGCCTGGCTGCAGACTCCTCGCTGGGGGAGAGAGCCGTGACCGACCGGCCCGGAGGCTCCACTCCTCCAGCACTGTGTAAGAGAGATGAGAGAGAGAGCATGAGAGAGAGAAAGAGAGAGTAAGAGAGGGAGAGAAACGCAGATGCAGCTGACAAATTAGTACAAAGTTCCTTTCAATCCTTTGGACTCACATAAGTTAAAATTACCGAACAAAATTTGGATTTGCCGAATCACAAGCACATCTCCTCTCACTACGCAGTGTTCTGCAGAAGTTGGCGTCATAGGGACTGTTGTTTGGGATACGTTCAGTTACTAGGCTGGTTACTAAGCAACCGCCTCATCCTGTCCTGTAAACAGCTGACAGAGGCTGGTCAAATCAACTGCACACACACACATGCAAACACATGGGCCAGCACGCACACACACACTCGCACGCACGCACTCACTCGCACACACACACACACACACACACACACACACACACACATGCACTCTCTCCCAAACACATACACACTCACATCAAAGGATTTGCTGAAACATCAATCAATTACAAATAATGTACTGTGTATAGGAAATAGGAACAAATACGTGTGTTTTCTCCAAGTGTGTACCTTGAATCAGATGTGATCGGACAGAGTACCCTGTAGCTGCCAGCCCCGATGGCCTGGACACAGACACACAGAATATAACCCAATATGTTATCTTTTGCTTCACAAACATCAGAGAAGTATTGACCTCACAACATTACCCTAAAGTAGCATTACATTCATGCATTTGTAATTCAAATGTAAATCTAAACTAACAACCCAAACAAATAGATTTATTGATAATTTACAGATGAGGCACTAATGGATAGGATATTTTATTTAGAAGCACTTTCATGTCACTAAGAGGTGCATAAATCGGAGGGTAAATCTCTGCTGCTAATTAACACTCGACATTGACTAAAAGATCTTCATAAACCGTACTATCATTATCCTTATCACCACCATCATCATCCCCACCGCCACCACCATTAACAGTACCACCATTGTCATCACCACCATCACCACCATCATCATCATCACCATTATCAATTCTACCATCATCATCCTCGTCATCATCATCATCACCGCCATGACCATCTTCCCAACAATCATTAGCCATCTTTATCATCACCACCGCCAGCACCACAACTCCCATCCTCATTATCATCATCGTCATCACCGCCATCGTCACTTCATCACTTCATCACTATCATCATCACCACCATCCTAACTATTATCACCACCTCCATCATAATCACCTCCACCACCATGACCATCATCATCATCATCATCATCATCATCATCATCATTATCCTCGTTATCACTTTCCTCATCCCAAAACCTCCCAGCACCCTAATGAGCAGTGCTCACCCTTCTTCTCTCCCTGAGGACGGCTGCCTCGGCAGGGTGGTTGAAGCGGAACCTATGGGTGCGTCCCAGTGTGATCACAGACCCTGGGGACGAGAGAGAGAAAGAGACAGAGCGACAGAGGGAGGGAGGGAGAGAGAGATAGATCGAGGGTGAGACAAAGAGGAAAGAGAGCGAGAGAGAGAGAGAGAGAGAGAGAGAGAGAGAGGGGGAGAGGGAGAGATGGGGAGAGAGGGAGAGATAGAGAGGGTGAACACGGTGAACTTTTCATCCCAAATTGTGCCCTACAGTAACACAGCATCCCTGTATCTGAGGCTGGGTTGCTAGGTTTCAATGATAACGTGGCAAATGAAAATGGACATTTTACCGTCAGCTTAACATTTCCTCTAAAACAAAAATAATTTGGTGATTGTCTCACCAAAAAAAAAGCATCACCCAAACGTATGATATACTATATATGAAACACATGTCAGGTTCGACGGGCCGCAGGGGGGCGGGGCTTACCTTGAGCCAGCCGGCATGGCTCGCTGACCTCCCTGTCGTTGAGGACGCAAACGGAGCACGCCATTGGTCGAAGCGTCACCACGCCTCCTTCGTTCACGATCTCACAGCTGCCATCGCTCTGCACCACTGGACACACACACACACACACACAAATCGTACACACCATAACACACACAAACATGCACACGCATAAACACATTTTATCTTGGAAAATCTGAAAAAGTCAAGTTTGTTTCGATAGCCATGTGTTGGGGCCACATTTACGTCAATAACAACTCGGCTCCATGAAGCTTTTGTCGGGCATAAGAGGCTGTCGCAACTCTTCACGTTTTTATTCCCTCCGGCAAAAACTATTTATCTTCTTTGAAACCCTTAAACATTTGTGTTTTAGAATTAGATTTTCATGAGCATATATGAGCAGATTTTCACAGCTCTGTTTTGTTTGGAATATGAACAAACAGCCAGTTAATGGACTTTTTCTCCCGTCTTTAAACTTCCATGATTAGCATGCGGCACGCGTCTGCGTTTGATCCTGCGTGTCCGCGTCACGCTGAGTCGCACTGTGAATGCACTTTGATGCAGATGCATACTGATGACCTCATCAGTATGCGTCTGAAGGTCACTCCTGTGATGTTAACCTCCAGTGGACTGTGAAAACGATATTTCCCCCTCCATTTCTTAACAGGCTCCGGATAGATCTAGGTTCAGGTTGGACACACCACACTGGTTCACTGGGTGAACGGGAAGTTGAGGTGAACAAAGTTCTACCTATTTGCGCTTCTTCTAGTCGGTTCTGAGGTCCGATGCGCGTCACTCCTTCCTACGACAGAGGAACGATAACATGGCAGTCAAAATAATGTAAAAGTAATGTATGCAAAATTATGAATTATGAAAAAACATGAACGTGAAAGCATCAGTATAGGCAGTTTCCGACAACAATAAAATAAACATAGCAGTTGAAATGTGTGTGTATAACAACTAAATGTCCACGTCGCGATAGCCCCATTAGGAAATGTAACAGAGTGCGTTGGAAAGGAGTATGGTGGCACA
>JAOPJO010000124.1:18312353-18327967 GCA_027123675.1 Molva macrophthalma | reverse complement strand
GTGTGTGTGTGTGTGTGTGTGTGTGTGTGTGTGTGTGTGTGTGTGTGTGTGTGTGTGTGTGTGCGTGTGTGCGCGTGCGTGCGCGTGCGTGCGCGTGTGCCTCTCCATGCTCCAACCAGGACGCGTCGGGGCGCTCCGCGGTGAAGGAGCAGCAGTTCACCCTGGAGCAGGACGTGTCCCCGGGGTTCGGTCTGGTCCAGTCCTTCATCCTGCTCACCGACCACTACGTGCTGGGCCGCGCCGCCTTCCTGGCCGTCGTGCTGCTCAACGTGAGCACGCTCGTGGTCTTCCGCTTCCTGCGCGTTCCCTCGGGCAGAGGTAAGAGCGAGCAACGCAGGGGGGCAGAGAAAAACGCCGTTATACGTGTTGTTTGTTCCATGTTGTTGTGACAAACGTCGCGTCCATGTCCAAAAAACGAAACCCATAAAATAAGTGGACTTGCGCTCATCATCATCATTAATAGCATTATGAGCAATATTAGCATTGTCAGCATACTGTAATTAGCAATGTTAGCACTGTTCGCATTCTAATCATCTTTAGCATGGTTTTATGGACTCTTTCTCTGAAAATCCCATTTCACTGTCATTCACTAGTGGTTGTGAAACAACCTTTGGTAGAATAATAACATTTGCATGAACCAGAAAATATTCTCACTCTTACCTACAACCACCATGATGTCTACCGTATCTTCAATTAGGGGCCGTGTGTGTTGTTCTCTCCCTAATATAGATTTAGATTGAATCGATTGATAGTAATTATTATATATATTCTAATTGATTATTGGTAACAGAAATGAACCAGCAGGTCGGTCTGTATTCTTTCTGCAGCTCCCGTGGGCCTGTCCACTCCGGTGAAGATGTCTCTCCACCTGCTCAGTAAAACAGACTTCTTCTACTACTCCCTGCTGCTCTTCAACCTATGCACCGCCTTTGGTGAGACAGCCACTGCCTCCTGGCTCTGTACCCGTTTTATTCACAGTGATACCGACCACAACACCAGCTACATGTTACGTCAGTTAGGCTCTTTGAAAGTCTGAGAGCATCCTGGTGTATTGTTATTGTAACGTCAAAGCATCGCAGCTAGTTATGGTCGTCGTTGTTTCTTGCACCAAGTTAAAGGACACTTCTTTATTTTTCAACCTGGTGACTATATCCGATCAGTGACTAATGTGGACAGCAATTTTTCCGATTGGTCCGGCATTGAGCGAGAACGCTGTAGCCATAATTGGCGAAACGGGCTGTAGGGGCAATAGCGCCCTTGAATGTACGTCCTCTTAAAGTGCTTGTTATTGCCACTGACCGGCTCAGATTATATTCTATCATTATAGAAAGGATCCCTACAGAGAAACAAAGCCTGTTTCTTTACCCGTCGATTGATCCGTTGGTCTGTTTGTTATTGTGTCCAACCATTTGTGCTGCTGTCTGTCCCTGCAGGGCCGTGGTTCGTAGGAGAGCTGATTGACGGCCACAGTGGCGCCTGCTTTGCCTTCGGTCTGGTCATCGACGGACACTTCCTGGAGGGTAGCCTCACCTATGTGGTCGGAGTGGTTCAGGTAGGAGAGCGTTTTTCGTTATTTATTTATTCATTATTATTTTATTTGACCGTTTATCAAACTAATTTAGTAAATTTTTCAGTAAATAAATAAATATTAATTTAGATATCTTGGGGTTAGGCGTCTTGCTCAAGGATACCTACCTCAAGGTAGACCGTGGGCATTGGGGTTATTATTATGGATAGGTTTCATGTATCATCGCATCGTATCATGTTTGAATTGAGGAATCTAAAGTTTCTGTTAGGAAAAGTTGTAGTAACAACTGACTCTGTCAAGCAGACCAGAATAT
Source organism: Molva macrophthalma (assembly GCA_027123675.1). Taxonomy (NCBI): domain Eukaryota; kingdom Metazoa; phylum Chordata; class Actinopteri; order Gadiformes; family Lotidae; genus Molva; species Molva macrophthalma. The sequence goes on along the minus strand of JAOPJO010000124.1, from coordinate 18,326,126 downwards.
GAACAAAAAAAAAACCTTGACATGAATTCATAAAGCTTCCACTAAACGATGAATCCGAACTCCCCGCCTCCACCAGATGGTGTTTTACAACATGCCCCTCACCTCCTACCTGTGCTGGAGCCTGCACCAGCGTAACCGCGGCAACACCTTCCGCTCCCACCTGCTGCTGGCGCGGCGGCCGGGCTGGTGCTACGGCGTGATGTCGCTGGCCATCAACCTCTGCATGCTGCTGCTGCTCACCTGGCAGGCCTACTCCTGCTTCTTCCTGCTGGAGACCTATGGCGCCCTGGCTTTCCTGCTGTCGCCCGTCCGCACCTGGGCCCTGGCGCTGGGCCTGCTGCTGGTCTACCGAGCCTGGACCAGCCCGGCGCCCCGCCTCCGAGACCACCACCACGACAAGGTCGCCACCGCTCGCTCTTGACAGTAGTGTGCTGCTGCTACGTCATGTCCACTGTTGTGGTGGTCCCCTCCTCTCCCCCTCTCTGCATCCATCCCTCCTTCCTTCTGAGCCTGACAGATATGCTCTCACTTGCCATCACTTCATCACCTCTGCACACACCGGCCTACATTTCCTTCTCTCCTCTCCCACTTTTTATCACTTGAACTCTTTGCTTGTATTGTTTTAATATGCATGTCACCGTATTGCACCGCTGAAAAGTAACAACAACCCCATTACACTTCACAACAAACGTTTCAACTAACTCAAAGACTCAAGGCGTAATTGAATGCTTTTTCTTTTTGCATAGCATCAACCAACGTTTACATAAGCTAATGAGTCGTAGCAGTTTATGGGATGTGTTGCCCTGGCAACGCACATAACCACTGCCAAAGAAGAAATAATTAAGAAATTGTTGTTTCTTCTCTTCTCCCCAAAAATTCCCACACCACCCAACCAGCCAACCCCCCTTCCCTCAAAAGCACGTGTTCACTGACCAAATCCAACCTACCAACATGCCATTGGACAAGGAGCATAGCTCTACTCTGTGAAGCTGTACCTGGCTGAGAGTGGGAGGTGCCATCCTTGTTGAAATGACCACACTTGATTTGTTTAGTCCCTTTTGCACATAGCTCAACTGCCACTAACGGTCATCCTCGAATTTTAACAATAGAAAGTTCCCAGTGAAAGAAACTAGTGTGTGTGTGTGTGTGTGTGTGTGTGTATGTGCGCGTACGTACGGTAGACCCACTCATATCCTGGTGTTTTCAATTTCACCAAGACACAAGAAAACAGAAGAGTCTGGTGTGTCACTGCTATCGTAACTAAAAAAAACAAACAAAAGGGAAGAACACTAAGCTAACATTTCTTGGGAGTATGAGGGGTTTTACTTAAAAAAAACAAAAAAAAAACAGGCCGATGCTCCTAGTTGTACTTCAGGAATCTTTACTGATATTTTATACACCTTGGTAGCTCAACGATAACCGGGCCCGATGGGCGGGCCACAACGCCTAGCTTTCGTTGAAATGAATGTGACGCAACGATGGAGCAAAACCTTTTTCATGACCTCACTACGCTGCCAATGTATTATCCCATTCATATTTTTTTTTCCTCGATTGTATCGATGTGTCTTTTTTTCTTCCTCGCTTATGATTATTATCAACATCAGTATTATTAAACCCATACTCGTGCGATCCTCGTCGCGGGAGGCTGGAACTCCATTTACAGCCGAGTCCGATAATGGCAAATTTCCTCCTACCACCCTTTTGAGGTCCATTTTCTGAAGTGTTCCTATAGTTGAGGATGTAAAAATACATCCATCTAACTGTTATGTGGTTTATTGTGGCTATCAGTAATGAGGATTTGTCATTACGGTCTACCAGGAAAGATTAATAATTGACTGAGCGGTTTCAACACTCTTAACGAAAGCAAGAAACATGCAACGGTTGGGTAGTATGATATCGGGGCTGCATCCGCACCTGCTTGCAGTGGACTTTCCTGGCCTACTATCAGGATGCAAACCAAAAGTATGCATCTCTTTGGACTTACTACGGAGTAGCAGAATTCAACCCGAAGGCCTCACAAAGTTATACATTTATCCAAACGGTTGCCTTTTCATTGGGGTGGCTGGTCTAGGGTTGTATTGGTTATTATTAGCATTTGAAAGTTTTGGTTAAGACGGTAGTCCTCCTGTCAAAATGCATTATGGGTTATCCAAGCAACTGTAGTGTCCATAGTTTACACCCCACGAATTTTGCCAGAAATAGTACTTTTAGCATACCGTTTTTTTGCATATGTCTAAATATGATTTTGGATACTTGGATACTCTTGCCTACTACATAGTATGTTAGTAGGAGATTCAGATGCAGCCTAGGCCTTATTCAGCTAGGGGCCATATTGGTTCTAAACACTAGCTGGGTGGTTGAACTGAATGCGGAATTGAGGACAAAGTCCAATGCTCAGTGAAGGAATTAATTACACCAGTTTCTGTATTACAATTTTCTTTTTTTGTGAGTGAAATATCCCATCAATACTTTTTATTAATGAGATGGACGTAGTTGTATAACTGGGACCCAAGTAGAACAAAATTTGTCAGGTTGACTCCGAAGCGAAAACTTAATTTTCTCCAATTTTAAGAAGAACATTAGATCCTTCACCCACACAGTAGAACTTGGGGATCGGGTGATTTCCAGTCCATCAGGATTCTCCTACGTGCCAGAAGGGTTGAGAAAGCAATGGCATTTTTATGTTTATTGTTTAAGTCTGGATCTTTATCAGAATGGGTACCAAATATACACATAAAGGCATTGGGTTGAAGGTTTGAATTGAGGGATTCGAACAGGAATTTAAATATGGCATTCCAGTAATCTACCAGTTGTGCACAGGACCAAAACATGTGCGTAAGATCTGCAGGTGAATTATGACATCGATTGCAGCTATCTTGTACATTTGGGTAGATCTTTGAGAGTTTGGAATTACAGTAGTGTAAGCGATGTAGTACCTTAAACTGTATTATGCTTAACCGTGAGCATGATGAACTCTTATTTACTCTGATTAGAGCTTGATTCCAAAATTATTCTGATAAACTCACCCCCAACTCTTTTTCCCAATCTCCCTTAATCTTGACAATATTAGTCTCAGCAGCTGAGTTAATAATCTCATATATTCTGGATATACACCCTTTAAGATTTGGTGGTGAATCTAAGATTATTTAATATAATGAGTCCTCAGGTCGATTAGGAAAACTGGGATTTAGAGATTTGGCAAATTGCCGTACCTGGAAATAACGGAACAGATGATTTTGAGGGGTATTATATTTCACAAATACATCTCCAGAGCTTCCAAAAACCCCACCTATATATAATTGACCAATGTTAGTAATGCCATTTTTAAGCCAAACATTGAATGTATGATCCAGTCTAGGTGGTAGAAAGAGATGACTATTATGAATAGGAGTTAGATTAGATGCAGCTGTGAGGTTAAATCTTTTGCGGAACTGGGATAAGATTTTCAATGTTGTAATAACTATGGGGCTGGATGAGTATTGTCTTGGGGAAAGGGGGAGATTAGAAGTCACCAACGATACAAGGGAGCAAGAGGGGCACGATTTAGCTTCAATTAGACACCAGTTAGCTTGAGGGAATTTAATCCAGTACATTATTTTCTGTATATTTGCTGCCCAGTAGTAAAATCTAAAATTGGGGAGAGAAAGACCTCCTTGAGTGCGATGTCTTTGCAACATCACTTTATTTATCCTCGGTAGCTTATTGCCCCACAAAAAGCCTGTAATGAATTTATCTAAAGTAGTAAAAAAGAGTTTAGGCAGGAAGAGTGGCAGACATTGGAACAAATACAAAAAGCGTGGTAGAATGTTCATCTTAATAGCGTTAACCCTGCCTGCTAGTGAGAAATATATAGTTTTCCATCTGTCAAAGTCTTCCTTGATCTTAATCAGTAATGAAGAAAAATTCCTATCATATAAATGTTAATATTTTCGAGTGATATATATACCAAGGTATTTAAATTCAGAGTTACATTTATGAAATGGCAGTTGTATTTCTGGCGCGTCAATAGCCCAATTTTTTTAAAGGGAAACATTCACTTTTTGCAAAATTCAATTTATATCCAGAGAATGGCCCAAATTGCCTAAGAATTTCTATTAATGCCGGGGCAGACTTAACTGGGTCAGAAATATAAACCAATAAATCATCAGCATAAAGAGAAGCTTTATGCTCAATGCCCCATCTAAGGATACCACTAATGTTTGGGGAGGTTTTAAGAGCAATGGACAACGGTTCAATCGCTAAGGCAAATAATAAGGGGCTTAAAGGGCAGCCTTGGCGGGTACCTCTATGCAAGTTAAAGTATTCTGAATTCAATCTATTTGTAATGACTGAGGCTTTGGGTGAAGAATACAAAAGTTTAACCCATGATACGAATCGGTGACCAAAACCAAAGTTTTCCAAGACCCTAAACAAATATGGCCATTCCACCCTATCGAATGCTTTCTCCGCATCTAAAGAGATAACCATCTCTGGAACCTCTTCAGATGCAGGAGAGTAAATAACATTTAGCAGGCGGCGGATATTACTGAATGAGTGGCGATTGCTAATAAAACCAGTTTGATCATCAGAGATAATTTGGTATATAACTGTTTCCAGCCGCATAGCCAAGGCCTTCGCCAATATTTTATAATCTGCATTTAAAAGAGATATTGGCCGATACGATCCACATTCATCTGCATCCTTCCCAGGTTTTAACAATAGAGTAACTGATGCCATTGTAAGAGTTTGTGGTAGGGTTCCTTGGGCCAAAGACTCATTAAACATGTTAAGCAGAAGTGGTGGTAGTTTGTCTGAAAATTTCTTGAAAAATTAAATTGGAAAGCCATCTGGCCCAGGTGTCTTCCCACTTTGCATGGCTTTGATTGATTTTGTTATTTCACTTATGTTCCATGGTTGTTCTAGATTCCCGGCTTGATCGTTTCCAATTTTAGGAAAAATGATACCCTTAAAGAATATTTCCATGTCTGTATCATTAGGTGGACTTTCAGATCGATATAAAGTAGAGTAAAACTCTTTATAAACATTATTAATTTCAGATGGGATTATTGTTAATTGATTTAAGCTATTTTTAATTTGTGATATATGTTGTGAATTGGCCTTAAATTTAAGCTGGTGTGCCAGTAATCTTCCCGCTTTCTCACCACTTTCATAATTTAGTCCACGTGTCCGCAGAAGTTGCCTTTCTACTTTACCAGTCGACAATAAGTCATATTCCTTCTGTAAATTCAATCTCTGCTTCGAAAGGCCTGGTGACGGTGTCATTGCATTTTGTGAGTCTCTCTTATTGATTTTAAAAGTTTGTCTTGTTTCTCTCTGCGTACCTTATTTTGTAAGGAAGAAAAGGCTATGATTTCTCCCCTGATGACAGCTTTGAGAGTCTCCCAGAGAAGAGAAGGGCTTACATTGTCTTTATCGTTGTTTATGAGAAACTCATCAATAACCTTATTTATCAAATCACGAAAGCTTTTATCACCTAGCAGGAGAGAGTTGAGCCTCCAGAGGGGGCGGGGTTTCTGGAAGAGATTAAATGACAGATCTAGGATCAACAGTGCATGGTCTGACTCCACTATCGCAGAATATTCTGTATTGGCCACTGATGGGAGAAGAGTTTTATCTATAAAAAATCTATACGGGAGTATGAATGGTGTACGAATGTCTGAATGTCTTTTCCTTGTCAGAGAAGTTGTGGAAGCACACAATGAAAGGTCTCGACTTTGGGGATCCTCGTTCCGGTAGCGGGCCGGTGCGGTGCGCACGGTCGATGGGTGGGGGCGACGTGAATATCTCCCCGAGAGCCTCCATCAGAAAGTCGGCTTGGAACTGTTTCGGCTCCTTACCGGTCTCGCTGCCCTCCGGTATATTCACAATGCGGAGATTAGATCGGCGCGATCTATTTTCCAGGTCCTCTACTCGGTCTAGGAGATGTTTATTTTGGGACTCCAGGGATTTTACCGTTGCTTCAGTCGAAGTGATCCTTTCGAAGTTTTCTCCCACTCTTGTTTCGGTAAGGCGTTTATTAAACGCGTTCACGTCCCCTCGCAGCGCGTCAAAGGAGGCTTTCAATGACTGGGATGTGGTTTGTATTAGCTTCGCTATATCTTCCTTCATACTGGCTCGTTGGTTTTCTAGCATGGCTGATGAACCGTAGCGGGCTCATTAACTTCGGAAGCAGGTTTGAGTGTTGTCTGGAGCGGAATCTGCGCTCGTCGCCATGTTGGTTAGCTGTACAGGTTGCGAATTAGCACGAGTTATGCAAGTTTGAATTCCTTGTTGTTTGCGACTTTTTGATGGCATTTCTTACTTATTCCATTTATAGTGCGCATTCAGCAGCTTGTTGCGAGGTAAAAAGTGAAATAACAATAGGTATCCACAGTTACACTGTGAATACCTAATAACAGGACCGTATTGAAAGTAAATAATGCAAATTAGTCGGGAGCCTCTCCTCGTGCGTCTGCTCACTACATCGTCTAACCCGGAAGTCGAGAGAGATGAATCTCTCCATGGGTCACTTAGAGTAGGCAAGGGTTCAGTTGCAGGGTCTATAAATGTCCAGACCCTGCTATCAAACCTCCCATCTAGTTGTCATGGCACAGAATTTCTAGCCTGGCTCAATTTAGCTGCTCAAACGAGTTATTATGGATTATTTTGAGGGAATTTAATTAAATGTAATTCATGGTGTGTATTACACACAGTTTATTTATTGTTACATGATTATCAGATTTATGATCTAACTATGTGACACGTCCACTAGAGGGCAATACAGGACAGATTCGAAGGGAAATGGTGGTTGAATGACTTGTATTCTTTCATCAGCTTTGCAACATTTTACCGATGTATTTGTTCTTTTTTGAATGCATGGGAATTGCAATTGAATTGCTCTGTTATAATCATTTTTGCTCTGTTGTACACATCATATTTGATGTACTGCTGTTTCAATTATTCCTCTACTTCCCCTGTGGTAATTATAGTATTAAAGTATATAAAGTATACAGAAGAATAGATGAAATTAAACCTGCCACATCTTTTTATTGTGACAAATTAAATGAACTGAAATCATGTTTTTATTTTGTAAATGGTTTACAGTGCTGTGAAATAAACTGTTCATGACAGTAAACAGTGTGAACGTTTGTTCTTCTTGGAAAATGAGAATTTACTAGACAGGTGTGTTACAGATTGCATGAGATGTTTAAATACAATACTAGGTTACACAGAATAGAAAACTGCCATACTTGTAACTCTACAAGTGACATATACATACTGGCCACCGTCTACAACAATAAAACTAAAGTCGACTTCTGACATTATAGCTAAATTATTGACCTTCATTTCGTCTCTTCCAAAGAACAAACTGAACTCAAAACAATGATTACAGTTGTCTGACTTCATTTTAAGATTGTTGATGGTTCAAGTTAATCTCTCACATTTGTAGATCAGTGGTACATATGTAAAAACCTATATCATGGCAATGAGAGGTGGAACCATTTTCCTCAAGACATTTCATGAGAATGGTTGGTTGCTTCAGTTACATTAATTTCCTTCAATCCGATACCTTTATGATTTGTTTGCCGATATTACCGCCTTCCATCATGGAGCAGAATGCCACTGAATTGAAACAAAGAGAAAAACAATGTAGCTCCAGTTGAATAAATCTTCATTAAAACTAAAGAAAACCACAACATACCTCCCATGTTCTCTATGCCATTCACTACCGTTTCCCGAACCTAAAACAAAATAAAGACAATTTTAAAGATAAATAAAACAGATTCAGGAGAGCATAGACCGTTCTTGGGGCATTTTTGCAAACTGTACCCGGCTTGATTATATATATTATATAATAAATATATATATATATGTTGAATGTAATGCTTTCCCTATATTTACGTTATGTTATACGTTTAAGCTTTTAATATACATGTTGCATAGTCTGCCAGCCCATCAATTTACTGCACATATATGTATGAGCAGGTGACATACAATTGTTAAATCACAAATTTAAGTGTGTGATTGTGTTTGTGTGTGTGTGTGTGTGTGTGTGTGTTTGGAGTCTTTACCTTGACCTGGCCAGATTTGACCCATGTGCTGAGCTGGAGCAGGGCGGCATCCATCTTGTCCATGTAGTTGAGCAAGGTGAAGCGGTCGCGCGTGATGTTCCTGTTGCGGAGGGTCTCCTGGGTGCTGGGGACCAGGGGTGGTGGGTAGGGCACGTCCTTGTTGTACTGGGAAATCTGGCCGCACAGGACCACATGGCCACCACTGCTCATCTAGACGTGAGGGGCAGAAGGGATCGGATCAAAAGGTTTTACCAACCAAATGTTTGACACTAAAGCTTACAAACCGGAAACCAATCAGAATCTAGAGCCACCGTTTCGTCTGAACCACGAAGAAGACTATTTTACATAATACAAAAATCAAGTTGGGAGAAGTTTTAAGCATACTCGTTTTTAAATTGCAATAAGTAGAGAATCTAAAATGTATAATGGGTATCAACGGGTCATTTATTTTATTACAATGTACCACAAAAAAAATGTACATCCCATTTTTCATTGAAGAAAGACCAGATCCATGTTGTAATATCCCATAACTGTAAAATCACTGTTATAATTTCTATTTAGCAATTGAGTTGACACTCTTATTCAAAGCCACTCACAGTAAATTGTAGCTTCATGTCAATGCGCGGGTAGGGGGTTATGCATCTTGCTCAGGGTTTGAACCCGGAACCTGCCCCTGTAATACACCCCCTGTATGCTGTATACCTGCGATATGACCGTATCACTGATAGGTCCGCCCACGTTGTCAAAGTAAACGTCGACGCCGTCCGGGCAGCACTCCTTCAGGCGGGCATCAACGTCGTCAAGACGATAGTTAATGGCGGCCGTGAAGCCCAGCTCCTCCACCAGAGCGGTGCACTTATCCCGGGAGCCACAGATCCCCACCACCCTGGAGCAACCGTCCAGGCGACCCACCTGCGGGAGAACCACCGTTTGTAGTTTTCGCTATTTTCTTAATGCATCCATTTTTTTTGACTCCTCATTTCACTGACATGTGCACTTGGCTATCAGAGAGACTGTATAAAAGGACTACGACTAAGATGGTATCCTCACCTTGTATTCTGATTCCTAAAGGAAATCTGTACTCAGCCACATTTAGAAACTTGGCTGTGCAAATGATTACGACTACACAAAAGTGTCTGCTTAATGACTAATGTAAATATAACACATTCCCCATTTTAAGATTCCCTCTTCCATGCTAGGAACTCAAAATCTTAAAAAAAAAAAAAATTCCTATATTATTTCTATTTTTTATTTTTCTGTTTAAATAAATGATCTGTTAGAAGTTTGCGAAGAATCATTTCACTGCACTTTCTTACTGACTCTGTAACAAATAAGGAACGGGAATTGTTGGATGAAGAACTAATCAGCCTGTATTTACCTGTCCAGCGATGGAACCACAAGCACCCGCTGCGCCGCTAACCACCATGGTCTGGTTGGCCCCCTGGGTCACATGACCCTTCTCGCGGATTCCCAGTATGGCGGTGAGGCCCGTTAAGCCCACCACACCCAGCAGGTGGGACAGGTGACCGTCAACCAGCTGGGGGTCCACCTGAGATAGAAACACTGTTATACATGTACAATAATAAATAAACAAAAACAACCATAATAATATTATTATGGTGTGTCTGTGCAATGGATCTGAGAGTATCTTGGCTAAATAAAAACAACACCTAACAATTTGTACTATTTACTACTATTCAGTTAATCACCAGATGCGTCTATCCAAAGCGACTTACGTTAATTCAGATACAGGTCATTAAGGAGCCGGTAGTGGTTAGGCCATCTTGCTCAAGGATGCCTACAGGTAGGCTGCAGACATGGGGGATCAAACCCAGTACCTTTCGACTATGAGTCGAACCTATAGCCACTACTACACTATCCTGCCCCCCACCATATTACCTTCTGCAAGGCGTTTCCTTTGAGGACACAGTGAGTGGCCCAGGGCCAGTTGAACCACGTGACCACGTCTCCCCGGTTCAGGCCCTCACACTGGCTGGACTCGACCAGCCCGACCCCGCCACCGTCCACGCATTCTGACAGCTTCCACGGCGTCAGGTAGTCGGCGCCTGAGTCTTCGTTCATACGACATCTCTTTGAGGAGCGAGAAGACGCACGATAGAAGGAGATATATATTTGGGTAATATAATTGTGGTTGGATACTATAAGGTCCCCTATTTTACCACCAGGTGCAACGTTGATTAGCCATTACAAGCCATTTCAGCATCGACCCTCTATTGACATCACACGTGGGAGTGTACACCCAGATGTATGATTTTAGATAAGCTGAAGAATAACCGCACACACTAAATGTCTGATCACAATACCATATAGGGGTCGACCGATAGGTAAAGCGTCCGGACGAGAACCTCTCCTTCGTTCAGGTCAAGCTGCAGACTTGTGTCTTCGAGTCGGAAGTTTTCCGGAACAGGTGCTCCATTGTTACCTTGATGAAATAAGAATTACATTATCTTATTATACTCCATGAGTTACATTATGTGCAGAAAGTATAACTTGTGTTATCAAATGTCAGTATAGAGAGAACAGCGGACTGCCGTTTCTGTGGCGAGAAGTATTGCTTGACTACATACCGGGCCGAGAGTTCAAAAGTATTCTTTGCACATGCATGTCGCACCGAGAATATCAGAAACTGTCACATAAATCCTATCGCCGGGGCTGCAAGAAGCTCATTGAACCCTTTCTGGTTAAACGTATGCTATGCTAGTCTGTTTGACTATAGAGTGCCACCTTCAGTCTAGGCGCTAAACTACTGCGAAGGAAGCATCGATTCAACAGAATTGGGACGCGGCCCTAACCAATGTTATGTCTATCTGTGGCGCGCGCAACAGAAGTCATTTCATTAAAGATGCAGCAGTTGAACTGAATAAAATGTCGTGTGGCATCACCGCCGTGCTTAACTAAAACCCAAACAATTTACCTCCATTAAATACATGCAAAGTTACCCACCCAAATAGCATGCGTTGACATTGTTGAGCGCTTCAAGTGGGACTACTGGGAAGTGACGCCTTGTGGAAGAATCAGAAGAAAAAAAGTTTGAGGGGGTTTCTTTTTTCTCTCGCTAGCGGCGCTAACGTGAACGTTAAAGTTAGCAGCGAAGTTGATTGTACTGGGTAATGGCGTGAATCGGCAGTGTCGGCGACGTGCAATGGAGAGGCTTATTAAACGGTAAGTATTGCACGATAACTTAATACGTTGCACCATTCGATTATTTTTAAAGCAGATGAGATGAGTTTATGGTTTGGCGATGATTTGGCTCGTTACGTTGTTATTGATGTAGATAGGCGATGCACTGCTAGCTGATAACCCTTTCTACTTAAGCAGCCATTCAATAAGCAGTTTCTTGACCACAAGGAGATAGTGATCAGTGTCTTTTTCGAGGAAAATAAACGCAATGTTGCAGCTCTTTTAAACCAGTTCCTTTTTTATGTCCTGCCAATGTTCACAGGAAGGAGCTGTCCCTTTCCCTTTGGTTTCTCAGGTTAGGATAGGATAGGTTTGGTAAATCGCAGCAATATATAAATGTTATGCAAGTCAACAAACATTGCAGCCTTGGAGTTGATTGTTTGAAAGAGCTGCATTTGGGTGAGCATGCAGTACTTTTACCGGTATGGTGTCGAATTTAAGACACAATTCAAGCTGGACTCTCCTTTCTGGCATCTGAGAAGAAACTTTAAGAGCAAAATAAATGGGAGTGCGACTGCAGTCTTGCAAGTAGACATGGAAATAGACACTGTTGGTCAAGGCCATGGCCATGACACTGCTTGTCTGCGTACCGATTCATTGAGGATTCTGTTTAGGTTTGTTTAGGTGGACTTGTGTGTCAAATGAGGGAATATGAATGAGTGTATACAACCAAATACGCTCATGGTGTGTGAAGATGTCAAAGTTCTTACTAAGTGTTGACACTTATTTACCAAGATCATCGCTATTTTCACTTTGTATAAATACAAATGAAAATGGCTGTTGGCAAGGCAAGTGGTATCGTGTCAATTCTGCGAGTGGTTTTATAGATCAAATAAAAGATGATGATGACGTGACTGGGGGCGGTGGGTAGAGGTAAATCCCGAACCGAGACAACAGCTCTACGAGGTCCTCTGAGTCCTTGTCGTGTGTTGGAATTTCCGCCATGGGCTGAGTGAGCGCTTGCTCGGTAAATGACAACTGCATGCAAGTAGGATGAAAGCCATATATGGGCATGGAAGTAGGTGTGGCGAAGCGAGCCTGAGGGGATCACAAGACGGCCAGGCAGGAGAGGGAGAGGGAATGTGTTGTTCGAGATACACAGCAAAGCCCAATGTGCGTGTTTTTGTGCAATCCTAGTGCAATAATGTGTAAGGACCGGGCCGTTGCCTTCATGCCTTTGCAGATCAACGGTTTATTTCCGAGCGGATAGCTAGCTCTCTCTCGTCCACTACTACTAAGATCGACGCACCTAAAAGCCAGTGGGGAAAAAAATTAAGAGTGAAGTCAGCATTGCATGAGTCAAGCCCGGGGATGTATGCAGTCATCACCTCAGGTCTGCGTCGCACGGGCCTGTTGGGTGCGTGGACCTGCGTGCTGCTGACAGCGTTCGTAATAGCAGCCTTCGCGGTGAGCACAGTAAGTTAAGTGTTGTCTGGACGGGAAGACGCGGCCTTGTTACGTGCATTGTTGTGACTAAACCTCCATGTTTACATGGTTGCAGTTGGCCGACAAAGTTTGTTTACGTTTTTGTTCCTCAGCGGGGGGCGGCTGCATGCCCCCTGCTGCAATCTATCACCGTTGCTCAATCAACGCATTGACCAACGGCTGGATATATATACACCATCTATGTGTTTCTTTTTTTACGCTTTATTCAAATTAAGAGACAAGTGGAATGTATATCACGGCGTGCGACGTATCGAGTTGACAAGACAAATCGATGCGATGGGGCTGAATCGCCATCCGAATGCTTGCTGCTCGTACTTATAGGTTGCATTGTTGCCCGCTGTTATTTTTGTGTTTCTTTTGCAATAGGCCATGGCGTTAGTGACTGGATAATCCCCTTTCTGCAACAAAGGGCTACTCGTAAATAGCGCTGAGCTGGCTGCCCACCAAAAGGGGTCCACGGAGAGGGGTGCAGGACGCAGGCGTGTTAACCGTTATCGATCGTTATCGCCCTATTGGTAATGTATCTCCAACAGTAACCGCTGCGCCGTGCTAGTTGACTGGCAGATTTAAACAAGGGAACGATCAAGGATTAGACAGCGAATCTGGCTCGACGTTTTAATTTAAGCCAATTTGACTTGTTATGTCGCCTTGTTTATCAGGGTAAAACACGGGCTCGTGTAGGCTATTGTGTTGCACTACTGATGCGTCATTCTCCCTCACCTCCTATAGGCCTCCTGTACAGTTCGTAGTGTGCTTGTTATGCACATAGCTACCGGACGCGGACACTGACACCCTCGTCAACAACGACTTGTTTAAGACCTTGTGCTCATGATTTGTTTATATATGCGCTGTTTAGACAGCCACTGGCAGCGTGGCTGTATACCTAAATTGTTTAGGACTGATCTGGCTAACCGAAAGCAACGTTCACCATGTTGTGTTAGCCACAGCAGCGTGCTCATGCAGGTTCCTCGTCGGCCAGTGCAAGATCTGAACAGCTGTGAGCGTCTATTTTAAGGTGTGTGTGTGTGTGTGTGTGTGTGTGTGTGTGTGTGTGTGTGTGTGTGTGTGTGTGTGT
>JAOPJO010000124.1:17983376-17995537 GCA_027123675.1 Molva macrophthalma | reverse complement strand
TTGTCAACTTCAGGTATTTCTGCAGTAATGCTTGAAGATCCTGTTCCAAATTTGGGAAGTTTGAATTTAGGCATTTTAAATTTGGATGAACCATCAAAATCCTCTGTCTCAATCTCAGGCCCTTTAACTTCTACATTAGCTGATGATAGTTCAACATCAGGTAGGGTAACTTCAGCTTTAGCCTTCGGTAACATAATCTCCAAATCTGGCTTGGATACACTCAAATCAATATCTGGTCCTTTCCCTTTTGGCATTGAAATACCAAGATTTGGCATTTTAAACTTACTTCCTTTCCCTGTACCGTCAATGCCTGTGCTTTTAAGATCTATGGAAGGTCCTTCAATATCCACATTGGGTGCTGTCATTTGCACTCTTGTCTCAGGAATGTTCAGCTCTCCATCAAATGTAATTTCTTTCTCCACCTCAGGTATTTCCACAGACATATTCTGTGAAGCAGATCTAAATATCGGAAATTGTAATGTAGGCATTTTAAACTGGGATGGAGAACCTTTACCATCTTTCACTTTTAGATCAATCTCAGGCCCTTTAACTTGTAGCTTTGTTGATGGTAGTTCCACATCAGGTAGGGTAACTTCAGCTTTTGCCTCTGGTAATGTAATGTCCACCTCTGGCTTCGATACATTGAAATCAAAATCGGGTCCTTTAACTTTTGGCATTGAGAGACCCAGACTTGGCATTTTAATCTTGCTTCCTTTCCCCATACCATCAGGTCCTGTGCTTTTCAGATCTATGGAAGGTCCTTCAACTTCAAATTTGGGTGCTGTAATGTCCACTGTGGCTTTAGGGATGTTCAGCTCTGCATCAAATTTGATTTGTTTGTCAACTTCAGGTATTTCTGCAGTGATGCTAGAAGCCCCTGTTCCAAATTTGGGACATTTGAATTTAGGCATTTTCAATTTGGATGAACCATCAAAATCTTTTGTCTCAATCTCAGGCCCTTTAACTTCTACATTAGCTGATGGCAGTTCAACATCAGGTAGGGTAACGTCAGCTTCAGACTTTGGTAATGTGATGTTCACACCTGACTTTGAAACACTGAAATCAACATCTGCTCCTTTCACTTTTGTCATTGAAACACGTAGATTTGGAATTTGAATATTTGTTGTCTGTCCTTCAAATATAGCCCCTTTCATTTCTCCACGGGGTGTCTCGTCAACATCTGGCCCCTCCATAGATGCATTCAGCTCAACTCCTTCAATATTGATCTTTTTGTACATTTCATGTTCTTTTGATATAATATTTGGAGTGTAGGATCCAGTTTTTCTGCTTTTTAATGGTGTCATTTTCCATGTAGCTGAAGTCCTCTCATCATCCTTGTCTTCGGGCTCAATCTCACAATGTTTGACTTCTACTTTCGCTGACAATTCAACCTCCCTCTCTGGTAATGTTATGTCCATATCTGGCTTTGATGCACTTAAATCAACTTCTGGTCCTTTCACTTTTGGCGTTGAGCAACTCAGACTTGGCTTTTTAAACTTGGTTCTGTGTCTTTCAATTTCAGTTTCCGTGAGTTTACCCATAACTTTAGGAGGGCCTTCATCAACATTGAGTGTTGAAACTGTAAATTGGGCTTTTGGGGCAGTTTCCTGGTCAAGGTTTAGAATTTGTACATTTGCAATATTAGTAGTAGCCCCAATTGTGGGCATTTTAAGTTCATTTACAGATGAACCAATTGATCTATTTTCAGAGAGATTTCGTTTTGGCAAATCGATGGCAACGTTAGGGATTCTGATATCTGGTTTTGCAACTCCAAAGCTCGTAATGAGCTTTTTTCCTTTATTGGGTTTTTTGGGACTGGTCAAATCCTTGTTGTTGGCTTTGTTTTGGCCTGTGTTTGTTCCAGATGACCATTCAAAAGCATCCTCCTTTGTTTCATGGCCTTGTACATGGGTTTCTTCACCTCTACTTTCTTCTCCAGGTATTAAAATATCCTCTCTTTTGTGTCCCTCAGTCTTCATTTCAACACAACTTAACTTGCCTATTGCCATGTTTTCCTTATTCATCTCTACTTTAGTCTCAGTAAAAATGTCATGAGGAACTAGATTTTCAGCGTTAATATTTGGCAGTTGGACTATAGTCCTGCTCAAAATTAGGTCTTCCTTTGTCTTGGTATCTGACATTTTGGTGGGAGTCCCCTGTGTTTTTACAGTTATTCTTTGTGCATTTGCATCTATCATTGTTATCTCTTCAAGAATAGGGACTCCTTCCATGTCAACTTTAGGCAGCTTAAAACCGGGCAATTTTGAAACTGCTTTTTTGACACTTTTAACATCAATGGACATTTGCACCGTTTCTGCATGAAGTTCTTCAATGCCATTCATTGCCAACCCCTTAGGATCTTTAATGCCTTGTTTCTTCCTCCCTGCTGATGATGCATCCTCCATACCTGGTATCTCCATCTCCTCCCGTTTAGGAAGTTGTCTTTTGGAAGGACCGGACAGCCTGTCATAAGGATCTTGCTTTAGACTCTCTGTTACAGTTTTTACTGAAACCTTCTTATCCTTTACATCAGTTTTTTCTATTATGTCTTCCATTCTGATGTCAGTAAAGCCAACTGTGGGGAGTTTAAACGGGCTTTTCTTGGTGTCTGTTTTCTGTTTAGACCCCTTTGATAGCTTTTCAGCTTCCTTTTTTGGTTTCTCTTTTCCTATCCTTGGAGATTTCTTTAAAATGCCTACATCTGACATGTCAAAAGAAAATTCCACCTTTGGCAGATCTTTTTCTTCCTGGGTTGGCACGGGTGCAGAGATAACCTCAAAACCTTTACCGGCAGTTAATTGTGTATCACTGTTGATTGCAATTTGTGGCCACTCCACTTGTGATAATACTGTTTTTGTAGCATCAAAGTTTTTATTCACAGTAGGGTCTGGTATATCAATACTTGCCCCAAGTGTCTGTAGTCTCTTTGGGGAGGATTTCACTTTAACATCTTGTTTGTGTGATTTATCTTTTCCCTTAATTTTCATTTTAAATTCAGACTTTTCTTTCTTCTTCTTTTTCTTTCCGTTTGGTGACATGTGGGCAGTGGGACTATCCTGCCCTGCCAGGGCCACAGTTAGATCTGCAGTCTTCAGAGTGCTGTCCACACTTATGAGTTCCACCCTGTGGTGTGGGGATTCAGGCTCAGCCATGTCAGCAATTCCTTGCTCAACCTTCAGCTCGCAGCTTTCAGGGATTTTGAATTGATGTGTAAAATAGACCGGAGGGGATACATCCAGCAGCTCTGGGGAGTCTGGGGGTGAGACCTCCTTCGTGGAGTCCTCATTCACTCCATTCAATGGAGCAGTGGTCAGTGTATCTGTGTCCTGGTCTGCGTAGGCACTTATACCGCCCTTGGTCTTTAAAAGGTTCAGCTTTACCTTATGCCTCTTCTTGCCCTTTAGAGCTTCCTGTGATTTAATAGGTGAGTCGGTGTCGCTGGTGGTGGGGCTCAGCTCCAGTTTGGTCTGATCCTCGGCCTCCGAGGTGCTGTGGGATCTTCTGAAGTGGGACTTCTTTCTGCCTTTTCCCAGAGAAGGGAACTTGGGCCATGAGATGCGAGCATCGCTATGCCTCTTAGTCTTTCGTTGCCCTCTCATCTCTGGAGAGGTGGCCTCTTCCTCCTGTTGAGGAATGATATGGAATCAAATGGAAATATTCATTTGATTAATTATAAAGCATATTTCATGCAACCAAATGTAACCCAATGTGAATATGTATGTGTGATTCGGTAACGGCCAGTTCTCTGACGGCATCGCGAAGCAGCAGGCCCCAGAATTGGAAGGCAAGCTCTCTAATCCCATTTAAACATATTTTTGTATGTGTATTATAGTGGGAGATTGTGGCAATCCCATTGACACAATACTTTGGATTTCTGCTGGTGGTTAAATACATTGCCAGCCATTATTTTGTACAGAGAACAAACTTTGGTGAACTCCTAACCCTAAACTCTGAGTTGTATAATTGTAGTATCAGTGTTTCAGCTACAGTGATATACCACAGCACCCTGTCACAACAAAAGACTTAGCAGCAGTTTCTCTTCATTTTAATTCTGTTCCTGTTTATGGTTGACAAGCTAATTATAGCTAGCGTCAAGTACATACAGGTCCTTTTGCGTTGGACTTCTTAGTGAGCCCAGCCTCAGAAGCAGGGCTGGAGAGAGAGAGAATAGTTACTTGGATGGTCTCAGGGTGGCCGTCAGGATCTTCTTCAGGTACTTCTGGCTTGCGTTTCAGGCACAGCTTCACCTTGTAGGCCTGCGCATGTTCCATGATCTGTAGGGCATCTTCGTACGTCACATTGTCGAAATACACAGTGGCACTCAAGATCTGGTCCCCTGTTTGACGAGAAGTATAAACCAAGGACCTTCATTAACAGATATAATCTTCCATACCAGTTATACCTTCTATACCAGGTATACCTTCTATACCAGGTATAACCTACTATACCAGTTATAAACTACTGCAGCAGGTATAACCTACTATACCAGGTATAACCTACTATACCAGTTATACCTTCTATACCAGGTATAACCTACTATACCAGTTGTAACCTACTATACCAGGTATAACCTACTATACCAGTTATAAACTACTACAGCAGGTATAACCTACAATACCAGTTATACCTTCTATACCAGGTATAACCTTCTATACCAGTTATAAACTACTACAGCAGGTATAACCTACTATACCAGTTATACCTTCTATACCAGGTATAACCTACTATACCAGTTATAAACTACTACAGCAGGTATAACCTTCTATACCAGGTATAACCTAGTATACCAGGTATAACCTACTATGGCAGGTATAACCTTCTATAGGTATAACCTTCTATACCAGGTATAACCTACTATACCAGGTTTAACCTACTATAGCAGGTATAACCTTCTATAGGTATAACCCTCTATAGGTATAACCCTCTATAGGTATAACCTACTATTACAGGTAACCCTCCCCTGGTCTAATGTAATCCTGAGACTCACCTTCTTTCACACATAGGTTCTTGTATGCCGGAGACTCCGGGACCACTTGCTTGATGAAGATCCCCTCTCTCCCTCCCCCACCGACGATAAGCCCCTCAGCCCCGCCATCTTGGGCCGTTTTTACAATCACCTCTGACTCAGGACTGTGAACTTCCTGAAATGATGTCAAATATGAGCCCTACATTCTCTGGCAACCAAGGACCCCCTCTTCAATATCTGGGTTCAAACCACCATGTCCACTGCCAACCCGTGGGACTCCACTCTTTAGGACGCCTACAGGGTGGAGTCCTACAGGGTGGACTGCAGAAAGGGGGGTTGGAACACTGCTAGGGTATCCTCTCCATATCATTTATACACCATAAGTTCATCAGATAAATGACTAAATAGTGGAGACAAAATAGTAATTTATTGATTGATCAACACTTTCTTTAGTACATGAATGATATGATATGACATAATTAAATACATAGTAATATTATGTATATAATATACATACAATGTAGAACAGGGTTAGGGTTAGTTCTACATACTATGTACTACATACTATGTAGAACATACTACATACTTATACCACATACTATGTAGAACAATTTATGTTCTACATAGTATGTGGTACATAGTATGTAGGACATACTACATACTTATACTACATAGTATGTAGAACATACTACATACTTATACTGCATAGTTGGGGTGTAACGGTACGCGTATTTGTACTGAAAATTTTCGGTACGGTTCGGTACACGGTTCGGTGTGTACCTTGTGTACCGAACGAAAGCAGCGTTGTTTTAACCACTTTACGTGCAGAACGTTTTTGTGTGGAATCTTATATTGAAGTCCAGTGTTTCCCTGTAACTGCACAGCGCCAGGCCAACGAGGACCCGCCAGGCCAAAGAAAAAAAAAGAAATGCAGTAAATAAAAATAATAGTAATAAAAAAATGTATGCATTAAAATTAACGCAGCGTTATCTTGACACGATGCGAGTGTCATTGCTAACAGAGTCCCTTAAATTACTGCGGAGTGAGAGCGTATCAAAGAGGAAAAACTCAACATTTTTTTTCAAAACTTTAGTAACGTAAGCGAATCTCGCCCTTCTCGTCTTGGCCTACCCGCATGTGAAAACTAAATGCTTTTCTCACGTCACGCCTGATGAACAATAAAGTCTACACGCACGTTTCAATCTATTTACATCAGCCGCGATGCGAATATGCGGCGGCGAAAAGATGGATGGACTACTCAACCTATACAGCCTAGTGAAGAAGAGCTGATGCTCCTTTCACCAAAGGTGACAGGAAGTGCTGACCTTCAGTTTGCTCATCTTGGAAGTCGAGCGCTTGTCAAACAGCGAAACAAGTCCAGACCTTCTCCCGCCTTTTCCACCCTTCTTCTGAAGATCATGCTCTGCTCCACCCTAAGGTCAAATAAAGGGTTAGGGCTAACCATTACCATATAGGGTCAGGGTTAACCCTGACCCTATATTTGACCTAAGGTAAAAAAATACACACGGTTGCAGAACAGATTGAATATTATGTCCAAGTGGCCCCAGACGATACAGTTGATACAGTAATGCACACGCTAGCATAACACAGTGACTCATCATGAGCTGCAGTACCTCCAATGGAACACAGAGATTGGGTGTCTTGGCTAAAGGTCACCTTAATAAAAGTTGAATACACTTTTATTTTGATACATAATCCTGATTCATCAGGCAGCAATGGGACTTTTCTTTTTCTTTTTTCATGTCCAATGAAAAAGCTTTTAGGATGTTCCGCCCTCCAAAATATATATTAGGCAATAATATTGATTAAATGCGACCACTAGCTCTCTGTGCGTGTGCACGTGCGAGAGTAGAGGAGGTGTTAGAGGAGGTGTTAGAGAGTAGAGGAGGTGTTAGAGAGTAGAGAAGGTGGTAGAGAGTAGAGGAGGTGTTAGAGAGTAGAGGAGGTGTTAGAGAGTAGAGGAGGTGGTAGAGAGTAGAGGGGGTGTTAGAGAGTAGAGGAGGTGTTAGAGGAGGTGTTAGAGAGTAGAGGAGGTGTTAGAGAGTAGAGGAGGTGGTAGAGAGTAGAGGAGGTGTCAGAGAGTAGAGGAGGTGGTAAGGAGAAGAAGAGGCGGAGGAGGAGGTGCTAGAGAGTAGAGGGTAGAGGAGGTGGTAAGGAGTTCTGCACCTCCTTGTCGCTGTCGGAGAAGGTGGCCGCCTCGGGGAACTCCTCCACAGGAGATGATCCTTGAGGTCGTGGACGCTTCTCCTCCACCAGCTGGGATGGCTCGTCGTACAGCTGGAGGATCGGGGGGATAAGGGTTAGGTCGAAACCTACCTTTCCCAGACTTAGGGCTTAACCTTTGCTAAATGTAGGGCTAAACCTGGTTTATACCAGGACTTAACCCGGGGCTAAACCTGGTTTGTACCAGGACTTAACTCGGGGCTAAACCTGGTTTATACCAGGACTAAACTTGGGGCTAACCCTGGGCTACACGTAGGGCTGACCCTTGTCTATAACTCCTTTATTTCTTTTATTTCTTCTATTATTTAATGAGAGTGAAAATTTTTTGAGTCAGAACGAGTCTAGAACAGAAGGTGGGGGGTTAGGGGCTCACCGAGTCGTCCTCAGTACCGGGCTCACGTCCCTGTAACCTCCGACCCCCTGCTGAGGAATCACAACAACACAAACAGCATAACTTATACAATAAGCCTTGCCGTATTAACAATTCATTTATACATTTATAACCAAACCCCTTGACCCCGCTTTTAAAAATCCCTTAAGGTACTTTCCAGGATTGCTGGCTCCCCCGGAAAAAACCCAGAAACTGAACCCCCAGTTCAGGTTCAGGAAGACGGGGGTGTCGCTTCACCCCTAACCCTAACCCTAACCCCAACCCTAACCCTAACCCCAACCCTAGATGGGTTTGGTCTTTCCTTGAACAACAATGAATGAAGAACCTCAGGGCTAACTACTGTTGGGGTTATGATGTCCTGTCACCACCTAACCCTCAGGGCTAACTACTGTTGGGGTTATGATGTCCTGTCACCACCTAACCCTCAGGGCTAACTAGTGTTGGGGTTATGATGTCCTGTCACCACCTAACCCTCAGGGCTAACTAGTGTTAGGGTTATGATGTCCTGTCACCACCTAACCCTCAGGTAGAACTACAGTGCTTAGGGGAGTTAGGATGTCAACTAACCCTAAGCCTGCTACACCAACTGGCTAAACACAACCTTAAATTACTATCTAACAAAACCTAACAAAACCTAGTCCCAAAGTTACAAAGAGTTATAAAGAGGAACACCAGCTCAGAGGAACCTTAGACGAACACCAGCTCAGAGGAACACCAGCTCAGAGGAACACCAGCTCAGAGGAACCTTAGAGGAACACCAGCTCAGAGGAACCTTAGAGGAACACCAGCTCAGAGGAACAGCAGCTCAGAGGAACCTTAGAGGAACACCAGCTCAGAGGAACACCAGCTCAGGGTTTAGAGAAAACAGAAAGCATGAATATCGAGAGACATCTCAAGTGACTGTGTTTGTGAGGAGCCAGCAGGTCTGAGCAGGAGATTATTTTGAGTTCTTCCTGGAAGCAGATCCCAGAGGACCCAACGATCCATTTTATAGATCCTGAATCAGCTTAAGGCTGGGACAGAGCTGGGAAGTGTGTTTCAAAAATCATCAGCTGGACTGCTGTTACATCATTCCTAAAACAACGTTAGGATGGTAAGGACACGACCCTGTTAAATACCTGAACCAGAGGTAATGTGTTTCTTTGTTCAGTCTCTCTCTCTCTCTCAAACTGAATCTCTCTCTCTCCCTCTCTCTCTCTCAAACTGAATCTCTCTCTCTCTCTCTCTCAAACTGAATCTCTCTCAAACTGAATCTCTCTCTCTCTCTCAAACTGAATCTCTCTCTCTCCCTCTCTCTCTCTCAAACTGAATCTCTCTCTCTCAAACTGAATCTCTCTCTCTCCCTCTCTCTCTCTCTCAAACTGAATCTCTCTCTCTCTCTCAAACTGAATCTCTCTCTCTCTCTCTCTGTCTCTCTCATACTGAATGTCTCTCTCTCAAACTGAATCTCTCTCTCTCTCAAACTGAATCTCTCTCTCTCTCTCTCTGTCTCTATCTCTCTATCAAACTGAATGTCTCTTTCAAATTGAATCTCTCTCTCTCGCTCTCTCTAACTGAATGTCTCTCTCTCTCTAACTGAATGTCTCTCTCTCGCTCTCTAACTGAATCTCTCTCTCTCTCTCTCTCTCAAACTGAATGTCTCTCTCTCTCTCTCTCTCTCTCTCTCTCTCAAACTGAATGTCTCTTTCAAACTGAATCTCTCTCTCTCGCTCTCTCTCTCTCTCTCTCTCAAACTGAATGTCTCTCTCTCTCAAACTGAATCTCTCTCTCTCTCTCTCTCTCAAACTGAATGTCTCTCTCCAAAGCCCACTTAAGATAAATAACTCACCCTAACACTTAACAGAAAAAAATAACAATAATAAACAACAACTCACCAGAGGCTCTCTCGACTACAACAACAAATGTCCTGCTTCAATCCAGGGGTGTTTCTACTGGGTTCTACTGGGTTCCTAGGGTCTTAAGCTCAGACTGTGTTCTGCTGATGTTGCCCAGCCTGAGATGTTGAAGGTAGGTGTGTCTTCTAATCTGCTACCTTGGCTAACTGCTTGATTTCCTTAAGTCACTTGTGTGAACAATACAGCAGTCCGCCCTTGAAGACCGCCCTCAACTCACTACTGCACAGTACTGCACAGTACTGCACAGTACTGCACAGTACTGCACAGTACTGCACAGTACTGCACAGTACTGCACAGTACGTACTGCACAGTACTGCACAGTACGTACTGCACAGTACTGCACAGTACTACACACTACTGCACACTACTACACACTACTACACACTACTGCACACTACTACACACTACTGCACACTACTACACACTACTCCATGGTACTACAGACTATTACAGTCCTGCGTCTGGTCAGTAGGCAGCACTGAACTCCCTCACCAAATATTTACCATGAGGGTGAGGTCACAGCTTGATCAAATCTCTTCAACAACCACCCTTTTAACATCCTAACCCCTAAACCTTAACCCTAAACCCTAAACCTTAACCCATAACCCCTAATCTTTTAACATCCTAACCCTAAACCTTAACCCATAACCCCTAATCTTTTAACATCAAAGCCCTAATCCCTAAACTTGAAAGGATTTGGCTAAGACCCCAGGTTAACTGTTGACATTTTCTGTATACACACACACACACACACACATATATATATATACATGGTGGTTTGGGCATCTGGTAAGGATGGCCCCTGGGCGCACTAGGTGGAGAGATTATATCTCCACACTGGCCTGGGAACACCTCTCCCCCCGTCAGAGCTGGTCAATGTGGCCCGGGAAAGGGAAGGCTGGGGTCCCCTGCTAGAGCTGCTGCCCCCGCGACCCGACCCCGGATAAGCGGTTTGATGATGATAATATACATACATACATACATACATGTGTATATATATATGTATACACATACATATGGTTTCTGTCCAACAACCCCCCTCTCCCAGTGTACACGTGTTTACATTGAGCCATTGGCGAGCCTTGACATCAATTCTATTGCAAACCAGTGTTTAGCCGCTCCGTACCTGTATATTTGTTTTGTCCAACACAAGTAAGCACCTACAAACTGCCCTGGCTATGGTGCTTTCTCAGATATTCTCCACAAATGAACAAGTCCACAAGTTTGATTCTGTGTATACACACCACTGCCCATGCCCACGGACTTAGAGACGGAGAGGCTTCTACATACATTCATACAACCAGGAACTGAGCTGCGTTCCAATCAGTTAAACCCCTAACCCCCCCAAGGGAAGCAAAGCCGGGCGCCGTCCCTTTGCCGCGGCGGAACCCGCAAAGGGACAGCGCGGCCGTTCCCCCCCCTCCTACAATTACCCTCCATCTTACTGAAATGTTGTTTTAATTATCATCTAAAACACACACACTCTCTTCACTCAGAAGCCTAACAGTGCACCTCAGTCTCTAAGTCCGTGATCATGCGCAGTGGCATTTAAACACAGAATAGAAAATTGTGGGCACTATTGGACAAAACTACCTAGCCAGGGTATGTTCTTACTTAGGTAGGTCAACACAGATATACACCTTTGGGGGCTGCTAAAAACACTGGTTTGGAATAGAATGGATGGCAATGGCTTGCCAACCTCCCAATTTTTGAACGAGAACGGCTGTGTCTTATGTTTGGGTGTAGCTAGTTGTGTGGGTGGGGCTGTGTCTTATATTTGGGTGTAGCTAGAGTCATGTGGGTGGGGCTATGTCTTATGTTTGGGTGTAGCTAGTCGTGTGGGTGACGCTATGTCTTATGTTTGGGTGTAGCTAGAGTCATGTGGGTGGGGCTATGTCTTGTGTTTGGGTGTAGCTAGAGTCATGTGGGTGGGGCTATGGCTTGTGTTTGGGTGTAGTTAGAGTCATGTGGGTGGGGCTATGGCTTGTGTTTGGGTGTAGCTAGAGTTGTGTGGGTGGAGATAGGCTTGTGTTTGGGTGTAGCTAGTCGTGTGGGTGAGGCTATGTCTTATGTTTGGGTGTAGCTAGAGTCATGTGGGTGGGGATAGGCTTGTGTTTGGGTGTAGCTAGAGTTGTGTGGGTGGGGATAGGCTTGTGTTTGGGTGTAGCTAGAGTTGTGTGGGTGGGGCTATGGCTTGTGTTTGGGTGTAGCTAGAGTCATGTGGGTGGGGCTATGGCTTGTGTTTGGGTGGGGCTAGACGATGTTTACAGATCCTCTTGACCCCTATGGGCTTCCTACTTGGGGTTTTTGCTAATTGGCTAAAAAGTAGTTAGCCTCTTCATTGCTGCTAAACTAATAAAATACTGAGAATCAAGACACACAGACTCTCCTTTCAGCAAATCATCAGGAGACTTTAGCAACAAGGAGGTGAAGACAATTCGATTTAGGGCCTGGAAGCAGGGAGCACATGCTTCTTATCCGCTAAAGAGTTAGGGTTAGTTTTATCTTCCTCTCTACTAAAGAGTTAGGGTTAGTTAAAGAGTTAGGGTTAGTTTTATCTTCCTCTCTACTAAAGAGTTAGGGTTAGTTAAAGAGTTAGGGTTAGTTAAAGAGTTAGGGTTAGTTTTATCTTCCTCTCTACTAAAGAGTTAGGGTTAGTTAAAGA